>CM065729.1:36814254-36854254 GCA_033310375.1 Conus canariensis | reverse complement strand
AATTGGAATAATGTATTGCAACCAGACATTGCAGCTATCTTAGGAGATAGTATCCTATCTTGTCAGCACTTTCCAGGGAATTGGAATAATGTATTGCAACCAGACATTGCAGCTGTCTTAGGAGATAGTATCCTATCTTGTCAGCACTTTTCAGGGAATTGGAATAATGTATTGCAACCAGACATTGCAGCTGTCTTAGGAGATAGTATCCTATCTTGTCAGCACTTTCCAGGAAATTGGAATAATGTATTGCAACCAGACATTGCAGCTGTCTTAGGAGATAGTATCCTATCTTGTCAGCACTTTTCAGGGAATTGGAATAATGTATTGCAACCAGACATTGCAGCTATCTTAGGAGATAGTATCCTATCTTGTCAGCACTTTTCAGGGAATTGGAATAATGTATTGCAACCAGACATTGCAGCTGTCTTAGGAGATAGTATCCTATCTTGTCAGCACTTTCCAGGAAATTGGAATAATGTATTGCAACCAGACATTGCAGCTGTCTTAGGAGATAGTATCCTATCTTGTCAGCACTTTTCAGGGAATTGGAATAATGTATTGCAACCAGACATTGCAGCTGTCTTAGGAGATAGTATCCTATCTTGTCAGCACTTTTCAGGGAATTGGAATAATGTATTGCAACCGGACATTGCAGCTGTCTTAGGAGATAGTATCCTATCTTGTCAGCACTTTTAAGGAATTTGGAATGATGACGTTTATTTGTAGTCTCAGACGTGTGCTTGCGTACGTGTGTGTGTGTGTGTGTGTGTGTGTGTGTGTGTGTGTGTGTGTGTGTGTGTGTGTGTGTGGCCAAGTCGAAATTTCATTTTGAGATGGTATATTGAACAAGCAGAATCTGCCTTTTTCCATCAAGCGATGTGTGTGTGTGTGTGTGTGTGTGTGTGTGTGTGTGTGTGTGTGTGTGTGTGTGTGTGTGTGTGTGTGCGCGTGCGTGCGTGCGTGTGTGTGTGACTGTATGCGCGCCTCTGTGAGTGCGTGCGTGACTGTGTGCGTGTGCTTCTGTGTGTGTGGTGTGTGTGTGTGTGTGTGTGTGTGTGTGTGTGTGTGTGTGTGTGTGTGTGTACAGGGAGGATCAGTACCAGCCTTGGCGGGGGTCATCTCTGCGTGGTCGCCAAAACATGAAAGAACGCGTTTATTTACCACGGCTTACGCTGGTCAGTTGGTCTCTCTCACTTTGTGTCCATCTCTGTAACTCTTTCTTTTTCACTGCCTCTCACTTATCCTCGTTCTCGCCCCTTCCCCACTCCCCTCTCTCTCTCACTCTCTCGCTGTATCGCACACGCGCGCGAACGCGCATGTGTGTGTGTGTGTGTGTGTGTGTGTGTGTGTGCATCTGTATACATGTGTGTATATATATCTTTGTATGCATGTATATATATATATATATATATATATATATATATATATATATGTGTGTGTGTGTGTGTGTGTGTGTGTGTGTGTGTGTGTGTGTGTACACGAGTGCGAGAATGTATTTCTTTGCAGGCGTCAGAATGCGAGCAGTAAAGAAGTGCCTTTGAGCATGTAGTGTCTTGTGTTTGGGGCAAGACAACAGTGTGGCAAAGATTGTGTTTCAAATATGTAGCGTTTAGTCTGTGACAGGAGCTTACATCAGAGGTGTAGAGAAGAGCCTTTCAACTTGTCCAACTTGTCTGTGTGTAAGTTGTGTCCTTTGACAGGTAGCACAGGTACGTGACAGGAGTCATCACATAATGTGCCTGTCAGTGTGTGGTATGTGTACGTCACAGGAGCTGACGTAACAAGTGCCTTTGAACATGTCGTGTATCTATGTGACAGGAGCTGACATAAGTGTCTTTCACCATGTAGTGTATCTATGTGACAGGAACTGACATAACTGTATCCATGTGACAGGAGCTGACATAACTGTGTGTCTATGTGACAGGAGCTGACATAACTGTATCCATGTGACAGGAGCTGACATAACTATGTATCTGTGTGACAGGAGCTGACATAACTGTGTATCTATGTGAAGGAGCTGACATAACTGTGTATCTATCTATGTGACAGGAGCTGACATAACTATGTATCTGTACTGTTAAAAAAAGTTAAGGACCAACATTTCACTGACTTATAAAAAAGAAAATTGGGAAGTGATCAATCTCCAAGTGTAACATGAATTTATGGAATATGTGAAAAGTGTGTAAAGACAATGACAAGTCCGAGGAATCAACAAACTGGAATCGAGCGCAGTACAAACACCCCCACCCCAAATTTGAAAGTCGCAGGAGGAGTGTTTGTTCAATGTCATGGACAATAACGTGTGTGTCCCCCGTTATTGGCAAGGCATTCAAGGCAGCGTTGTCGCATGGAGTTCACCAGTGTGCGCAGAAAGGCTTGGGGGACAGCAGCCCACTCCTGCTGGAGTGACTCAAACAGCTGACCCAGGTTAGCAGGAGGAGGACGACGCTGCTGCAGTCTCCGGCCCAGTTCATCCCAAAGATGTTCGATGGGGTTCAGGTCTGGGCTGTTTGCGGGCCACTGCATTCTGTTGACACCAGCAGCTTGGAGAAACGTGTTTACTGCTCTGGTGCGATGGGGCCGTGCATTGTCGTCTTGAAAGACTGCCTGGGGTCCAAGCTGTTGAAGGGCTGGCAGCACCAGGGGTTGCAAAATCTCTGTTTGGTAGCGAACACCATTCAAGTTCCCTGCCACATTGTAGAGAACCGTTCTGTAGCGTGTGCTTATGCCGCCCCAAATCATAACGGATCCCCCACCATAGCGGTTCCTTTCCAGGACAGCTTCTTCTGCAAAACGCTCCCCACGGCGTCTCCAGACCCTGTTCCGTCTATCGGTGGGATCCAGGCAGAACCGCGACTCGTCTGTAAACATCACGTTAGCCCACTGTTCATGTGTCCATCTCACGTGCTGCGTGCACCATACTCGGCGTGCTGCTCGTGGGCATCAGTCAAACGAGGTCTTTTGGCTGGTCGTCGAGCACGGAGGTTAGCGGCGTGTGGGCGGTTTCGTATGGTCTGATCACTGACAACAGTATTGGTGGCATCTCTAAGGCGACGTCTGATGTTGTTTGCACTTGCTGTTCTTTCTTGTGTGGCCTGCCTTTCAATGTATCGGTCCTCTCGTGGTGTTGTTATTCTGGGTCGACCAGAGCGTGGTCGTTCTTGCACTCTTCCTGTGTCTTGAAAGCGTTGTCTGAGTCTGATAACAACAGAGTGTGATACCGCAAGTCTCCGTGCCACTTCCCGGACTGCAACTCCTTCTTGGAGCCATCCTATTGCTCTTCCTCGATCCAGCTCGTTCAGTCTTCGACGTGGAGGCATGCTGTTGCATTGCATTTTTCGCCAGTACAGTGGCCTTTAAAGACATTTGGTTGAGCATACTTTATGACCTACAGCCTGATTTAGCTCGTGCTTCACATGATTTTGATTCAGCACATGCTCTTCGGATCCCAAACACATCAGAAATTCACGCCAATTTGTTCCAAAAATGACAAGTCGCGATACGTGTTTTTCAAGGCGCGTGAGAAATGTGTGCCACAAAATTGCAGTTGCCGCATTCACTATCAATTTGTGCGTGTGGTTTAATTTGTTTGGACCACAAAGGCGGTACAATTGAATTTTTGTGAATTTTAAAAAGTTTTTGTGCATTCTAAATGTTGGTCCTTAACTTTTTTTGAACAGTATATGTGACAGGAGCTGACATAACTGTATTTATGTGACAGGAGCTGACATAAGAAGTGTCTTTCACCATATTGTGTATCTATGGGACAGGAGCTCACATAACTGTGTATTTGTGTGACAGGACCTGACGTAACTTTGTAACTGTGACAGGGGCTGACATAATTGTGTATCTGTGTGACAGGAGATGGCATAACTGTGTATTTATGTGACAGGAGATGACACTACTGTGTATCTATGTGACAGGAGATGACACTACTGTGTATCTATGTGACAGGAGCGTACATCAGCCCCACCGTAGGCTTCCTGGCTGCCGGCTTCTGCACCTGTCGGATCAGCTGGTTCAGCATTTTCTATATAGCTGGTAAGGTCTTCTCGGGAACTCTTTCTGCTTCTTTCTAGACACTGTTCATCTGGCCCTGACACCGTGTGTTCGCCCCCCCCCCCCCCATTCCCTATGGTCCAGAGACAACACGAAAAAAAAATTCTGGGTGAGAAAATGGAGAGACTGACGACACAACGTCTTACTTTTTCCTGCGTATGAGTGATGACAGAGGGCTGCGATATCCCTTACTGTCATCGTGGCGTCTCTGTGACCCACTGGCTTAGAAATGTGGTTTCTTTCAAGAGAATGATGATAAATCCGCCAGACAAGGGTGACAAACTACAAGACTAAACACGACGCGTTTTGACCTCTTAGGTCTTCTTCGGGCAAGATAAACAACATTCAGGACAATGAAAACGACGATCGAGCAATCACTCGTCTCCTGGAATTCGGCGCAAGATGGGCGTTGAATGTTTCCCCACACGGCCTCGTTTCCATTCAACGCCCATCTTGCTCCGAATTCGAGGAGGTAAGTGATTGCTCGTTCTTCGTTTTCTTTGTAGTTATGGGCGTGTATTCATTCTATCATTGGGGAGCAAGAGTTTCCCTATTTGTTTCTTAATTACTGCAATATGCGTATTGAGTGTTGGTGGTTTTTCTTTGTTTCATGTTTCTTCCTTTCCTGTCTTCCTTCTTTTGTCTTTCCTTCCTTCATCCCTACCTTCCTTCCGTCCTGCCTGCCTGCCTTCCTTCCGACTTTACTTATTTCCTTCCTTCCTTTCTTCCTGCCTTCCTTCTTTCCTTCCTTCCTTTCTTCCTGCCTTCCTTCTTTCATTCCTTCCTTTCTTCCTGCCTTCCTTCTTTCATTCCTTCCTTTCTTCCTGCCTTCCTTCTTTCCTTCTTCCTTTCTTCCTGCCTTCCTTCCTTCCTTTCTTCCTGCCTTCCTTCTTTCATTCCTTCCTTTCTTCCTGCCTTCCTTCTTTCCTTCCTTCCTTTCTTCCTGCCTTCCTTCTTTCATTACTTCCTTTCTTACTGCCTCCCTTCCTTCCGTCCGTCCGTCCGTCCTTTCTGCCTTCCGTCCTTCACTTCCTTCCGTTCGTCTTTCCTTTCTTCCTCCTTCCGTCCTTCCTCTCGTCCTTCCTTCCATCCGTCCGTCCGTCCTTCCATCCGTCCGACCTTTAATTCATTCCGTCCTTCCTTCGTTCCGTCCTTCCTTCGTTCCCTTCACATGTTCTGTGTCTGTGTGTGGTTGCAGGCGGTCTGGGCATAGTGTGGTCTATAGTGTGGCTGCTGGTGGTCTATGAGACGCCGGACAGCTGCCCGCACCTGTCACAGAAGGAGAGGGAGCTCTTCCTGCTCTACGGGGTCCGGGTCCGGCCAGGCGGTCGGCAAGTGGTCAGTCTGTGGCGATTTGTGTTTCCGTTGCTTTCTACTCCCTCCACTCCCATTCTCCCACTACTCTACTTTGCCCCTCTCCACTCCTCGCCATTTCCGATGTGTGAGTGTGTTTGTTGTGTGTGAATTGCCCCTCTCCACTCCTCGCCATTTCCGATGTGTGAGTGTGTTTGTTGTGTGTGAAGTCAAGTCAAAATCATCTTTATTGAGGGTTAAAGAATAAGCTTTCCAGCTTTTTTTTTTAAACATCCTGCCCTCATAAACAAGAAAGAAATTAATACAACACATAACCACAAGCTGAAAATCATTTTTAAAAGCACACAATTTCTATCATGCAAATACCCAACTCTCATATCAAAGATGAAACAATAATGAAATTATTGTTGGAACATCAAGTTCAAGCACAGAGAGAGAGAGAGAGAGAGAGAGATCGTATGAGTGGAAATAACTTTAATTGATGCGCAGAGTTTCTAACAGATGCATTTTTAGTGCTTGTTTTAAATATCTGTTCTGAGGGACATGATTTTATGGAGAGAGGCAAAAAAAAGCAGTCCAGCAGAGCCAGCAAAAAGCAGTCCAGCAGAGCCAGCAAGGGCAATGGACAACGTGGGAGAATGCACTCCAAAGAAGTCTCACTTGGAATGACATTTGGCACATGGCCCCTCTCAGGATCAGCTTCATTCTCAGATCTGCATATGACCTTCTGCCCTCAAATGCAAACCTGGTGAAATGGGGGAAAACAGACGATCCTGCATGCCCCCTCTGCCATGAAAAACAAACAGTGGAGCATGTCCTAAGCTCATGTAAAGTAGCCCTGGCTCAAGGAAGGTACACATGGAGGCACAACCAAGTGCTCAAAGAAATTGTACAAGTAGTCTGGGCTAGTACCAACACCACAAAAGGGAAAATCAGGACTCCAAAAGCACCCGCAACATTCTTCACGGCAGGAGGCAGCAAATCATGGCCAAGAACAACAGTGCCACTCGAAACATGCAGGCAGAGTCTGCTGGACGGGGCAGATGACTGGGAGTGCACTGCAGACCTCCCAGAATGGAAGAGTCACCCAGAGATCATCAGCAAGAGTGGCATGAGACCAGACATAGTAGTCCACTCTAAGTCAACCAAGCAGCTGATCATGATCGAGCTCACGGTGCCATATGAGAACAGAATGGAGGCAGCTCAAATCTACAAGACTGAAAAGTATGCTGATCTGGCAAACAGCCTGAGGAGAGAAGGCTATCAGGTCAAAGTCCTCACTGCAGAAATTGGAGCTAGGGGGTTTGTAGGAACGTCTGCATACAGCCTCATGAAACAGCTCTCAGTTGCAGGGAAGGAAAAAACCAGAGCCCTGAAAGCAATGGCAGAAGCGGCAGAGAGGTGTTCAAGCTGGATCTGGTCAAGGAGGAACAAAAGTGAACTTCATAAGGCTTAATTTCCCTACAAATATCAGGTGTCCCTGTGGCTCAGTGGTTAAAGCGCGAGTCATTAAGTGGAAAATGAGCATGTCCAGAGGGTCATGGGTTCGAATCCCAGCCATGGCTCGTCCCAAGATGGGAAAAAAAAGGGGCAGCAGAGGGACATCCGGAGTCATGAACCGGGTGTGGCCCAACCCCCCTAGAGTGTCAGGAGATAAGGGCCGAAACACTTGCTTGAAGGGGGCTTCTCTTCTGAGGACTCTCTGCTGCCACGCTCTCCACGAGTTTCTTTCTACTTCCATGCGGTCCCTCCAGAATACAGAAAATTTGATTTATAAAGATTACTTCGAGGTCTGGGAGGAGATAGTTTATGTGTATGTCTGTAACTATTGATGACAAAGCTTTCAATGATTTTCTTCGGGGCTGATCCATTCATTACATTGTACATGCACAAGCATTTTGAAAAAAATTGTTGAAGTAGAGTCTGTCTTAAATTGAAGAATATTTAAAGTTTTGTAATCACTCTTTGTCAAGGTATTGGATTTCAGCTGAATTAATTTAATGGCCCTTTTATGCAGACGACTTGCTAGTTTCAGATTAGCTTCACTGGCATTATCCCATAACGTGGATGCATAATTGATAAGAGAAAGGATGTGCGCATGAAAGAATATCTTTCTGGAATGAAGATTTAGAATTTCTTTTTATTTTTGAAAGTTGATACATTCTCTTAGAAATACATTTTCCAAGCTCCGCAATGTGGTGAGACCAAGATAAATCCTTGTCAATGATAACACCTAAAACTTCATGCGATGTAACCTCTTCAATCTTTTGTCCTCGGGCATGTAATGGCGCGAATGAGGATTTCATTTTCTGTCGTTTTTGACGTGTTGTGACATACATGCATTTAGTTTTACTAGCATTGGGGGACATATCATTCATTTCTGTCCATGTAATTAGCTTGTTGATATTTTTCTGCAGGTTACTTACCAGCTCTGTGTGTGTGTGTGTGTGTGTGTGCGTGTGTGTGTGTGTGTGTGTGTGTGTGTGTGTGTGTGTGTGTGTGTGTGTGTGCGTGCGTGTGTGCGCGCGCGCGCGCGTGTGTGTGTGTGTGTGTGTGTGTTTGTGATCTGATTGATAGGTGGTTAATGTGTGTGCGTGTGTGTGTAAGAGAGAGAGAGAGAGAGAGAGAGAGAATATGTTTCGCTTTTGATATGTTCCTTTTACAATTTATACTAGGAATACGGCAGTGTTCATTTTAAGTTTGGGGAGATTTTAAATCTGTGGTAGAATGAAACGAAAACGAGCGCGCGCACGCACGCACGCGCGCACGCACAGACACGTGTGCGCGCACACACACGAGCACACACACACACATACACACACACACAATTCAATTCAATTCAAATTTAATCCTTTGACCCCTGTTGGGGCATGGAGGATACAAATGTAACAAAGAGAAATACGAAACTCACTCAGAACAATGTGTGAACATAGTTGCGAAATGCTGAATTCTGGTGAACTGTAATGATCTCATTAAACAATCTTCCCATTTTTTAGAAACTTACTAATATTCAAACAAATGCGTCTTCCTTTTTGAAATAAATTACAAAAGTTGAAAACAGACTTTGGTTTTAGATATTTTTTAGGGATGAATTTTTCACGAAGTTCATTATATTTTGGACATTCCATGATGCAATGAAATTCATCTCCAATTTCACCCATTTCACAGTTACGACAAATACGCAATTCTCTTGGAACATTATGGTGTCTTCCAATTTCAATTTGCAATTTATGGTTACTGCATCTAAATTTAAATAAAGATATAACATAAATATCTGGTAAGGTAGAAATATAATGTTCTTTTCCAAAGACAGTCTTTACACTTTTATAGAATACACACTTGTTGCTGTTTTCAAGAGAACTGCGCCAATCACGAGCATAATTATTTTGCAACTCCTTTTTAACACACTTACATAAGTTACTTCTGTTTGTGAATGAATGAGATTCCCAAACACAATCAAAACCAGTTTCAAATAAAATGCTTTTAACATAACTAAGCCATGGTGAAACGAAAATTCCTTTTGTATATAGTTCATGTAAGATATTATATACTTTGTTTGAATACTTCTTAGAATCAGGAACAACTAAGTTAGCCCAGAACCTTATCATTCTCACTTTAATCAGTACAGATAAAGGATAGATTCCGGTTTCACCATAAATCATTGAAGTCATTGTAGTTTTATTTAATCTAAATAGATACTTTAAAAAACGTAACTGTAACTTTTCTAATATATCAACATTTTCATAACCCCAAATTTCACAACCATACAACAACACAGGTACAACTATGGAATAAAATAATTGTATGCAAACATCAATTGGCAATTTCTGTTTTCTTGCAGTTTGTAATAATGAAAACATTGCCTTGAGAGCCTGATTATAAGCACATTTTTTTGCTTTGTAAAAAGAACCTGTTCTGCTGAACTCGATGCCTAAGTATTTCATTGAATTAAGAACCTCTATTTTTTCATTCCCAAAGAAAAAAATTTCACGCATACTATTTCGACCATGAAAGACAACTATTTTTGTTTTCTTTGGATTTACTTCTAACTGCCATTGCGTGCAATATATATGTAAGGCATTAAGTTCTTTTTGCAAAGCTGATTTAGAATTTGCCAATAAAATTGTATCATCAGCATATAACAATACAAGCAATTTAATAAACTGTTCAAGTTTCAACTCTTGCGTTAAATCATATTCTAAAGTAGAACAGTTATTGTCAATAAGGAACTGTTGTAGATCATTCAAAAATAATGAAAACAATAAGGGTGAAAGGTTTTCTCCTTGACGAACTCCCCTAAAACTGCCAAAGAACTCTGATTTTTGACCATTTAGAAAAATGCACGATTTTATTTGATCATACATATTGATTACAACGTGCAGTATTTTCCCAGATATGCCTTGACTCATCAGTTTGTGCCATAAAGCATGCCTCCAAATAGAATCAAATGCCTTTCTGTAATCAATAAAAGCACAGTATAATTTTCCATTGTTGATTGCAAACATGTCATCAATGATTTAAGAACAAAAGCATGGTCAAGCGTTGAATGCATGTGTCTAAAACCTGCTTGGTTTTCTGAAATAAGTCCATTTATTTCAACAAAATAAGTAAGTCTGCTATTTAGAATCGACGTGAATAATTTGCCTACACAACTCAACAGTGTTATCCCTCTGTAGTTATTGCAGTCTTGTTGATCTCCTTTGCCTTTATAGAGTGGTACAATTAACCCTGTCACCCAATCTTCTGGTATAATACCAGAATCCAAAACACGATTAAACAATAAACAATAAAACTTTGTCATATAAGGAACACTATTCTTTATATATTCATTCCTTACTAAATCAACTCCTGCTGCTTTATTATTCTTTAAACATTTAATGACTCTTTCAATTTCATCCTCAGTAATTGAATCATTTAGAATGTCTAGATTGATATTTCTTTCAGATACTTCATTACTAAAAATGATATCATTACATCCAGTATTTTGATTAAGGGACTGGAAATGATTTTTAAGCTCTTCAAGAGGTATAGGACACGATGAAGCTTTTTTGCCTTTAATTTTCCTCCAATAATCCCTTGGATTTCTAGTTTTTAAAGCTCGCAATTCTCTATGCCATTTTCTCGTTGCTCTTCTTTCAGATCGTCTCAAAACATTTTTATATTCTTTGCTTTTAGCAGCAAGATTATTTAAATTAGGCACAGTATTTGAACATTTAACTTTACGCTTTGCTTTAAAGTACTGGCTTCGAGAAACCTTACACTCCTTATCAAACCAGCTTTGATTCTGCCTCATTGAATATCTATTATTGTAAGTATTAGAGTAAGTACCAAATACACACACACACACATACACACACACACACTCTCTCTCTCTCTCTCACACACACACACTCTCTCACACACACAAACACACACACACACACACACACACACACACACACACACACACACACACACACACACACACACACACAAAGCGATGCATGCAATACGAAAACACTGACAACAAGAGTTCGTCTTTTTTTTTTCAGGCTGGCAACATCCCGTGGCGACGTATTTTAACGTCACTTCCAGTCTTTGCGGTGTTCGTGGGGGCCTTCTGCTGGAACTGGATGTTCACCATGCTGATTACCCAGCAGCCCCAGTACTTCAAAGACGCCTTCAGCATGTCCACAGCCCAGGTAACTGTGTCAGTGTACATCCATGCCTTGATTTCGCTTCAACAGCCGACTCTTAAAAGCATCGTTAGTACTTGAGGACATAGTTTCAAAGTGAGGTGACTGCAGGCGGAGATTGAAATTTTTTTTTAAAGGAATTCATCTGGCGAGGAAGCGTTTTACTTTAAATTCCTTTCAAATCTCAGGGTCTTATTCAGGTAGATCATCGACTCCACAGCCGGGAATCTAGTTCGTTTAGAGACGTGCTGAACACACCCACAGAGCACTTGAGAGTCACTGTCTGCCTGCCCTGTTTACAGGTGAAGCACAGGTATGTTGTTTAAGGGCCCTTGTTTGATGGTTCGTCTGACAGTCTGCACTTGGCGTGTCACAGAGCTGCCAACCATCCCACTTTCGCCGGAATTTATCATGGTCAAACGCACGTCATTCCGCTATTTCGCTTTACGTCAACAAATTCTACAGGCGAAAAAAAAAAATCGTTTAATCGCAGAGTTTGCACATCTGCCGTTCGTAATAGCCAAAGAGCTTTCTGGAAACTTACTTCCAGTTCAGCTTCCCCCAACGCCATCATGTCGAAACGACCTGCTGATTAACCCCAAGGCAGAAAAGATAAGATAATATTGCTTATAGCCCAGCCGACCGCGAAGGACCACATCAGGGCTGTCACCATGTTAAAATCAACTCACAAGTCATAGGCAGAAAAGAAGAAACAGAAGTTAGAACAGAAGTGCAGATTCAGGTTGCTTTCTGTTGCCATGATTGGAGTGCTGCTGATGCCAATCACCGATTCAGCCTGTGAAAGTGTTCAGCCTTGGCAGGAGGAACCTTACACATTTTCGTCCCTTACTGGGTCAAGACATTACAGAGGCACTGATGGTTCTGATGTGCAAAAATTAGCCCAGTCATAAGATGAAAAAATGTACAAGAGCAACGATGTCTTGGCAGGGACAGTGATTCCGTGAAAGCACTTGACAAAAGGATGGAAAATAAAGTGTGTGGAATGTCATTGTTTTGTTTTGTGTGCGATAGCGTGTCTGTTCCTTACAACTGTCACAAATCCCGCGCAGTTTTCAAAACAATTCCTCTCTTGTCTCTTCAGAGGTTGGCAGCTCTGATGTCTCTCTGTGCTATTCTCTAAATTGCAGTGGAACCTTCGAGAACTCCAGACTCTCAGGGTCAATATGTACAGGTGCTCCGGAAAAAAAACTACTTCAAACTTTTACCCGAGTGGGCACTTACAGCGGATTAAACCAGCAAGTTTTAGGTCAGTGTCTAAGGAGGATCCGAAAGAATCTTTATCAAACTTCAACAGATCGTGCTGTACCTTTATACTTCTACTAAGGTCAAAGAAACAACAGACGATCCATTGTCGCTTTCGCCATTGGGTTAGTCATCTAAAAAAAAACAAGAACATGTTCAGTCGACACTGACCCAGGTTGTGCCTGTGGTCATGAAAGAGAAACAGCTGAATACTATTTCTTATTATCATGTTCTCTCTTTAACATAGTCCACGCTAACACGAGTTAAAGCTGGCTGCATACCACTTGCTCAAGTTAACAAATTCTCTTGAATGGTAATCCTGATTTTCATGCCGATGCAAGTACATTAATATTTGAGACCGTGCACAAATTCATGTCTGATTCAAATTATGTTTGATGGAACATTTGTGTGTGTGTTTGAGTATGCAGGTATAACTCTCGCTGGTACTAAGAACAACTGGATCATTAAAGTTTGTTTTCAAAGGTACAATTTGATTGCAATGGGAAGATAGGTCCTCTGTCGCTTACTTAACCTCGCTCTTCCTTCCTTACTGTTGGAATGGGCTGCCGTGTTGCAGATCGGCCTGTGGTCCGCCTTACCTCCCTTGTTGATGACCATATCGGTCATCTGCTTCGGTTTCCTCATTGACCGCCTGATGGCCAAACAGTACGTTGGCCGTACCCTTGGCAGGAAATTGGCTCAGACCATTGGTCAGTGTCCGGTCTTTGTGTGTTCCTGTTCTCATTATCGTTTTTTTTTTTTCATTTTGTCTTACATCTTTTTAATCTATATTTTCTCCCTTTTTTTTTAGTAACGATTTTGACACGAAATCACAAGCAATTTTGTCTCGCTTTCCCTTTTTTTTATCTTGTTTACAGCACATGCATTTTTTCTAGCTTTCCTTTTTTTATCTTGTTTACAGCACATGCATTTTTTCTCGCTTTCCTTTTCTGTTTTTTTATTTTTATTTTTTTAAATCTTGTTTAGAGTACACGCACTTTTTCTAGCTTTCCTTTTTTTCTTTCATTTTATTTAGAGCACTTGCACTTTTTCTCGCGTTCCTTCTTCTTTTCTCTTGTTTAGAGCACATGCACTCTTTCTCACTTTCCATTTCTTTGTTCTCTTGTTTAGAGCACATGCACTCTTTCTCACTTTCCATTTCTTTGTTCTTTTGTTTAGAGCACATGCACTCTTTCTCACGTTCCATTTCTTTGTTCTCTTGTTTAGAGCACATGCACTTTTTCTCGCTTTCCATTTCTTTTTATCTTTTTAGAGTACACGCACTTCTTCTCGCTGTCCTTTTTCTTTTTTGTTGTTTAGAGTATATGCCCTTTTTGTCGCTTTCCTTTGTCTTTTATCTTGTTTAGAGCACATGCACTTTTTCTCGCTTTCCTTTGTCTTTTATCTTGTTTAGAGCACATGCACTTTTTCTCGCCTTCCCATTTTATCTTGTTTAGAGCACATGTTCTTTTTCTCGCTTTCCTTTGTCTTTTATCTTGTTTAGAGCACATGCACTTTTTCTCGCTTTCCTTTGTCTTTTATCTTGTTTAGAGCACATGCACTTTTTCTCGCTTTCCTTTGTCTTTTATCGTGTTTAGAGCACATGCACTTTTTCTCGCTTTCCTTTGTCTTTTATCTTGTTTAGAGCACATGCACTTTTTCTCGCCTTCCCATTTTATCTTGTTTAGAGCACATGTTCTTTTTCTCGCTTTCCTTTGTCTTTTATCTTGTTTAGAGCACATGCACTTTTTCTCGCCTTCCCATTTTATCTTGTTTAGAGCACATGTTCTTTTTCTCGCTTTCCTTTGTCTTTTATCTTGTTTAGAGAACATTTTCTTTTTCTCGCTTTCCTTTCTCTTTTATCTTGTTTCGAGCACATGCACTTTTTCTCGTTTTCCTTTGTCTTTTATCTTGTTTAGAGAACATTTTCTTTTTCTCGCTTTCCTTTCTCTTTTGTCTTGTTTAGAGAACGTGTACGTGTTCTCGCTTTCCTTTCTCTTTTATTTTGTTTAGAGCACATGCTGTTTTTGTCGCTTTCCTTTGTCTTTTATCTTGTTTAGAGCACATGCACGTGTTCTCGCTTTCCTTTTCTTTTATCTTGTTTAGAGCACATGCACTTTTTCTCGCTTTCCTTTGTCTTTTATCTTGTTTAGAGCACATGCACTTTTTCTCGCTTTCCTTTGTCTTTTATCTTGTTTAGAGCACATGCACTTTTTCTCGCCTTCCCATTTTATCTTGTTTAGAGCACATGTTCTTTTTCTCGCTTTCCTTTGTCTTTTATCTTGTTTAGAGCACATGCACGTGTTCTCGCTTTCCTTTCTCTTTTATTTTATTTAGAGCACATGCTGTTTTTGTCGCTTTCCTTTCTCTTTTATCTTGTTTAGAGGACATGCTCTTTTTTCACTTTCTTTTATTTAAAATCTTGTTTAAAGCACATGCACTTTTTCTCGCTTTCCTTTATTCCATTTTGTTTATTTTTTTAAATATATTGATAGTCATTCCTTGTATGTTGGGTAGTGAAGCAAAATGTGTGTTTTTTTTGTCTGCATATTGTCGGAGGTTTCTTTCTTCCTGGCTTCCTTTCATCCTTGTGTATGTGTTTAGCGTATATTAGTTCTCGTGGTGTAAGTGGAGCGACATGTTTTGTACCTTATTATGTTTGTGATGTCTTTGTTTTATCCTTAACTGCTGCCACACCTTCCTTGATACCCTCTGTTTTACTTTTTCCTGTCAATGTCACGTTGTTTTTTTTTTTTCTTTGCAGCTTTGCAACTTGGCATTTTTGTGACTGTATTTCATGGAAGACATTCTTCGACATTCTGTTAGATCTTTTCTGATATATTTGCCCTTTATCTTCCTTTTTGTGGGTTATTTTGCTTGTTATATGTTGCTATTTTTCTCGTTGAGCAGGTTTCGGCAGTGAGGCGATCTGTGTGGTGTGCCTGTACTTTGTGGACGACTACATCAAAGCGCTGATTCTCCTTTGCATAGGGGTGGGGTTCAGCGGCTTTGCCATGTCAGGTGAGCCGACAACCATCCCGCTTTCCGCGAAATTTATTTTGCTCAAACGCACGTCATCCCGCTATTCCTTTTGACGTCAAAAAACTGTGCTCGCGGATAAAAGAAAATTCGTTTATTCCAGCGCCGTCGATACCCAAAGAGTGTTGCAGTTTCCGTATTTAACCCAATGGATGAGGATCTGAGTGTGTGTGTGCGTGCGCGCGCGTGGTGTGTGTGTGTGTGTGTGTGTGTGTGTGTGTGTGTGTGTGTGTGTTCGCTTTGCGACTTAATTCTCGTTGTTAACAAACAAACAAACAAATCAGTCAATCAGCGATCCATGTCGGAAATGCTCTGTGCTTTCAGTGTCGCAAACAGATTTGAAGAAATGTGTCCTTGGTGGTGGGTTAAAAGCAGTGGACACACAGTGTCCACCTTCTGAAGTTGCTTCACTTGATTTGAATGATCTATGTTTTGCTCTCCCGTGTCACATGCAGGGTACCAGATGAAAGTGTGAATGACCTATACTTGCAGACTCGTTTGTCACGTGCAGGGTACCAGGTGAACGTTTGAATGACCTATATTTGCTGTCCCGTTTGTCACGTGCAGGGTACCAGGTGAACCCTCTGGACCTGTCGCCCCAGTACGCCTCTCTGGTCACTGGAATCGGACGCATCGGGACCCTTGGGGGGATTCTGTCCACCCTGGTGGCTTCTCAGTTGGTTGACCATGTAAGTGGAGGTCAGGGGGCAGGGGAAAAAGAGACAGAGAGAGAAAGGGGGGAGGCGAGAGACAGTGAAAGAGAGCAAGAGAGAGAGCTAGACAGAGAGAAAGAGCGCGAGAGAGCGAAAGAGGGTGAGAGAGAGACACATAGAGAGAGAATGTGGGTTCTGACAGAGAAGACGGAAAAACAGAGGAAAGGTCAGGCAAAGGAAACAAAAAAAAAGAAAAAACAGATTTACAAAGGAAGCTGGAAGACGGGGTAGGAGTGTTAAATGGGCAACCCCTCACACCACACCCCCCCTTGTCCTCTTTTTATTCCCACCCACACGACCCCTCCCGCTGATGATACAAAAACCAGATCAAAATGTCTGTACCCAGCACTGACATCAATGGAGGTCAGGGAGGGGCGGGGGGGGGGGGGAGAGACAGACAGACAGACAGACAATCAGAGACAGAGAGAAGAGGAAAAGGCAAGCGTGTGACGTAGATGAGACCAAGATTAGAAACGGAGAGTGAGGCGAAAAAGATGCCCCGTTCTCCTCTCATAACACACAACTGAGATCATCCTCACCAATCGGGCTGTTCTTTGCCTGCTTGCTGTAATGGCCACCTTCACCTTCTTATTTGGACCATCTCTCATCCTCTCTCCCTCTTCCACCCCTTTGCATAGCTTGTTCTGAGGAAACAGTCTCGTGCCGTTTGCACACAGTCCACTCATTTTACACCCATTCTTATCTCTTGAACGGTGAAGAAGCTCCGTGGTGCATTGCATGTCGTGTACCACTCACAGAGAAACATGTTCTTTTTAGAGTGTTGGAACTTGCATGATGTGAAACGTGAACATTTTACAGCAGACTCCATGAAGACCTTGTTGAGAGATGTCCCACCTGATGTGATCTTTTAATTTCCGAAAGAGATCAACATTTTTCGTCTGATCTGATTTAACAGAAAAAAAGATTTTTAGCAAAATTTCCGATATGTTTTTAGGTGTGTTTTAAAGGATTGTGTGAATGAGTGATTTTTGTTTGTTTGTTTTGATTTGTTTTTTAATGACTTGTGAGTTGACTTCAACGCGGTGTCAGCCCTGATATGGCCCTTTGTGGTCGGCTGGGCTATAAGCAACATGACCTTAACTATGGCCATGTTCAAGTTATCCGGACCATCTCTCAACCTCTGTCCCTCTTCCACCCCGTTGTGTGGCTTGTTCTGATGGCCATTCTCCTCCGGACGATGTCTCACGCTCTCTCTCCCTCTCCCACCCCGCACAGACTCACCCTGTCTCTGGCCCCTCCCCCCCCCCCCCACAGACTCACCCTCTCTCTCCCTGCCCCCCCCCACAGACTCACCCTCTCTCCCTGCCCCCCCCCCCGACTCCCCCCCCCCCCCCCCCCCCCCCCCCAGACTCGCCCTCTCTCTCCCTCTTCCACCCCTTTTGCATGGCTTGTTCTGATGGTCGTTCTCCTCTAGATGTTATCTCACCCTCTCTCTCCCTCTCCCACCCCCCGCAGACTGCTCAGCGATGGAAGGACCTGTGGCTGGCGGCAGGCGTCATCCACCTGGTGGGCGTCATCCTCTACGACATCTTCGCCAGCGGCCACACCCAGCCCTGGGACCCCAGTTTCCGGGAAGCGGCCGACCACGTCGTCAACACCACCACCACCCACCACGCCGCCAGCGAGAATGGCTACCTGCCTCAGGCCTCGCCCCTGGCCCGCGAGTCGGATGCTCTTCTGATCAGACCCACGCTGAACGATGGAGACTTCAGTGAAGACTCCCTGGAACATTCTCTCCACGGGTGTTGAGTGGGATGGCTGTGGGACAAGGGAGCTGACTCTGGGTTGAAAGAAAGGGATGCCAGTAAGCGACGTCACAGCATTTAGAGTAGTCGCCCTTTTCAGAAATCCATTCGAATGCAGCGGCGTCGAAATCATGGGTCCGGCAGGGCTTGGGGAGGGGGTGGGGTTTCCCTCCCCTCCTTCCCGATTTAAATAGGTGGAGTGGGGGATAGCGGGACAGTACCTTCCATAGGCTATTTGAAGTCCTCAATATTTGAAATCAATGAGACGCCGAATGACCAGAGAATAAAACAAACGGCGGAATTTTCTTTATAGAATAGGCTCTTAAGTCGCAACAATGTTTGTTGCTGAATGGCGTTTTGGTGAGATGTATCAGAGGTAATACCTTGGCTCACGTCGCATTACATGGCGCCTTTTTGCTTCATTGGATAAAAGAATATGCATGTTAGGATATGGCCTACCCCCCTCCCCTTCCTCTTAAATGCATTTGGGAGATCATACACACACTCATAAACACATACACTACGAAAATTTGACGATTAGAGTCGCCCCCCCCCCCTCCCATTCACCACTTTTTTTTTAAATGATATAATTTGGAGTATAAATTATTGTGTTGATTTGTAGTGTGAATGCTTGCCAGTTCATCCTCTCTTCCTCCCCTCTCCCTGCTGCCACTCCAACCCCACCCCCTGCTGCCACTCCAACCCCACCCCTGCTGCCACTCCAACCCCACCCCCTGCTGCCACTCCAACCCCACCCCCTGCTGCCACTCCAACCCCACCCCTGCTGCCACTCCAACCCCACCCCCTGCTGCCACTCCAACCCCACCCCTGCTGCCACTCCAACCCCACCCCTGCTGCCACTCCAACCCCACCCCCTGCTGCCACTCCAACCCCACCCCCCCCAACCCCACCCCCTGCTGCCACTCCAACCCCACCCCCTGCAAAATACCTTCCAATACCACTGAAATGTACGTAAATCGGCATCGCAGTAGACCTCCCTCTCCAACAGACGTGGAATTAATCGATGTGTGTGTGTGTGTGTGTGTGGTGTGTGTGTGTGTGTGTGTTAGTTATGGTTTTGTGTGTTTTTCGTCTGTTTGTTGGTTTGTTTGTTTGTTTTGTGTTTTTCATTATAATTGGTCGATGAGAAGCTGTGCGAAACACGTTGAAGAAGATGGAATCTAAAGTCAAATAGTAGGAGGCAGCCAGGATCTGGTGAGCACAATGACTGGCCGTAGCTGGTGGTACATGTTAAAAGAAATGCACAATGTTTGGGGGTGGGGGGTGGAAGGGGGGGGGGGGGGGGTCAAGCCGCTGGTAGCAATTTAGCGGTTCAATTTGAACAGGACTGGCTGCTGTGAATGTTTTATTTTCTTCTTGTTTGTTGCTTGTGTTTGGTGGTTAGTTGTTGTTGGTTGGTTTTGTTGGGGTTTTTATTTTGCTTGTTTGTTTTTAACCTGGTTTTCCTCGATCGATGTGATATAGATGCAATGAGACGTTTATTATCAGCATTTTGCATAATTCTCCATCAGCAACTCTCTCCTCTCTCTCTCTCTCTCTCTCTCTCTCTCTTCTCTCGCTCTCTCTCTCTCTCGCTCTCTCTCTCTCTCTCTCTCCTCCCTCCCTCCCTCTCTCTCCCCTCCTCTCTCTCTCTCTCTCTCTCTCTCTCTCAAGTGGTGTGTACGTGGGGCCGTCACAAAAATTGGGTACAAACGGGCGACCATTACGTCGAAAGCGGATAAGCACAGCACAGTATTCTCCCTTGGCGTTGAAAGAGTCGCGTTTTTCAGCATCCGCGCCATTGCAAGGGGCTGTCGTGGTACACTGCCGGGAACAGTTTAGCTGGTCTGATTGTGAAATATGTATCGCCATAGATTCTATCCGATGGTGCTTATTCGAATGAATATATACATATATATATTTTTTTTTTCTTCAAAACATTTGCTGGGTCAAGGAAAGTGCCTGAGAAAGGATTTTTGATATTGTTGATCTTTATTATCACAAATTTTAAATGTAATTAATAGCGAACCACAAGAAAAAAACGTAGACAAACGAATTCGCGACAAAACACGACGCGTTTGGATCTTTGAGATCTTCTTCAGGCAAGATACAGAACACTCGGGTCAACGAAAATGAACGAGCAATCACTTATCTTCATTCAGTTCAGCGCAAGATGGGCGTTGAATGAAAACGAGGCTGTCTTGTGATTGCTCGTTCATTTTCGTTGTCCTGAGTGTTTTGCATCTTGCCTGAAGAAGACCTAAGAGGTCGAAACGCGTCGTGTTTTGTCTTGTGATTCGTTTGTCTACGTTTTCTTGGCGGGGTTCGCTATTAATTACATTTAAAATTTGTTTAAATTTCCGCCTGCAGTCGCCACACTTTGCAACTAGATCTTTATTATCACAGCAAACAAGGCAATCCGGATATATTTTAAAATACCACTGTGTCATGTCTCTGTTCGATATAATCGATTGGATCATTGTCATTGGTAATGAGTTTTTCCACTGTACACTGATGGCATGATCTGTTAGAGATTACAGACATCATAGGCACTATGGTTCTGTTTACATTTGCACTTATTTTATTATTGTTGTTGTTGTTGTCGTCATTGGTATTATTATTATTAATTTGTATAGAATTTTTCCTTTGTCGTCGTCATTGTTATTATTATCATTTCTTTCTTTTTGCCAGTTAACAGTGTATACCGATTCGTTTTGCGTCATTTGTTTGGTACCTCTTCATGATGGTTTTCTTTTCTTTTCTTTTTTTTAATTTACTTTTGTCATTTTACAACACACACACACACACACACACACACACATATATATATATTATATATTATATATATATATATATATATATATATATATATATATATATATATATTTATATACCTTTTTTGTTGATTTCCAAGATTTCATCAATATTTTCGTCACACAATAAAAGAGTACTGTATGGTTAGGTATTACGTTTACAGTGAGATCTTAAAAAAAGCAGATGTTTAGCTGGTGCTAGCTTCAACCAGGTCTGTTGATAGACAGACTGCCTCACCTTGAAAACAGTCAACTTAGACTGGGTTCCTTTTTGACGAGAACCCAGCACAGGTGGAGACGACTTAAGTTCCATGAACGGTTTTTGGGGGACGGGAACTTCCCAAGGACGGCCCCGTGGAGGTAACAAGAGTTAACGCCCTTGTGTCATGTGTCTCCCACTCCCAGCATGTCAGCGCACAGCAGATCTGACCTATGTTTTTTTTAAGGGAGAGTTCCCACAGTAAAACCCAAGGGTTGAATGAGACTGAGGTGAGACGTTGGGTTGTAGCACCCAGGAGTATACTCTAGTCTTGATGCCCTAAAACTAGATCAGGAGGAAACAGGGACAACCAAATGGCAGGACAAAACACGACGTGTTCAGACCTCTTAGGTCGTCTTCAGGCAAGATGACCAACATTCAGGACAATGAGAAGGAAAAACGAACAATCACATATCTTCTCGAATTGGTTTAGTTGCAAAGTGAGACGACTGCAGGCGGAAATCTAAACAAATCTTAAATAAATTTTAGCAAACCGCCCAGAGAACGTGGACAAACGAGTCACAAGACAAAACACTACGCGTTTCGACCTCATAGGTCTTCTTCAGGTAAGACACAAGCGAATAGAACAACGATCGTACGAAAATTCACTTAGCTTTGATCGCTTCAGAGTTCAGCGCAAGGAGGAAGGCGTTGAATGGCGTTGATTCAACGCCTTCTTCCTTGCCCTGAACTCTGAAGCGATCAAAGCTAAGTGAATTTTCGTTGTTCTATTCGTTTGTGTCTTACCTGAAGAAGACCTAAGAGGTCGAAACGCGTAGTGTTTTGTCTGAGACTCGTTTGTCCACGTTTCTCTGGGCGGTTCGTTAACATTTATTTAAGATTTTCTCGAATTGGGTGCAAGATGGGCGTTGTAGAGATACGGCTTTCGTTTTGGACAAATGAAAACCTGTTTGGGCGTACATACCTAAGAGGTCGAAATGCGTCGTGTTTTGATTTGTAATTTGTTTGCCCCTGTTTGCCAGGCGAATTAAGTACAAATGCTATTTGAAATCTGTTTCAATTTCCGCCTGCAATCACCTCACGTTGAAACTAGATCTGAATGTGTGTGTTTGTGTGTGTGTGTGTGTGTGTGTGTGTGTGTGTGTGTGTGTGTGTGTGTTTCTTTCTTTCTTTAATTGTGCGCACCCAATGTGCCCTTTTCGCTGTTCGTGCTGTGACCAGCCCTTGACGTGCAACCAGAATAATTCACGCAATGATAATTATGGGCACTAAAAAGGAGTCAGAAGATGATGAAATGGGTGATCGGCGATGATTTGAATGTCTGCGTGTCTGCAGTTTGAACATCTCACGCTTAGTCCTCCCGTTGCCCTTTTCCACCAGTGTGTGCTGAATGATCGATCGTTTGTTTTCTTTTTGTTCGTTTCTTGTTGTTTTTTTCCCCATTTTGCGGTGGAAGTTGGCTACACTCGCCGACAGTGTTCTGAAAGAATCATGGCGGCGATGGCTCCATCCGGGCTGTGTGAAGCGTGGTCAGCCTCTCGAGGGAAGCTGGCTATTAGACGTCCAGTGGACATGAGGGGAGAGAGAGACAGGGGTGGGGGTATGGAAAAAAGGGGGGGGGGGGGGGGGGGGGGGGGGGAGACGAAAGGGTGCTCACAAAAGAGGCATGATGTTTACCTTTTTCAGTCCAATCATATGATTTTGACAATGTATTGTGTACCCTACTTAATCACCATGCTTTGACTCAAAAAGGCAAACTGATCCGAGCCCTCCCCCGCCCGCTCCTCAAAACAGGTCAGGAAGCATCGTTTCATATTCGTTAGCGATGGATCTTTCGGCATTTGGTGGTCACTGCTTAATATTTTATTCTCTGTATGTCGTTTCCTATGGAAAATGACATCTGTGATAAGGGTTTTGAAGTCACGTTCGAATATATATATTAATGATTGTTTCGTTCGTCGAACAGACACAGTCGAAAACAACCAGCCTGACGCGTTAATACGGGCAGTTGGCTTGTTCGAATGCGTTTGAAAATTCTTTGACATCGGATGAAACGTGTGTGTTTTGCCAGCGTTGCACAACGTTTCCACTTTCCAGTGGAACGTACTTCCGGAATGTGCGCGCGCGTATGTGTATGCGAGAGGTTTTTGTGGGTTTGGTAGATGCTGCGTATTCCCGGGCTGTTTCCGCTGATACATCTTACAGCATTTTTTTTTTTCACAAAATGCCATTCTCTCCAATTCAGTCAAGAGTTTGAGAGAGAGAGGCACCGAGATTTTATGGACCTAAAACTGATGATGATGAATATGTGTGTGTAAGCGAAAACTTTGTAAAGACGATTGCAGCCGTAATTTTTGTCAACATTATCTTTTTAGGGACGGGGCAAGTTCCAGGTAACTTTTGAAGGGGTGGTAAGTTAAGTGTTCGTAGATTCACAATTTCATTTTGGTTTTTGGTTTGAGTTCAGCGACGAGCCTTTTTGTCTGTCCAACATTCTAAATTTCCACATCAAAAAGAAATTAATTTGGCATTTTTTTCCCGTTGTTTCTCTCTCTTATTTAAGGGGGACCTCCATCCTCCTCCTTTTTCCCCACCATTTTTTTTTTCTTTTTCTCACACCAACAAATAACCACAACTCTCGCACACCATGCAGGTCTGTAGAGTCTATTTATTGCTAATGGACATTCTCAGGTGGACTTTTAGTGTTTTTGGTGTTTGATACAAAGCGTCAGGGTAATTGGTCTTTTTTTCTTTTGATTTTCTCTTATTTCTTCCCCCTCGCCCCTTTCTGTTGGAACAGACGAGCAGGGTTTGAAAGCACGCAATCATATTAGCTATTCCGGAGCGGTGTAAACCGCCCAGACCGGACAATCCGACCTCAGACGTGGACAGGTCAAGGCCGCGATCTGACCTCGGACATTCTACTAACTGAACCTAAACGTTCGTTTTGGCCGTGGCCACTGTGGCCATGGACTTCCCAGCGCAGAGGCCGTGGCCGATCTTGCTCTGAGCATGATGACCCGGGATGATTAATTAATCAGTCATGGCCGGGAAGGTGGAGGTTGGAATTTCAGACCATTTTATTGTGCGTGAAGACGTGTGTTTGTGGGACGGTAGGTATTACGTGTGTGTGTGTGTGTGTGTGTGTGTGTGTGTGCGCAATCGAAAAAACAAAAAGAAAACAACCGAAGAATCTGTCGCTGCATTGTGTGACGTCAAAGCATTTGTGAGGGTTTTTTGTGCCAGTTCACTGTGCCTTTTTTTCCCCTTCATTGCTTGGTCAGCGTAATACCACATGCTACTTCACCACAGCGCCGCCTGCTGAAAGTGTTATGTGCATGCATTTGGTGATGTGGGGATCCAGCTTCATTCAGATGATGATGTTTGTGACTCTGTCTATTGATTTTACTGTGTCTCACTTCTGCCTTTTTTTCTTTCTTTTTTTTTTTAAAACAAAAAATCCCAATCCAAAGATCTCACAGACGATATCCGCGATGATGGCCTTGTGCCACAGGTGAAACTTGATCGAGGAGGGGGGGTGTGTGTGAGAGGGGGCATTGAATATATTTACCTTGATTTTTTTAGGAGCACAAGGGTGTTAACACTTACAGATATCTACCCAGGTTTACATACATTTCATATCAATATGTGGTACAAAGTAAACATTCGGCAGATCTTTTTTTCAGTCATTTACTTCACTGAAATGTTGACGTGATTATTCATTTGTACATTTGTCGGACGCTTCTCTCTCTCTCTCTCTCTCTCTCTCTCTCTCTCTCTCTCTCTCTCTCTCTCTCCTCCCCCCCCCCCTATTTCTCTGTTATTATTTGTTTTTGCCTTATATTAAATTACTCACGCAGACTCTATATATCTTCTCTGTTTGTTTTATGGTATGTGTCGGAGAGCACGTCTAAAGTATGTTATGGCGCGTGCACACATGGTCATGAGCGTGGTCTTTTTTTTATATAATGAGAATAATTATTTGGAATTTGGTATGAAAATGTAACCATGCTTGTTTTCGGTATTTACTTAACGTTCTCTCTCTCTCTCTCTCTCTCTCTCTCTCTCTCTCTCTCTCTCTCTCTCTCTCTCTCTCTGCTTGTCTGTGTGTGCGCGTGCGTGTGTGTGTGTGTGTATGTGCGTGTGTGTGTGTGTCTGTCCATCTGTATGTCTCTGTCTGTCTGTCTCTCTCTCTCTCTGTCTGTCTTTCTCTCTCTCTCTCACTCTCTCTCTCACTCTCTCTCCTCTCTCTCTCTCTCTCTCTCTCTCTCTCTCTCTCAAAATACAAAAAGAGGAAAGAAAAATCAACAACAACACAAATGTGAGTTTGCGGTATTTCGCAAACAATGAATGATCAAATACACGCACCCATGCCCGCACCCGTGTGTGTCTATCTGCACCATTTTGTTACTCCAGTAGAAAGTAATACGCGCCATGGAGAGAATGCACGAATTCTGTGGAGGATGGTTAGCGTCACGGTTTTGAGACTGTTCTCGTTGATCCATTGATACACGGACGCTTGAGCGCCACGCCTGTAACAGTGATTGAGTTACTGTATGGCGCATTTCTATTGATGTGTACGGGATCTCATGTAAAATATGCCTGGGAGATTATGTATGCATGCGCCTGGGTGTGGGTGTGGGTATTTATTTAATGTATGTCTAACTTGTCTGTGTATATGATTTTTGAATTAATGTTTTTAATCGATTATGATTTGAAATAAGTTACAATCCCCACAACAACCACTCCCCATAAATGTGCATATATGAACATAATGCACGAGCATGCGCAAGTACACGCAATACGCGCATGCATGCATGCGAGTACAGCGCAGAGGACCGAGTATGACAAACCGTGGAGATGCGGTAACTCAGCGAGCCTCTCCCACAGAGATGGACTCTGATCTGACTGGACCTGAGCCTGTGATGAGACCCCATACAGAACAATCCGGGTGGCAGGGGACAGTTCGGGGTAGTAGTCTGTCCCAGGAGGAGTATGGGGGTGGGGGGCGTCCGCCAGAGAGCATTATGAAATGGCCATCTCTGTATTCTGAGTGGGATGGGGAGCTGAGTCGGGGGACGTTCCACTGCGGAACTGCTCCCCTGATGGTAGGCACTTTGGACCACATTGGATTGTGTCGCGGGATCTGGGTCAGCCTGAGTCGCGAGCTGTGAACAATGGGTTTTTCATAAGTCACCTCCTTCCTGATGGTAGGGTACGAGCCAGGCCTGTATGCGGGGATGGTCGTGGAAGTTTGGTCCCTGGGCGGGGGCTGAACCCATGCGCTGATGGGTGATTATTCTTTGTTTTACAAAACAGCCTTCCTCTTAAAAATTTTACACAAAAAAGAAGAAAATTTTGTTCTTCCCCCGGGCATTTTCTGTTGTTACGTGTGTTAATGTTGTATCTGTCACTAAATTCTCTTTATCTAATACCTCTCGTGGATACATGGAAACAGAATGGCCTGGCCTTGTTTTGCCTTGCCTTGCTTTACCGTACCTTGCCTGGCCTGGCCTTGTTTTGCTTTGCCTTCACTTGTTTTGCCTTGCCTTTGCTTGTCTTGCCTTGTTTTGCCTTGCTTTGATTGGCCTTGCCTTGTTTTACCTTGCCTTGCTTAGCCTTGCCTTGCCTTACCTGGCCTGGCCTCGTCTTGCCTTGTCTTGTTTTGCGTTGCCTTTATTCGCCTTCCCTTACCTTGTTTTGTCTGACCTTGCCTTGCCCTGCCTTGCATTGCTTTGCCTTCCCTTACCTTGTTTTGTCTCACCTTACCTTGCCTTGCCCTGCCTTGCATTGCTTTGCCTTCCCTTACCTTGTTTTGTCTGACCTTGCCCTGCCCTGCCTTGCATTGCTTTGCCTTCCCTTACCTTGTTTTGTCTCACCTTACTTGCATTGCCCTGCCTTGATTTGCTTTGCCTTGCCTTACCTGCCTTATTTTGCCTTGCCTTGTTTCACCTTGCCTTACCTTGTTTTGTCTGACCTTGCCTTTGCTTTGCATTGCATTGCCCTGCCTTGTTTTGCCTTGCCTTGTTTCGCCTTGCCTTACCTTGTTTTGTCTTACCTTGCCTTTGCTTTGCCTTGCCTTACCCTGCCTTGTTTTGCCTTGCCTTGTTTCACCTTGCCTTACCTTGTTTTGTCTTACCTTGCCTTTACTTTGCATTGCATTGCCCTGCCTTGCATTGCCTTGCCTTACCCTGCCTGGTTTTGCATTGCTTTGCCCTGCCTTGCTTTGCCTTGCCTTATCCTGCCTTGTTTCGCCTTGTCTTACCCTGTTTTGTCTTACCTTGCCTTTGCATTGCCTTGTTTTGCCTTGCCTTACCCTGCCTTGTTTTGCCTTGCCTTACCCTGCCTTGTTTTGCATTGCTTTACCCTGTCTTGCTTTGCCTTGCCTTATCCTGCCTTGTTTTGTCTTGCCTTGTTTTGCCTTGCCTTGTTTCGCCTTGTTTTGCCTTGCCTTGTTTTGCCTTGCCTTGCCCTGCCTTGTTTTGTCTTGCCTTGCCCTGCCTTGTTTTACCTTGCCTTGCCCTGCCTTGTTTTACCTTGCCTTGTTTTACCTTGTCTTGCCCTGCCTTGTTTTGCCTTGCCCTGCCTTGTTTTACCTTGCCTTTGCATTGCCTTGTTTTACCTTGCCTTGCCCTGCCTTGTTTTACCTTGCCTTGCCCTGTCTTGTTTTGCCTTGCCTTGCCCTGCCTTGTTTTACCTTGCCTTGCCCTGCCTTGTTTTACCTTGCCTTGCCCTGCCTTGTTTTACCTTGCCTTGCTCTGCCTTGTTTTACCTTGCCTTGCCCTGCCTTGTTTTACCTTGCCTTGCCCTGCCTTGTTTTACCTTGCCTTGCCCTGCCTTGTTTTGCCTTGCCTTGCCCTGCCTTGTTTAACCTTGCCTTGCTTTGACTTGCCTTGCCTTGCCCTGCCTTGTTTAACCTTGCCTTGCCCTGCCTTGTTTAACCTTGCCTTGCTTTGCCTTGTTTAACCTTGCCTTGCTTTGCCTTGCCTTGCCTTGCCCTGCCTTGTTTTACCTTGCCTTGCCCTGCCTTGTTTTACCTTGCCTTGCCCTGCCTTGTTTTACCTTGCCTTGCCCTGTCTTGTTTTGTCTTGCCTTGCCTTGCCTTGCCTTGCCTTGCCCTGCCTTGTTTTACCTTGCCTTTTTTGCCTTGTTTTACCTTGCCTTGCCCTGCCTTGTTTTGCCTTGTTTTACCTTGCCTTGCCCTGCCTTGTTTTACCTTGCCTTGCCCTGCCTTGTTTTACCTTGCCTTGCCCTGCCTTGTTTTATCTTGCCTTGCCCTGCCTTGCTTTGCCTTGCCATGCCCTGCCTTGTTTTACTTGCCATGCCCTGCCTTGTTTATCCTTGCCTTACTTTGCCTTGCCTTGTTTTGCCTTGCCTTACTCTACCTTGTTTTGCCTTGCTTTACCCCGCCTTGCTTTGCCTTGCCTTACCCTGCCTTGTTTTACCTTGCTTTACCCTGGCTTGTTTTGCCTTGCCTTACCCTGCCTTGCTTTGCCTTGCCTTATCCTACCTTGTTTTGCCTTGCTTTACCCTGCCTTGTTTTGCCTTGCCTTGCTTTGCCTTGCCCTGGCTTGTTTTGCCTTGCCTTACCCTGCCTTGTTTTGCCTTGCCTTACCCTGCCTTGTTTTGCCTTACCCTGCCTTGTTTTGCCTTGCCTTACCCTGCCTTGTTTTGCCTTACCCTGCCTTGTTTTGCCTTGCCTTATCCTGCCTTGTTTTGCCTTGCCTTACCCTGCCTTGTTTTGCCTTGCTTTGCCTTGCCTTACCCTGCTTTACCTTGCCTTGCTCTGCCTTGCCTTGATTTGCTTTACCTGGCTTTGTTTTGCCACACTCTGTCTTGCCTTGGTTTGCTTTACCTTGCCTTGTTTTGCCTTACCTTGCCCTGTTTTCCCTTGCTTTACCTTAACAGGGTAAAGAAGATTTAAAGTGTGTGCGCAGGTGCGTGTTCTGTATGTCCTCCAATCACACACTTCCGTTCACACAGTCACCTCTTCCACCTCTATAACCATGACAACAGACTGATAACTGCAAATATAGTGGGCAAAGACCAATGATCATGCATATAATGTTTCATACAATACAATTCAGATTAACAGGTAATGTTAATGTTATTCAGCACACACAAGATGAAGAAAAGAAAACAATAATATTTCTTTCAGAGTTCTTCACTCAAGATTTTTTTTTTTCAGACAATCCCTCACAAGAAATGTTTCACGGCACAAATATTTCAGGATCTGTTTCTCACAGTCACAATATTCTCCAGTCTTTACGGAATTCTTCACAGTCGGTTTCAGATGAATTCATATAATACGGTCGGTTTCTTCAAATTCAGAACAGATGTTTATTAACAATACACATTATCGGAGCAAGACAATTCATAGGGGCGTCGATAACAAGAAACGCCCGCACCAGGAAAACTAGTGCCCCAACAGATGAGAACAAGGGTTGATTCAGTCAGCCACCCTCAGGTACGATGTCATTACGGATGTGACTCCCTCACGGACCAGACGGATCGGGCAGCTCCCCACGTATGAAGCAGGTCACACTGACATTTTTTTTCAGTAATAATTAAAAAGACTAAGAACAAGGCATATTGTGAATCGACCCACTGTCACTGTACTGGCAACATCTTGACTCTTCCTTCTTTTTTATTCACAACTTTCACTACTTTGATCAGGCTTCGCTGGATCAGCTGTCAGATCTCCCAATGCCCGTTGATCAGCCGTCAGATCTCCCAATGCCCGTTGATCAGCCGTCAGATCTCCCAATGCCCGTTGATCAGCCGTCAGATCTCCCAATGCCCGTTGATCAGCCGTCAGATCTCCCAATGCCCGTTGATTAGCAGTCAGATCTCCCAATGCCCGTGTTGATCAGCCTCAATCTCCCAAATGCCCGTTGATCAGCCGTCAGATCTCCCAATGCCCGTTGATTAGCAGTCAGATCTCCCAATGCCCGTTGATCAGCCGTCAGATCTCCCAATGCCCGTTGATCAGCTGTCAGATCTCCCAATGCCCGTTGAAAGAAACCCAACGGGGTTCCGGTGCATGCTGGTTATCCTTTTCACCTCCAACTCCTATTGGTCCACAGGGCTAAACACCGATGTTGCTGTGAGGAAAGAATTACATTATACATCCATTTATCTTCAACATTTTTATGTATGAAAAAGGACTGCATTTTCAAAACAAAAAAAATCCTTTCGTATGGAGAAGTTTATATTTTATTGTTTTTTTACATGTACTCCACAATTTTACTTCACAGGCCAATCCAAAAATATTTCTCATTTCAGCCGATGAAAATACAGATAATGAAAACAGCACTAGCTAGCCTCTTCCACAAAAGCGAAAACGGACCAAATTACACAGTTACAACAGAATAACAAAACAACAGTGTGAGGAGGATAACAGCACATCATCACAGTACCCCCCTCCACGGAAAAAGACAATGACCGAATTGTCTTTGAGAGAGTAATCACGGGACCATTTGATTAACTGAGGATCAAGAGAGCAGATCCGCCAAGATGTTTGACGTGCCTGAAATCGGGCGAACCTCAAAGGGGAACTCTTGCAGCGACAATGCCCAGCGAAGAATTCTGGCATTTCTGACGCTGGATGTGCGGAGACAGGTCAGCGGACGACGGTCGGTTTGCAAGACAAACCGCATTCCTCTGACAAACATTACAAGAGGCCAAGTACTTTTCAACATCGATCGTAACTCCTGGCCAAACGAACTTCTCCTTCAATCTTGCCAATGTTCGACGAGCTCCACAATGACCAGCAAAGACAAGGTCATGTGACACAGCAAGGACAGATAGTCGCAGCACAGTCAGAATAACGACCTGTTCCCAAGACCGGGAACGTCCCTGAAATGTACGAAAGAGAATACCACCTGTCACATGGAAGAAGTGAGATGTTCCACAAGCCGATCTAACCTCACCAGACTGAGTCAAGTCGAAGCATTGCTTCAGCGAAGCGTCCTTTTTCTGCTCATGAATGGGTTTATCCGGTGTCACATCCAAGACATCTGAGAACTCAGACAAAGGTTTCCTCTCAACCACATGCTTGTTTCTCGCACATGTGACTGCCTCCAAAGAAAACAAAACAGCTTCTGCATCACACCTCACCGAATCATCCACACCAGGAACATTCCCAATGATAACATCAGCGACCGGAGCCTCCAGCACACAACACACAACAGCTCCAGAGAGATATGGAGACTTGATCCGAACCTCAGCCAGCTGAAACTCCTCAACACGACCACCAAACGAACAAGACTCACCTTTCACTGAACCAGACTCCAGCTGTAATTTACCCGTGAACTCTTGAACGACCGAACACACCGCTGCTGCACTTTCCGAAAGCTGCTGTTCTGGGTCTTCAACATCCTCACAAACTACTGCTGGTTGCCTATAGCGCTGACGAAACGTGCAACAACCCTTGGGTGACTGAGGGTGCACACTCCACATGGATCCTTTCCAGACTTCCATGGACAAGTGTTACACTTGTGATCAAACTTGCCACATAAATAGCAAGCGAACCTGCCCGAACTGTTTCCACCACCAACTGGATTACCATAGCCACCTCGAACTCCTCCACGCTAACCACCTGTACCCTGACCACGGCCTCCATGAGAGAAACCACCATGATCCACATTTCGACCTTGGAAACCACGATTGCATCTGTAACTACCTCGAGGAAAAGGTCGTTGCTGCCATCCAGAACCTTGAGAAAAGGAGCGATTTCCCTTACCATAATAGTCTGCAGACTGCAGGTTCTCGACTTTGTTCACTGAACCACTGTTGCTTCACCCTTACGAGAAAGTGTCTTAATAGAATGAGCACGCCAATACGACTCTGCATTCTTGATCGTGTCATTGAAGCCCTTTTGATCCTTCTCACACAAGATAGTGACTAAGTCCTTAGGCACACTCTCCATCAACTGCTCAGCAAGGAGATCGACCAAACATTCATATGACTTCTCGTTCTTTGACAGAGAAACCCATCTATCGAACAAGCGGCGCAGCTCCACAGCATAAGTCTCGAAAGGCTCTTCAGCGCCTGGTCTAGCCTCTCTGAACCGCTTCCTGAACCCATCAGGAGTGCACTGAAACTTCTTAAAGCAAGTTTTCCTTCAGGATATCGTAGGAGACAACACCACCCTCTGAGAGACTATGATAGAAAGTGAGTGAGTGATTGAGTGCAGTACCTTTCAGGAGTGCTGACAAGTACGTACCCAATGCTCCTTAGGCCAGTTCAGATTAGTTGCATGCGTCTCAAACCTGAATAGATGCAAATCTCTATCATCAAACTTTTCCCTGAACGCTGGGAGTTTGGGATATGTTGGCCTAGGAGTGTAAGATCTACCCTGATCAGGGTTGGACGAACTACCTTCCAGTCTTGTAGTCTGACTACCTTCAGATTGTATCGTTGCTTCTGTCTGTAATTCTGTACGTTTAGTTTCTTCCTCTTCTTTGCGTCTTCTCGTTTTTTCCCCTCTGTATAATCTTTTCCTTTTCTATCTCTGCCTCTTTTTGTGCCTCAGCCTAAGCTTTTTCTACCTAAGCTTGTTGTTTAGCTTTTTCTATCTCTTTGTTTCTTGGCCTTTTCAATTTCTAATTCAAATTCTGTTTTTCTTCATTCCTTTCCCAATTCCATCCTTAATGTTCTTGTCCACTAACTTATCACATTCAAAGCCAAATGCTTTGCCTCTCTGAAGAACAGTCTGTAAGAGCTTGTCTTCCACAGTAACAGCTTCTTCTTTCTGCAAAAATCCACCATCATCATTTTGATGGTTCTGATGTGCATAGTGCTTCAGTGTCTGACATCTTCAATGTCAGTTAAAGACACAGAAACAATAATCCCAAAAAGAAATGTTTTCAAAGCATACACAAAATATGCTACAATAAAGTAGCCCTGAACATCAGTTGTATCATACAAAAGTGCAAGTATTGTCAATAGCCGCAGGAGCACAACTGTCACTTTCACAAAATGTAGAATGCACGCAGGCAAAGTACAAGCCAAGTATTGTAATCGTAAAGGAATAACAGAGTTATTTTCAATCACCAACGTCTTTCAAAATTCCTCACTGTGTATGTGCAACAACATGACAACCATGAAACAACCCAGTTATAACCCGATAGTGAGAAATAAACCCTCACATTCATACGAAGAAAAAAATAGTTGACTGGAAGGAGTAACAGAAAATTTTGCAACTCGGGGAAGGGTAGCAACTGAAGTGAAAGAATTTGGCGCTGAGCAAAACAACTGCCATAATCCCAAGGGGTCAACTCTTAGGTATGAACTGCAAGCAATTAACAATGCCGTTTTCAGCCCTGTCAAAGATGAGTTTGACAAGTATGGGTGAACGGTACAATGCCAAAGTAATATAAACAATTTCCCCCTGACTGTCAAAAGAAAAAAGGAATTAACAGCTTTCACAATATTATGGCAAATTAATGAACGTCAAATAAGATGTTTTGATCTGCCATTGACACTTTGTTTACTATGAACTCGAAGCGTATGAATAAATGTGAGAGCTGTGCACATATTTTTCATCAAACATAATCACAATAAAGAAACCTGAAAATAAGAGTCTAAATTCATAAATAAAATATGAAGGAATTGAATTTTAAAGATTAAAATGTAAATCTACAGATTTTACAGACCCCAACAAGAATAATCAGTTATTAAAAATTGTGAATTAATAATTGAAACGACTGTCTTGCGCTGAAGGGACTGAAGCTAAGTGATTGCTCGTTCGTTTTCGTTGTAATAATTGTTTTGTATCTTGCCTGAAGAAGATCTTAGAGGTCGAAACACATCGTGTTTCGGCTTGTGATTCGTTTGTCCACGTTTTTTGGGCGGTTCACTAACATTTATTTAAGATTTAATTGAAATAAAGTCATGTAAACGGAAAAAAAAATACAAAAAATTATCAATAATAAAATTTAGAAAAAAATCAAGAATTGCTACTCTTGCTACCAAAGCTTCAATTCAACATACTATACATACATACATATATATATATATATATATATATATATATATATATATATATAATATATATTATATATATATATATATATATATATGTGTGTGTTTTTTGGGTTTTTTTTACATCACACTCCCACTTTTACACACAATTACTTCATAACGTAGCTAAATTTGAGAAAATAACCAACATCACATATTTACAAGGACATATATGATTGGCTTTGCTCACAACACAAAAGATGGAAAGGATCCTAAAAGAATACCATAGTGGTTAAATCAACCCAGGATAGCAGAAATAGAAGTGAGAAATAACCAAGAGGGAAAAAAAAAAAAAGCAAAGAGAGAAATAGATAGCTAGACCCTCGTACTGCCGGAACTATACAAGGCAGTGCCATGTGCCACTGGAGACAGGATAATGACCAACACCAGTGGACAGACAAAACAAGATTCACACTGAGGGAAGTATGTGTAGGTGTTTTCACAGAACAGAGTAGAAACAGGGGCGACAGGACAGAAACAAGGGGTCAGCAATGCTACAAAAGGGGGTTTATAGGTGACTCTTTAAAAGGAATGGAAAAAAAAAAAAAGCAGGGTAAAGAAGATTTAAAATGTGTGTGTAGGTGCGTTTTCTGCATGTCCCCCAATCACACACTTCCGTTCACACAGTCACCACTTCCATCACTGCAAACATGACAACAGACTGATAACTTCAAATATAGTGGGATAGGGCCAATGATCATATATATATAATATTCATACAATACAATTCAGATTAACAGGTAATGTTACAACAGAATAACAAAGCAACAGTGTGATGATGAAAACAGCACATCCGCCACACCTTGCTTTGCCTTACCTTGCCTTGCCTTGCTTTACCTTCCCTTGCTTTACCTTCCCTTACCTTGCCTTCCCTTGCTATGCCATGCCTTACCTTGCCTTTCCTTGCTTTACCTTCCCTTGCTTTACCTTTCCTTGCTATGCCTTGCCTTACCTTGCCTTCCCTTGCTTTACCTTCCCTTGCTTTACCTTCCCTTCCTATGCCTTGCCTTACCTTGCCTTCCCTTGCTTTACCTCCCCTTACCTTCCCTTGCTATGCCTTGCCTTGCCTTGCCTTGCTTTACCTTCCCTTGCTATGCCTTGCCTTGCCTTGCCTTGCTTTACCTTCCCTTGTTACGCCTTGCCTTGCCTTGCCTTGCCTTGCTTTACCTTCCCTTCCTATGCCTTGCCTTGCCTTGCCTTGCTTTACCTTCTCTTGCTATGCCTTGCCTTGCCTTGCTTTACCTTCCCTTGCTATGCCTTGCCTTGCCTTGCCTTGCCTTGTCTTGCTTTACCTTCCCTTGCTTTACCTTCCCTTGCTTTACCTTCCCTTGCTATGCCTTGCCTTGCCTTGCCTTGCTTTACCTTCCCTTCCTATGTCTTGCCTTGCCTTGCCTTGCTTTACCTTCTCTTGCTATGCCTTGCCTTGCCTTGCCTTGCTTTACCTTCCCTTGCTATGCCTTGCCTTGCCTTGCCTTGCCTTGCCTTGTCTTGCCTTGCTTTACCTTCCCTTGCTTTACCTTCCCTTGCTATGCCTTGCCTTGCCTTGCTTTACCTTCCCTTGCCTTGCCTTGCCTTCCCTTCCCTTACTATGCCTTGCCTTGCCTTGCTTTACCTTTCCTTGCTTTACCTTCCCTTGCTATGCCTTGCCTTGCCTTGCCTTGCTTTACCTTCCCTTGCTATGCCTTGCCTTGCTTTACCTTCCCTTGCTATGCCTTGCCTTGCCTTGCCTTGCTTTACCTCCCTTGCTATGCCTTGCCTTGCCTTGCCTTGCTTTACCTTCCCTTGCTATGCCTTGCCTTGCTTTACCTTCCCTTGCTATGCCTTGCCTTGCCTTGCCTTGCTTTACCTTCCCTTGCTATGCCTTGCCTTGCCTTGCTTTACCTTCCCTTGCTATGCCTTGCCTTGCCTTGCCTTGCCTTGCTTTACCTTCCCTTGCCTTGCTTTACCTTCCCTTGCTATGCCTTGCCTTGCCTTGCTTTACCTTCTCTTGCTATGCCTTGCCTTGCCCTATGCCTTTGCCTTGCCTTCCCTTGCAGCTTGCCTTGCTTTACCTTCCTTGCTTGCCTTGCTATGCCTTGCTTTACCTGCCCTTGCTTTGGCTTGCCTTGCCGTGCTAGGAATAATCCTCTTTTTTGACATTCTCTGTGAGTCTGTTAATCTCCCCATCTAATCGACTGAACGGTCCGATCACGTTCTTTCTTAGTCCAATGGTTGATCAAAAATTTAAACGTAAAGAAAACACACTAGTTTGACCTCTTAGTCCAAGGTGAGTCGTTGAATTCACATCTTATGTTAGATATTGTAGTTCGCGCAGAGCTTGTTCCAAATCTTTAGAGTTGCATCTAGTTAGTATTTCTCTTGTTCCAAATTTATTGCCAGCTTTTTCTGTATGGGGAGAGGGGTGGGGGCATCAGTGTGTGGTTAACGAGGCGGAATGACTGGCGCTTTTTTTTTTTCCTTTTTAAATCAGTATGTGGTTAACTAGACAGAGGAACTGGCGCATTCAGAACAGTCTAGGGTTATCTCCCCACCCCACCTCTGAATAAAAGTGCATATAAAGTTCAACTCTTATCGAGTGAACAGTTGTGTGTTTTGTATATAGCTACATGTTTAAGTCTGCAGTTTAAAAAAAAACAACAACAACTCACTTTGGACTATGCTTTGCGCCTTTAATTATATATATAATATATATATATATATATATATATATATAATGCTGAACAATTAAGTAGTGGGGGAAAACAAGTGCAGGTTAACAATTCTTCAGTCGTTATAAGTAATGACTTGGCAAAGATTTGAAATTAAAAAAAAAAAAAAAATTGAAGGAGAATAAAATGGGGAATATATTATAAATACGAGAAACCCTTCACTAGCTGCCTGAGGGAACCATTGTAATCCCTCTCAAAGGCACATTTATTTGTATTGCCTGCTCCTAGGCCTTTCGTCCGCTGGATCGGACTCATCAGGGAGACACGGCTGATTGTGTCTGTGCTCTTGGTGTCAAATAGAGACACACCACAGTCCATAATTCTGTGGTGTTCTCACCACCAAGGATTCAAAAAAAGACTCCAACAGCACCCTCAAAGCAGCCAGCGAAGGGTAGTAAAATGGAACAAAACAAAAGTGGAGAGGGAAAAAAAGTTGCTGAAAATCTAAAAGCATTATTCAAACAGTATAAAATGTAGGGGACAATCTTTGAGCCTATGCTTGAGGATACATTCAAGGATGCAAGGGAGATCAAAAGATATGGAACAGTCTGAGTGGTCAGCTCTGCTGTTCAATAACCCAAGCATTGTGAGTGGCTAAGAATTGTACAGAACAACCTTTACTTGGATCTCCTAAGAGATGCAATCTCCCACTGATTGACCAAACAATATAATGCTGAACAATTGAGTAGTGGGGGAAAACAATATATATATATATATTTGTTAAAAAATATTTTTAAAAATGAAGTGTTAAAATCTACAAGCTTGTTTCAAGCCTTGCTATCTTCAGGATGTCTTTTGGGGCACGCCAACGATCTTTTATGGCGTGCGGGACGAAATCAAGTCCCGCACGCCATAAAAGATCGTTGGCGTGCCCCAAAAGACATCCTGAAGATAGCAAGGCTTGAAACAAGCTTGTAGATTTTAACACTTCATTTTTAAAAATATTTTTTAACAGATGTTGCTCTCCAAGGGGTTGAGCACCTTCAGATTTTTTAAGGACTTTTTTTTTATATTGTTCATAATATATATATATATATATATATATATATATATATATATATATATATATATTCGTGTATTTATTTATTGATGACCGTCCCAATGCGATTCTATCAGGAATCTGTCTCTGTCTCTTGCTGTCTTTAACTGCTTATCTTATGCGTGTGTTTCTCTCTCTCTCTCTCTCTCTCTCTCTCTCTCTCTCTCTCTCTCTCTCTCTCTCTCTCGGGGGTGAGCTGATTTCACAGCGCAGAGAAGACGTGCTTTTGGAACGCTCTCGAGTTGCGGAGGATTTTATTGTCTAATTACTACGTTAATTATTGGAATAATCAAGTCACTTTCAATCACACTGAACTGGTGAAAGTGTGCTGATCACAGTGATGTAAAATTTGTGACTAAAACTGTGACCATGCCTGTGAACTCTCTGTGTTTCCGCGCTGCCTGTGGCCTGTTTCTGCCCACTTACCACAGCTTCATGGCAAGCGAATTCAGTTGGTCGTGAAAATGCGCGTCAGGGTTATCACTGTGCGAAACCGAGTGGAGCTACTTCTTTTCGTGTTTGTGTCTGCCTATTTCTTGTGCTGTGGTGACGTTGAGGTGAACCCTGGCCCTGTAGATAGGGATGCCGTTCTCCAACAGGGCATTAGCACAGAAAGTGACAGTGTGACTGGTAGCAGTGACACTGACAAGACTTCCGCTCGTCCCCCTTCCATCGATTGTACAGCTGATTCGGGTTTTCTACCCGATTTCGCAAAGCAGTTACTGGAAGCAATGCGCTTACAGCGTGAACAGTCCCAGTCTCTTTCTAATGATATGTCACTCATGCGGAAAGATCTCAGTTCCATCAAAACGGACATTTCGTATGTCAGAACGAAGTGTGATGACATAGGGAGGCGCTGTGACAGGCTGGAGGAAGAGAACGAGCGCTTGTCTTCGTCCGTGGAGGATACCCAAGAAGATGTTGACGAACTTTTCTGCGCCTGCAAACAGAAAGAGGACAATCTTTCCACGTTGTTTTCTGAAATAGAAACTATGAAAACCGAGATAGATGGTCTGAAAGAACATTGTGATATTCTGGAAGCTTTCTCCAGAAGGGATAATCTACGCTTGTTTGGTGTGCCACAGACAGAACAATTCGAGAGCTATGACTCCTGTGCCAGACTGGTTGTTGACACACTGAACAGTGTGGAAGCACCGAAGGAATGGACAGCAGATGACATTGCACGAGCTCTTTGAGTGGGCGAAAGCAGAAATGGCCAGCCAAAGCCCATGCTTGTCACATTCAGTCGGTGGAGGGACAAGATGGCAGTCATCACGAACCGGGAGTACCGAGCCAGGTTGGAGGGGCAAGGTGTGAGAGTGGCCAACGACCTCACCAGGATGCAGACCGGCATCGTTGCGGAGGCGAAGAAGGAGGGGAAGGTCGCATTCTTCAGGCGAGGAAAGCTGATGGTGGTGCCAAGGCCTGATCCCAGGACTTACGCTGAAGTAGCAGCAGCAACAAACGACGACGCCGACGTCGGAGATACGTCAACCAACAACCCGGCCACGGAACAGCCCAAGTTCAACACATCACGTCGCGGAGGTCATGAGGGCACAGGTCACGACATCAGCGGAGGTCATCGGCGAGGTGAAGATTCTCCTCGCTCCAACAGGGAGAGTCGACGTGACAGCGCGCGAGGTGGATATGGCAGTGCACATGGTGGATACGGCAGTACACGCGATGGATACGGTAGTGCACGTGGTGGATACGGCAGTGCACGTGGTGGTGAGAGCACTGCACGTGGTGGTGAGAGCACTGCACGTGGTGGTGTCAGTAGTGCTCGTGGCAGTGTCAGTAGTGTTCGTGGTGGTGGTGGTGGTGGTGCTTGTGGTGGTGTCAGTGGTACTCGTGGTGTTAACGACAGACCGCGTTGCGGTGACAGCAGTGCCCGTGCTGGTGGTGAGAGCAATGTGCGTAGTGGCCACAGCGACAACAGAAATGGTGGCAGTCGACACACTGGAGTAAATGTGACTCAGCTCCGTTCCAGCCAGTCCCCCCCTGTCAACAAGTGTCCCCGCAACAACCCCACTAAGCCCCGGCGATCAACACGGGCTAACCCATAGGACAGGCGGGGTCATCTTGATGAACTGACTTTCCTTGTATATAATGTAGAAAACCTGTACTCTAAATTTAGTGATATGTCATTCATGAATTATGTTTCTTCTTTTGATATTGTTTGTCTAACTGAAACTTTTGTGGATAATACCTTTGACTTTAATGGTGTTTTTCATGATCATGTCAAGTTTGTTGCCCCAGCCAGAAAACTATCTCGACATGGTCGAAAATCAGGCGGTGTTTTGCTCCTATTAAGAAAGTCATTAGACAGCTTTGTGTCGAGGGTCGAGTTAAACTGTTGTAA
>CM065729.1:36794254-36809254 GCA_033310375.1 Conus canariensis | reverse complement strand
CTGTTGTCTGTAACGCCTGATGTCTGTAACGCCTGATGTCTGTTGTCTGTAACGCCTGATGTCCGTTGTTTGTAACGTCTGTTGTCTGTAACGCCTGATGTCTGTTGTTTGTGACGTCTGTTGTCTGTAACGTCTGTTGTCTGTAACGCCTGGTGTCCGTTGTTTGTAACGTCTGTTGTCTGTAACGCCTAATGTCTGTTGTTTGTGACGTCTGTTGTCTGTGACGTCTGTTGTCTGTAACGCCTAATGTCTGTTGTCTGTAACGCTTGATGTCTGTTGTCTGTAACGCCTGTTGTCTTTAACGCTTGATGTCTGTTGTCTGTAACGCCTGATTTCTGTTGTTTGTAGCGTCTGTTATCTGTAACGTCTGTTGTTTGTAACGTCTGTCGTATGTAACGTCTGTTGTCCGTAACGTCTGATGTCTGTTGTTTGTAACGTCTATTGTCTGTAACGTCTGTTGTCTGTAACGTCTATTGTCTGTTGTCTGTAACGTCTGTTGTCTTTAACGTCTGACGTCTGTTGTTTGTGACGCCTGATGTCTGTTGTTTGTAACGTCTGATGTCTATTGTCTGCAGCGTCTCATGTCTGTTGTCTGTAACGTCTATTGCCTGTAACGTCTGTTGTCTGTAACGTCTGTTGTTTGTAACGTCTGACGTCTGTTGTCTGTGACGCCTGATGTCTGTTTGTTTGCAACGTCTCATGTCTGTTGTTTGTCACGCCTAAAGACATTTGTTGAAAATTCGCTGATACATTGTGTGTTAAATAAGCGTTACCTTGCACCTTGTTTTGTGTGTTTTGTTTGCATTTATGGCTCAACCGAGTAGAACGAAAGAACAGCACTAACTTGACAGACAAAAAAACCCAAACAAACAACAACAACAAAAGAACAAACAACCCCCACCCCCCAAACAAAACAAAACAAAAAACAAAAAAACATTGCTAGATCACTAAACCTCGGTCAAATCAGAGGAAAAAAATTAATGATCCCTCTTTAAATTGAGAGAGACACGGACAGACAGAGACAGAGAAAGAGAGAGAGAGAGAGAGAGAGAGAGAGAGAGAGAGAGAGAGAGAGAGAGAGAGAGCAAAACCACACCCACCGTAACAGACCACTTCTTTCTCAGACCGTCATCTTAAAGCGTTTCTTCGGAACCTCACATGCGGTAGATTCCGAACGTACGATTGGTCTACAGTCGTAGCACGTGACCTGGCTCTTTGCGCCAGCACAGCCTCTAAACATGCTACGGCTTGGTAAGATTCCGCGTCCTCTCCGAACTTGTTGGCGAGCAGGTTGGGCTGCTCCAACAACCAGGGAAGATCGCGCTTGGAGAAGACGCAGACTCGACGGACGTAGCGGCCTTGGCACGCGTAGGAGTCGGACACCTGCCAAGCGACCGCGCGGGAGAGGTGTTCGTTGTTGGGGGTGTGCGCCACTTGGACAGGGTAGCCTCCAGGTGCCCCCGGTGAAGAGTTGATGGTGGCCCACACGGTCTCATCCGGGCTGTACGTATCGGAGTAGAACTCCATGATGGCTTGGGCCATCCGATTGTGAAACAGCGCCTCCACGAAGGCTCTGGAAAAGGCTCCGTACTGTGTGCCTTTGCGGATCTCGGTCCGGAACGGTGGGTCTGGTTTTCGGACGGTAGTTCTGACCACTCTGCCGGCTTGGATTGCGTAGACATGAGTGATCCGCCCTTGGAGGTGGGTGGGCATGGGCACTGAGGCGATGTCGTTGGAACCTTTGAGCATTTTAAGGATGCGCACCATTTCCAGGTTGGTTCTGAGCGGGAACTCCTGCCCGGCTAGATTCAGGTAGTACTTCCAAGGGACTGCAGTTTTCAGGGCACAGCTCATCAGCATGAGCTCCACCTCCACCATCTGAGGTCCGCTGTACACCAAGTTCACGCGGTCCGTCAGAAAGACGTTGGGGAAGCATCCTGCGATCGACCTCACTGCCTGGAATGTGGTGTCGTCCGACTTCCTGTCCACGTGGATGCAGTAGACGTTGTGTGGACGGTAGACAGTGCGCAACAACCGCTCCGCCAGTTCTGGGTCGGTGTGCATCTTTATACCGAAAGCTAGCGGGAAGGCTCTCTCTTCTTCATCAGGAAACTTGTCGTAACCATGAAGACGTGTGAGCAAGTCGCAATTTTGAGACAGGTGTTGTAGGGGGCAGCGGGGTGGAGGGATGTCTCTTTCGATGGTGTCAACGCACACAGAGTGCGCGTCAACCGGAATGACACAGCCAGTTAAATTCGCGGGTAAAGCCGATGGAGAGATGGTCGTTGGCTGGTCTTTTATAGAAAAGTCCACAGACAGGCGCTGAAGCCGTTGCCTGATTTCACTCTGCAGCAAAGTTCGCTTTCTGGTGGAGAACAGGACAACGTGCACAATCTGCCAAACAAGAACACAAGTCGCTACAGAAAGGCCCAAATAAAACAGTCGCCTCATGGTGTATTCCGTATTCCATGAGCCGACCCGCTCTCAACCGTCTTTGTGTGGGTTCGACTCTCTCCGCAGTTCAAATGGACAAAGACGTAAGGATGAGGGTGAGCACATCGCCAGGAATCAGTTAGTCGATAGAGACTTCACCCATCTATGTATCAGGCGTCAGGTGTTTCCGAGCGCTATTAGACAGTGGCAAATTGGATCGATGGATTTAGAGGGACGTTGGTTGTGCCTGGCTCAGTAATCCTCTCTCTCTCTCTCTCTCTGTCTCTCTCTCTCCTCTCCTCTCTCTCTCTCTCTCTCTCTCTCTACGACTCTTTCATACCGTTCAGCTTTGTGTAGCCCCGTCTCTGTTTCCATCACCAGACACAAGGCTGCTGAAAGCAAAATGAAAAAAAAAGGGTGAAATAGAAATATTGACGTTATAAGTTTAGACAAAAAAGGAAACCAAATTACTGAAATTAAATCACACAAAAGCAACAAAAATAACGCTACCTAAATCCCCTTCACCCCGTGATCCCACTTCTCTCTCTCTCCTCTCTCTCTCTCTCTCTCTCTCTCTCTCTCTCTCTCTCTCTCTCTCTCTCTCTCTCTCTCTCTCTCTCAGTGAGACGTTCAACACATACCTGCTCTCACACGCCCTCACGAACTCAAACGGTTTAGTACCTCCTGACCCGCTTCACCCATCCAATTTCACTCTCCCCCTCCCACCTCTTCTAAGCACATGATAACGTGTGTGCGTGCACACACACACACACACACACACACACGCACGCACGCACGCACGCACGCACGCACACACACACACACACACACACGCCACACACACACACACACACACACACACACACACACACACATTGGCCTTTTTCATAGGCCCAAACGAAGAAAGTTATCTATCTACTTCTAATCAAACACTACACTTCGTTGCCGAAACTTTCCAGTTTTCACGTGTTGTCTGTCCCTTGACCAAACAAGAGACTGTTAGGACACAATTCAGCGAGGGGAGATAATTTGAAACAAAGTCGAGTGAAGTGTAGTGGGAAAGAAAATGAATAAGTTAAAATATAAAGCATATTCCCTAACAATAGTAGTGTTCGTTCGGTGGCTCATTAATTCCATTTCAAGGTCGATGGTTTCATTTCAACTTCCAGTTACCCTGCTTTGAAATCCACAAGTAATACGGCTGATGTGATTCTTTCTCGGTGTGCATATTCTATTCTTTTAAATGCTAGAGTCAAAATTAATTTTTCGCCGTTAAACATGTGTGTGATGGTTCGTATTTTCATAAACACAGTTCATCTTTAATCATGCGTTATATTTATTCTGCCCATATCAATACGTGTACGGCATGACGATTTGCAACTCGCAGATACAACGGGAAGAGTTATGCGGAATTTACACGTACACGATCTTTTCTCTACGACCTGGTACGATTTCAACATCTACGACTCCCCCGAGATCGTGGGTGATCTTGGGTTGAGAGCGTGAGAAATTGGGGTAATTTTTGGCCACGATAGCCACCTGGCTCGTCCCCCTACGCTCTACTACGACTTGGCAGGTTCTCGCACGATCTGGCACGATCTGATAGGCTCTTGTAGAGCCGACATATCATACGACATGCCCCGACTTCATACGCTCTCACCCGATGCCTGACACGATCTCACACGATCTCATACGCTCTCACACGATCCCCCACGCTCCCGCAGGAATCTACTCCTACGTCTACAGTCGTAGCTTTAAAACGGGCCCGCTTTGCGACGATCCTCAGTGCGCTCGGTGAATTCACAGAGGACACAACTCAAGAAGCTACCAGAAGTTCTACCTAGAAGTGCTGCAGAATTCTTTTTTTTCCAGAACTTCCAGTCATGTCAGGAAGAGGCAGAGGCAAGGGGAAGGCAACAAGGGAAGGCAGACACAGACCCACAGGCAGGAGGAGAGGCAGACTATCTCCACTTCCATCAATGACTGTGGGCGAAGACTCTGACCATTCAGAGGTGAGTTTCAATACTGTTTTCACTGGTGTGGGGCATTTTTTTTCAGAAAGGGGGTGGGGATTACATTCATGGAGTAAGCAAGCATAAGTGTAACAATGGTCGTGTGGGGTTTTTTTGTTTTTGTTTTGTTTTGTGGATTTTTTTTTTTTTTTTTTTTTTTTGGGGGGGGAGGGGCTTTGTAGATTTTCTACGTGGGCCATTTTTCTGTTCATTATACATGCAGTCGCATCCAGTCGCAGCATGTCTTCCTGCAGCAGCCATTCGGCAGCCACCAGTCTCAGCCCTCTGCGTTCTCTTGCACGTCTCTGGAGTCTCAGCATCTTGGTTGAGCAGTTCACCATGAATGACCAGCCAAGTGAACATCCCCCTTAATATATCCAGGGGGACATCACGGGACACGGTTCCCCACGTCTTTGTACGACACCCCGTACGATCTGATACGTATCTTGTACGTTCACATACGCTCTGGTACGCTCTGCTACGACCTTGTACGCTCCTGGTACGATGCATGACCCATCAGCCATCGTGCCAAGATCGTACGGGCAAATCAAAAAGTTTCCAACATGTTGGTAACTTGCAGGCGATCTCGCACGACTCCAGCCCAGTGGGGGTAATATCTACGTTCTTACCACGACCTTGTACGCTTTTAACACGACTTACTACGATCCCCTCACGCTCTAACACGGTTCCAAAATTTCGACCGGAAGTGGAATCGTGCCAGGTCGTAGAGAAAAGATCGTGTACGTGTAAACCCCGCTTTAGCTTCTCTTTGCTCTCTGCCGCCATACTTATAAAGGCTTTTTTTCATTGTTGTTCGTTTGTTTGTTTTTGTTTTTTTAACTGAACAAATTTTAAGATCTTGAGTGCAGGTTTTCTAGTTACGCGATGTTAAAGATCGTTGATATTGTTGCGCAATCTTTTAGTTATGAATGTTTAAACACCCCACACCCACATGGAAGACTTCAACATGGAATACACGAAAATAGCTCCAGCTTAAACTGACCCTAACTGTTTGAAGGGTTTTCAAGGGGAAAAAAAGAGAAAGATAGATTATCCTAACAGTGTGGGAGCAGTGTAGAAACCACCCCCAATGAATCTTGCGGGGGATGGGGATGGAGAGGAAGGGGGTGGTTGAGAGGGCAGTGCAGTTGTCTTCTCTTCATCGATGAAAGAAAAAAAAAGTCCAACACGAGTGAGCATTCTTGTGCAGGATCTCTTTTCTCCCTTGAGGAAAGATTGTTCAAACGCACAGAGGAAAGATTGTTCAAACGCACAGAGGAAAGATTGTTCAAACATACAGAGGAAAGATTGTTCAAACGCACAGAGGAAAGATGGTTCAAACGCACAGAGGAAAAATTGTTCAAACGCACAGAGGAAAGATTGTTTAAACGTACAGAGGAAAGATTGTTTAAACGTACAGACAAAAGGAACCTAACAGATGTGTCTTCTGAAAGTTTCGAAAGTCTACGATATATTTACAGCAATGACTAGTTCGTTTAGTTAAGATGAGGTCAACATTTACGCTATACTTCGACAATAGAGCATGAGCCACCCTTTTTGCTAACCCTTTAGCCTCATTTGGGACAACTGTAGAAAAAAAAATTGAATTGAATGGGCGAAAACCCAGTTTATTTATCATTAGTGTCGCATGCACGTGACATCAGCGCCATGATAAAGACAGACAGAAATGTTGATCTTTTCACTGATCTGTGCCCGAAGTTCAGTTCAAACACTAACGTTTTCTAATTACCAATGAACGGTGTCGATCTGAGGCAATGACATCATTATTAAAACAGGTGACATCGAAGTCATTACGACATTACAAAAATGGATGACGTCAACATTCGAGATCACTAATAATACAGAACAGGAATGCAGAGCTTTTTTTTTTCTTTTTTTTTTGGTACTCTCGCCTTCCGTGCCCTCACGCCACCTCCTCCGTCTTTCCCCAGTGGCATTGCTTCTACACCGCCCATTCCAGCCCCCCTCCCCTCCCCCACCTCTCCCCTCTTTCCCCAGTGGCATTGCTTCTACACCGCCCATTCCAGCCCCCCTCCCCTCCCCCACCTCCCCCTCTTTCCCCAGTGGCATTGCTTCTACACCGCCCATTCCAGCCCCCCTCCCCTCCCCCACCTCCTCCGTCTTTCCCCAGTGGCATTGCTTCTACACCGCCCATTCCAGCCCCCCTCCCCTCCCCCACCTCTCCCCTCTTTCCCCAGTGGCATTGCTTCTACACCGTCCATTCCAGCCTCCCCTCCCCTCCCCCACCTCTCCCCTCTTTCCCCAGTGGCATTGCTTCTACACCGCCCATTCCAGCCTCCCCTCCCCTCCCCCACCTCTCCCCTCTTTCCCCAGTGGCATTGCTTCTACACCGCCCATTCCAGCTCCCCTCCCCTCCCCCACCTCTCCCCTCTTTCCCCAGTGGCATTGCTTTTACACCGCCCATTCCAGCCTCCCCCCCTCCCCCACCACCTCCCCCTCTTTCCCTAGTGGCATTGCTTCTACACTGCCCATTCCAGCCTCCCCCCTCCCCCACCTCTCCCCTCTTTCCCCAGTGGCATTCCTTCTACACTGCCCATTCCAGTCCCCCACCCCCCTCTCTCCCCCACCTCTCCCCTCTTTCCCCAGTGGCATTGCTTCTTACACCGCCCATTCCAGCCTCCCCCCCTCCCCCCCCTCTCCCCTCTTTCCCAGTGGCATTGCTTCTACACCGCCCATTCCAGTCCCCCCCCCTCCTCCCCCACCTCACCCCTCTTTCCCTAGTGGCATTGCTTCTACACCGCACATTCCAGCCCCCCCCCCCTCCCTCCCCCACCTCTCCCCTCTTTCCCCAGTGGCATTGCTTCTACACCGTCCATTCCAGCCTCCCCCCCTCCCCCACCTCTCCCCTCTTTCCCCAGAGGCATTGCTTCTACACCGCACATTCCAGTCCCCCCCCCCCTCCCTCCCCCACCTCTCCCCTCTTTCCCCAGTGGCATTGCTTCTACACCGCCCATTCCAGCCTCCCCCCCTCCCCCACCTCACCCCTCTTTCCCTAGTGGCATTGCTTCTACACCGCACATTCCAGTCCCCCCCCCCCTCCTCCCCCACCTCTCACCTCTTTCCCCAGTGGCATTGCTTCTACACCGTCCATTCCAGCCTCCCCCCCTCCCCCACCTCTCCCCGCTTTCCCCAGTGGCATTGCTTTCACACCGCCCATTCCAGCCTCCCCCCTCCTCCCCCACCACCTCCCCCTCTTTCCCCAGTGGCATTGCTTTACACCGCCCATTCCAGCCTCCCCTCCCCCCCCACCACCTCCCCCTCTTTCCCCAGTGGCATTGCTTCTACACCGCCCATTCCAGCCCCCCTCCCCTCCTCCCCCACCTCCCCCTCTTTCCCCAGTGGCATTGCTTTCACACCGCCCATTCCAGCCCCCCTCCTCTCCTCCCCCACCTCACCCCTCTTTCCCCAGTGGCATTGCTTCTACACCGCCCATTCCAGCCTCCCTCCTCCTCCCCCCACCACCTCCCCCTCTTTCCCCAGTGGCATTGCTTCTACACCGCCCATTCCAGCCTCCCTCCTCCTCCCCCCCACCTCTCCCTCTTTTCCCCAGTGGCATTGCTTCTACACCGCCCATTCCAGCCCCCCTCCCCTCCCCCCTCTCCCCTCTTTCCCCAGTGGCATTGCTTCCACACCGCCCATTCCAGCCTCCCCTCCTCCTCCCCCACACCTCCCCTCTTTCCCCAGTGGCATTGCTTCCACACCGCCCATTCCAGCCCCCCTCCCCTCCCCCACCTCCCCTCCTCTTTCCCCAGTGGCATTGCTTCTACACCGCCCATTCCAGCCTCCCTCTCCCCGCTCCCCTTCCCCGACCGTGTACAGCCACACCCAGACCTGTCCTGTAGCAGCGCCAGCACTGCAGTCTGCAACATCAGCATCTATCACGTCGTCGTGAGACAGCTCTCCAGAGGAGACTGCGCTTCTGATGTGTCACTTCAGTGGTGTTCACCGTTTCCTGTTCTGTTCCAGCGTACGTAAGATCGCGCTTGGAGAAGACGCAGACTCGACGGACGTAGCGGCCTTGGCACGCGTAGGAGTCGGACACTTGCCAAGAGACAGCGCGGGAGAGGTGTTCGTTGTTGGGGGTGTGCGCCATGTGGACGGGGTAGCCTCCAGGTGCCCCCGGTGAAGAGTTGATGGTGGCCCACACGATCTTCTCCGGGCTGTACGTATCGGAGTAGAACTCCGTGATGGGTGACGATGATAATTGCTTTGGCAGTGGAGTCAGCATGAAGGGGCGTCTACCCCCATCCCATCTCCTGTCCGTCCCCTCCCCCCCCCCCTCTCCCCCCCCCCCCCCCCCCCGCTTCCGGCTCCGGGCGGGCGCCATCACCTCCGGCCAACGACAGTCTCCATGAACTCCCCATACCAACGATTTTGACATGAGCTCAGTGAGGGCATGGACATGAAGAGGAATTCAGGAAAAAAAAATCACCAAGACAACAGAAATGCCACAGAATTTGAGGCATTTCACGATCAATGTGGATGATGATGAAGATACTTTGGAATGCCTGTCCGGCCTGAGACTCCATGGCAGGGCTGTACTCCGTGCTTCTTTTTCGACAACATTTCTTGGCGTCAGCCAGGCCCGAGTGATACGGACACTTACAGTGTTGGTCAGGATATCTGAGCACCATTGTCAGAGACGCTCCCCTTCAATGGATGAAACTGGAATTCCTGGTTACAGTCTTCCATTGGAAACCTCGGCACACTCAGCTCCAGGCTGGAGCGGTCAGAGACCCGGACATGTTAAAAACGGATGCTTCTGATGGGATTCGAACCGACTACCTTTCAGTCCACATGGCTGCGACGTTAACCACTTTACCACAGACACTGGTCCAAGGAGTAAAACATGTAGATTCAAATATTGGTAGCGTTTTTCTCTGACAGCTTTTCATCTCAGTTGATTTTTTTTTAATCTAACGTCAAGTAGTCTTGTATGCCTTCCGATCGTAGGTGAGACCTCTACGTCTTGACAATGCAAAGTTTGGATTTTATTTTTAAGTTTCATTGAAAGTTCTGCTATTGTTTATGGTTAAAAAAAGTCCAGTCCTATATTCCATAAGCCGCTTGCTCCGGTTTAAACACTTTCGCACACACATATACACAAACACCACCTCTCACTTGAGAGACAGAGAGAGAGAGAGAGAGAGAGAGAGAGAGAGAGGAGAGAGGAAGAGCATAAACGGTCAAATGACTACTGAAAACGTGTGTGTGTATGTGTGTGTGTGTGTGTTGCTTGTGCACCGCCCATTCCAGCCTCCCCCTCTCCCACCTCACCCCTCTTTCCCCGCGTGCGTGTGTGTGCGTGTGTGTGTGTGTGTGTGTGTGTGTGTGTGTGTGTGTGTGTGTGTGTGTGGAGAGAGAGAGAGAGAGAGAGAGAGAGAGAGAGAGAGAGAGCAAAATAATAACATCAAAATATATAACTGTCTTTGTTTCGATTTTTTTTTCAAAAAGCTTGCTTTTTTACGTACAAAAAAAAAATCACACACATGCACACATATCAATAATGAACAACTGGGGTGGAAGGGATGGTGGAAGAAAAGACTCGGTTTTAATATTCTGCAGCCTTCTTTTTTCCTTAGAATATAACCGAACATATAACAATTAAATTGCACAGCACAATATCACAGTTCAGACGGCGTGACAACGAAACGTAGTAAAACGCATGGCCTGAATGACAACACAAAAACAGCGGAGGGTTTCTTTTTTCTTGTTGTTGATATGGTTTACTCCGATTGAAATACACGAGAAGTCAGTGAATTTGATACTCATGAAAACAGTTATTATCACACACACACACACACACACACACACACACACACACACACACACACACACACACACAAAAGAGGATCAAGAATATTTAATCCTTTAACTCACTTTTGTAGCATGGGAAGGCAAACGATGACAAAGGAAAACATGCGCTTGAATAGCAAATGGAATCTTACAAGTCAATTAGAACACAGCAGACAGACAAAGAACAAAACATTTTGGATGTGTCAAAGCAGTCATCTGGTGCTTACATACTCACACGACTTGCCTCATAAATTTACTTGTTTTCAAACAGTCATCCCTCCTTGCTCTGAATGGGATATGAAAAATTAAAAACGGAGGGTTTGACTTCAGTTAAGTGTTTGGAGTAAATACAGTCCCAAAATCATCAAGAATTGAACACTCGATAATGACATGAAACTTGTCGTCATTCACTCTTCATGATTACACCAAAATATACAAAGTCTCGTGGAATCTTATAGACTCGAACCTGAACTGGTAATTCGTAACTGCTACATTTAATGTACAAATAATAACATGATGGTTCGGGAAGTTTGAAATCTAGGTCACCTCTTTAGCAACTCACTTTCGACTTTTAACAAAAGAATAATTCCTAGTTCATATCTGTTGATCATGCACGGTTATCAGCAGAAGTGTGTGACTGACCCGGTCTGTGTAAAGGTTACGTGTGCGCGTACGCACGCACTCACACACACACACACACACACGCACACACACACACACTCTCTCTCTCTCACACATTCATCTGCATTCATTTTTGCGTCTCCTCAACTAAGAACAAATTCAAACTCACAAGCATATAAATACACTGACCAGATGTAAATGTGTGTCTTCGTTTTGTGGGAATACATGTTTTTAGTTTGTTTCATTTCTTTTTCAAGCTTTGTCCTCCTCACATCCACAAGTCACTGCCATTTCTGTTTATGCCATTCAACCGGTTCTGCAATATCCCCAACCTGCCCCCCTCCCCCTTCCCCAACATGTTGCCAACTCTTCAAAGTCACCATCTTCCAATCACATTCAGTCAAGCAAACTCTTTTCATTTATCTACACAACCCCCTCCCACCCCTTCTCCGCTCTCGCACCATAACTCCCAATATTTCCACAAGCACGCTCAAGCCAACTCAATAACATTCGTGAGGGTTCCTACCCCTCCCTCCCCCCTCCCCCCTTCACATCCAACCACGCTCAAGCCAACTCATCAACGTTCGTGAGGGTTCCTAACACCACCACCCCCCCCCCCTCCCCGTTCACATCCAACCACGCTCAAGTCAACTCATCAATGTTCGTGACGTTTTTTGTTTTTGTTTTTGTTTTTGTCTTTCCAACCCACACTTTCACATCCACGACAAGCCCTGCAGTGGCGCCAAGACGGTGGAAGTCCAGTCCACGCAGCTGGCTTGGTAACCGTTTGGCCTCAGCACAGTCTGTGTGGTGGTGTCCTTCCTGACGCCACGCAAACTGCCCGGCGAGATGGTCCGGAGGGAACCTTGGAGAGGTGTCACCGGTGGGGGTGCCAGCGAAGGGGGGAGAGGAGAGGAGACGGCAGTGGAGGGGGAGGACTGTGGGGAGTAGGGGGGAGGGGCGGACACCATGACTTCCTCATAGGTGGGCACTGAAAACACGAAGAAAAAAAAAAAGAAGAGAAAATGAATAGCAACAAGAATAGATAAACGATTCGGTGACTGAATGAGAGTGAATGGAGATATTTTAGATGTTACATTAGCGAGCGCCTGTGCTGCGGTGGCGGTGGTGGTGGTGGTAGTGGTGTATGACTGCGCACACTCGTGTGCTCCTATGTGTGTGTGTGTGTGTGTGTGTGTGTGTGTGTGTGTGTGTGTGTGTGTGTGTGTGTGCACGCGCGCGCGCGCGTGTGTGCATTTGGTATGACAATTAACCCAGGCTTAAGAGAGAGAGAGAGAGAGAGAGAGAGAGAGAGAGAGAGAGAGAGAAAGAGACATAGAGACAGAAACAGAGAGACATAGACACTGTCAGAGAGACAGAGAGAGAGAGAGAGTGACAGAGAGAGAGAGAGAGAGAGAGAGAGAGAGAGAGAGAGAGAGAGAGAGAGAGAGAGAGCCAGCCAGACAAACAAAGACAGAGAGAGTCTACAACCCACTCTCTTTCCCACTGGCAACTGCCACCGAATACTGGCAACATAAATATACACAGCAGGCCTCAGAGACAAATCAATAGCCAGGTATCACGCACTCCACAGCTGACAAGGCCGTCCCACACGATAATGGGGGTTACAACACACACGCAGCTGTAGAGAAATTTTCCTCTCGACAGGTATCTCACCGGGTGATCAGCTACCCCAATCGCAAGGGATGTTACAGAATCCGACCAATCAGGCAGCTGGTCTGACAATACATACATACAATAATATATATATATATATATATAATATATACACACATACACACACACACACACACACACAATTTAGTAGTGGGGGAAAGTGCTGGCGAACAATTGTTCCGTCATTACATTAATGACATGGCAAAACACAGAAAAAAGGGGGGAGAGGGGAGGGAGAGGAAGGAAGAAAATGAGAACTAAAGATGAGGAAAATATAGGTGTTGGACCCTTCATTAGCAGCACATGGGAACCATTGTAATCCACCTTGATGAAGACGGATCAATTCATGTTGTCTGCTCTGAGGCCTTTCGTCCGCTGGACCGTGCATCAGGGAGGCACAGGTGATTTTGTGTGTGCTCCTTTGGCATCAAATGGGGAGACACCATACATATATAAGACAGAAATGAAAAAAAATGGAATACTTATACAACCTAGTCTCTAATTTCAGCTTCATTACGATTTAAATCCACTTTTTCAACGACACAAAAGTGATGAATGTCGAAGTGGAAAATTATCAATCCACTCTTCTTCTAATTTTCAAAAGGAATGTAAAGTAAATCCGCCAGTTAACGGTTCAAACTAATCACAAGACAAAGCACGACGCGTTTCGACCTCTTAGGTCTATTTCAGGCAAGACAAACAACATTCAGGACAATGAAAACGAAGAACAAGCAATCACTTATCTTCTCGAATTCGGCGCAAGACGGGCGTTACTTTAAATTCCTTTTAAGATTTGTTTAAATTTCCGCCTGCATCCACCCTCTTCTTCTGTTTAGCCCTTTTGTCTGTTACTAAATGCACCAGAAATATTAACGTCCTCTGACTGGAAGTGGAAGCTGCTCACACTCTCAATTGCAAAATAGATGAGGCAGATAGCGTATGGACCAAGGGAGATAAAACTGCTGCCCTGGCTGCCCATGTCCGGGTTACACTTTTCTTCGCGTATGCTATCTGACCTCGAAGAAACTGTGGAACAAATACTGGGTGGAAGGGGGGGGGGGGAGGGGGGCATGGTGCAGGAAGATACAGACAAGCAATTCCTCTATTGTTATACAATGACTTAACAAAGATTTCTTTAAACAAATTTAAAAGGAATTTAAAGTAAATCCACCAGTTAAGATTGGATAAACAAGGCACGGTGTTTGTCCATGTTAACTAGCGGACTTACTTTAAACTCCTGTTTAATTTGTTTTAATTGTTTCAGTTTTTGCCTGCATTTACCTCATTATGAAACCAATGATTAATTTCAGTCTAGCGGTGGAGGAAAGGGTTGGTGAGGTAGAAAAAGGGGACGTGGGGGGGGGGGGGGAGAAGGAGGAAAGACTTTGGAAAAAGGCGCTAACATGTTGATGGTGTTAGTCCATCTATGATATAGAGCACGATAGTGTACACACACACACACACACACACACACACACACACACACACACACACAAAGGGACGCACGCACGCATACATACACACCCAGCCACCTAACCCTCCCCCCACTACACGCACACACACATACACAGAGGCACGCACGCACGCATGCATACACACCCAGCCACCTAACCCCCCCCCCCCCACACACACAGACGCATGCACGCATACATACACACCCAGCCACTTAACCCCCCTCCCCCTTACCCCAACACACACACACACACACACACACACACACACACACTGAGTTATGCATACGGCGGTAGCTCACGCTTCTCAGCCACTGAGATACCTTCGTTCTCTCAACACTGAAACAACACTTACACTCTCACCCCAGCCCATGTCCTGTTTTGGCTACTTCGATAACACTATGATACACGACAGAAGGTAGTCGTGGTCTGCGTCTCTTTCTCACTGTAACGACTCAGTGTGTGGGCAGTGAACGTTATCTATTTTGAAACTGCGTCCTTCTATCGCTCCTTCACTCATATTTATTCATTCACCTATCCGTTTATTCATTAAATGTTATTAATGTATATGTTTTTAATCTATTAGAGTTCCTCTCATCACCTCTGGTGGTCACAAAGAAGAAACGGTTTTATGCCGGCTGCACACTGGCCATTCGTTTTTAACTCATTCGTATCTTTTACAGAGTGAAGAAGCTCCACGTGGCGTCCCATGTGATGAACGTCTCAGCATTAGGCACATTCTAGTTGAATGTAGGGCGCTACATGATGTGTCCCACGTGATGAACGTCTCAGCATTAGGCACATTCTAGTTGAATGTAGGGCGCTACATGATGTCAGACATAAACACTTTACGGGTGCAGGTTCAATGAAAATCTTGTTTCGGGATATTTCCCCCGGATTCAATTTTGAGTTTTTGAGAGAAATCAATGTTTTTACGAACATTGGACTTCAACTTAAGCCCGACAGTC
>CM065729.1:36784254-36786754 GCA_033310375.1 Conus canariensis | reverse complement strand
TGGCCAGGTTACTGACACACTGGCTGATAAAGCAGTGCAGTAAGAACGTAAACATTGTGGTGTTTCGGTGAACACGGCCCTTAACCCACACACATACTACACCCCAGAGAGAGAGAGAGAGAGAGAGAGAGAGAGAGAGAGAGAGAGACAGACAGACAGACAGACAGACAGACAGAACACAGAGAGACTACTGTTTTTCCTATTCGGTTTCCAAACTAACCAACCTCATGCGAGTGTGTGTGTGTGTGTGTGTGTTGTGTGTGTGTGTGTGTGTGCGTGTGTGCGCGCGCGCGCGCAAGCATGTGTGGTGTGCGTGCGCGCACTCTGTGTGTGTGTGTGTGTGTGTGTGTGTGTGTGTGTGTGTGTGTGCATGAGCGCGCATGTGTGTGTAGTTGGGCACTCTCAGTGTGTGTGTGTGTGTGTGTGTGTGTGTGTGTGTGTGTGTGTGTGTGTGTGTGTGTGTGGCAACAACTGGAACGTGTGAATGAGAACTTGTGTCGTATGGTGTGGGTTTTCTTCAGAACAACGATCTTTGACGGGCATTGCTTGAGTTTGGTACTGGGCTTCAAACCAGAACAGGCCTGAATCGTCTAGTGCAAAAGAATATTCAAGCTGTTGTGTGATGTGATGCGATGTGATATGAGAGAGGGAGAGAGAGAGGAGAGAGAGAGAGAGAGAGAGAGAGAGAGAGAGAGAGAGAGAGAGAGAGAGAAGAGTGCACGAGCAAGCGAGCAAGTGGGAAGCGAGGGAGAGAAAGTGACAGAGACAGAGAGAGAGAGTGTGTGTGCGCAAGCGAGGGAGCGAAAGAGCAAAAGAGAGAGAGAGTGCACGAGTAAGCGAGCGAGCGAGCAAGAGAGAGAGAAAGCACGAGCGAGCGAGCGAGCAAGAGAGAGAGAGAGAGAGCGAGAGAGACAGAGAGAGAGAGAAACAGAGAGAGTGAGAGAGGTGACTAACCAAACCACACAAACTCACCGTTGACTTGCAGACTGTCACGGAGTTCCAATCGCACCTGACCCGTCAGCGTCTCGCCAGCCTTCACCGCCCCTCCGTTGTTGACCACAATCCTGAACGTCGTCAACCTGCCCATCATCAACGGTCACAGCAACGGTGGTCAAGGCAGCCAGCCACAAACCGCAGAATCGATCTCTTCGTCACTTGAGGCGTTAAGCTTCTCAATCGATGAACAACGTGTGCGAAAACCAGCTTTCCTCACTGTCTGCAAACTGCTGTCGCAGTCTGTGCAAGCGTTCACTGGTTTTTGATTTCTTCTTTCAGAACTTCTTGTTCGAATCTCTCACATTTAGTCTCTGTACAGTACTTTTATTCGCCAGCTAAAGGAGAACAACCCACTCAAGCGAATCACTGTTCACAGAATACAAGAGCAGAGATTTGGCAAACAATTCAATGTTTTCTTTTCTTTTTTTCACTGTGATGAATAGTCTGCAAGTCCGTGCGTGTTACCTGCCTCACAAAACAGTTTACACACAACACGGAGCGCTAACACCCTGTTTCTATGTCGTCGGCTGCGCCTTATATTGTCGTCTGCTCGCAATCCACTCTAAATTTAGCTATTGCCGGTTAAATGAGGTCAAGTCGGGGTCGTGAACTGCTAATGAAAGCGTGTGTTACAGCCAGAGTTTCAGGCGTTGAAACTGGTTTCAGTTTGACGTCATGGGCTGTAACCGAGAACTCGATCCAGTCGCGTTATCACTGCACGGGAAATGCGGTCAGGAAAACCCGCTGTTGGAGTACGGGGTGGGCGAGAAGCCGTCACTACCAGTGCCAGGCCCGTCTGACCTGAATACTTCACACTTTTCCCCCCGTCCAGAAGCTGCGTAAGTATGTGCGCGCACGTGTGTGCGCGTGTGTGTGCGCGCGCGCGTGTGCGTGCATGCGTGCATGTGTGTGTGTGTGCGTGCATGCGTGCATGTGTGTGTGTGTGTGTGTGTGTGCGCGCGCGCGCGCGCGCACTTGCTAATTCAAAGGAATCAGCTCCCCACGCGCAAGACCAATATTGGATGAACATATACCGTTGTTTTTAGAGGAACGGTTGTATGAACTTCACGGCACTCTCTCTCTCTCTCTCTCTCTCTCTCTCTCTCTCTCTCTCTCTCTCTCTCTCTCTCTCTCTCTCTCTCTCCTCTCAATCTCTCTGTGTTCTAATTTTTTTTCTTCTCTGGTTTAAAATGAAATAAACGATACCTTACTTCTTCTTCTTCTTTGTTGTTGTTTGTTGTTTGTAAGGTTTTCGTTTCTCTTTTATTTACTTCTTCCGTGTTCTTTTGTCGACTTCTGTTACCCTGTAGATCCTATCCCATATTCCCCAGTCCCTAGCGCCACCGGACCCTTCCCCTTCTACCCTCCTTAACTTCCCCGCACCCTCCTCCTCCAGCCCCCCCCCCCTCTTCTCTCTCCCTCTCTTACATAACCCTTGCGTTCGGCTCAGCTATGTACAATTTGATTTCAAAATTGTTGTAAATTCGTATTTTTCTTCACCTCC
>CM065729.1:36776754-36779254 GCA_033310375.1 Conus canariensis | reverse complement strand
ACATCAGACGTCGCCTTAGAGATGCCACCAACACTGCTGCCAGTGATCAGACCATGCGAAACCGCCTACACGCCGCTAACCTCCGTGCTCGACGACCAGCCATAAGACCTCGTTTGACTGATGCCCACAGAGCAGCACGCCGAGTATGGTGCACGCAGCACGTGAGATGGACACATGAACAGTGGGCTAACGTGATGTTTACAGACGAGTCGCGGTTCTGCCTGGATCCCACCGATAGACGGAACAGGGTCTGGAGACGCCGTGGGGAGCGTTTTGCAGAAGAAGCTGTCCTGGAAAGGAACCGCTATGGTGGGGGATCCGTTATGATTTGGGGCGGCATAAGCACACGCTACAGAACGGTTCTCTACAATGTGGCAGGGAACTTGAATGGTGTTCGCTACCAAACAGAGATTTTGCAACCCTGGTGCTGCCAGCCCTTCAACAGCTAGGACCTCAGGCAGTCTTTCAAGACGACAATGCACGGCCCCATCGCACCAGAGCAGTAAACACGTACGTTTCTCCAAGCTGCTGGTGTCAACAGAATGCAGTGGCCCGCAAACAGCCCAGAACTGAACCCCATCGAACATCTTTGGGATAAGCTGGGCCGGAGACTGCAGCAGCGTCTCCTCCTCCTCCTGCTAACCTGGGTCAGCTGTTTGAGTCACTCCAGCAGGAGTTGGCTGCTGTCCCCCAGGCCTTTCTGCGCACACTGGTGAACTCCATGTGACAACGCTGCCTTGAAAGCCTTGCCAATAACGGGGGACACACACGTTATTAACCATGACATTGAACAAACACTTTCAAATTTGGGGGTGGGGGTGTTTGTACTGCGCTCGATTCGTTTGTTGATTCCTCGGACTTGTCATTGTCTTTACACACTTTTCACATATTCAATAAATTCATGTTACACTTGGAGATTGATCACTTCCCAATTTTCTTTTTTATAAGTCAATGAAATGTTGGTCCTTAACTTTTTTTGAACAGTATATATACAATAAACTAATAAATTCCAAGGATAAATACTGAGCACCATTCCAGCAACTTACAGAGCAGCTTGGTGTTGCAGTGACTGCAAGAAATATTCAATTATAAACAAAGCTTGCTCTTATGTCTTAGATTGAAGAAATAGAGGGAAATAAGCATTCATATCTGCAGTGGTAGATAATTCTGCCTAACTAACAGTATGTGCTTGAGTGGGTGAATGGGGAAAAATGAAATAAATGCTTCTCAAAATGAGCCTTCAGCAAGCTTATAGTCTCCAAGGGGGAGACATTCTCCAATGGGGAGGAAACTCACTAGCATATAACTCCTGGTCAGATACCGATATTTCGAAACCTGATTGTTTCTCCTCAGTGACCGCGGAAAGTGGTAATTTGACGCCTCTGCCTTTTCGGTTTTAACAAGAATGCTATCCTAGAAAAGTCTGGTGTGCAATACCGTAGTATGTTTGTTGAGTTTTCAAAAAACCAACCAAAGGTGCCACCTAAGAAGCAAAAGAAAATCACGAAAGAGCAAAACAAGCTACATTTTCTTATGAAAAGTAGAAAATATAAAAAAGATAACCTCTTAAGACACAAGTGCTGAGGGCAAGCATTGTTTATAATTGAATATTTCTTGCAGTCACTGCAACACCAAGCTGCTCTGTAAGTTGCTGGAATGGTGCTCGGTATTTATCCTTGGAATTTATTAGTTTATTGTAATTTAGTCCCTTGCGGATTCATTCCAAGAACTGGCCCTCAGCACTTGTGTCTTAAGAGGTTATCTTTTTATATTTTCTACTTTTCATAAGAAAATGTAGCTTGTTTTGCTCTTTCGTGATTTTCTTTTGCTTCTTAGGTGGCACCTTTGGTTGGTTTTTTGAAAACTCAACAAACATACTACGGTATTGCACACCAGACTTTTCTAGGATAGCATTCTTGTTAAAACCGAAAAGGCAGAGGAGTCAAACTACCACTTTCCGCGGTCACTGAGGAGAAACAATCAGGTTTCGAAATATCGGTATCTGACCAGGAGTTATATGCTAGTGAGTTTCCTCCCCATTGGAGAATGTCTCCCTCTTGGAGACTATAAGCTTGCTGAAGGCTCATTTTGAGAAGCATTTATTTCATTTTTTCCCCATTCACCCACTCAAGCACATACTGTTAGTTAGGTAGATTTATCTACCACTGCAGATATGAATGCTTATTTCCCCCTATTTCTTCAATCTAAGACATAAGAGCAAGCTTTGTTTATAATTGAATATATATATTTTTTTGTTAAAAAGGAAGGGTTTAAAATTTTATCTACAACGTTGTTTCATGAAAGCGCATGCGGTTGCAATTATATATATATATAATATATATATATATATTACATACACGCACACACGGACATACATACACACTGAACACACACTCTCTCTCTCTCTCAATAGATGGAGTTTTTTTTTAAGAATGTGTGTGTGCGCGCGCGCTCGTATGTGTCTGTCTGTGAGAGCGGGCGCTTGTGTTTATGTCCTCTG
>CM065729.1:36751754-36766754 GCA_033310375.1 Conus canariensis | reverse complement strand
CACCAATTAATTCCCTTGTTTGGGGGGATTTTTACCGATGAAATCACAAACAAGAATTTTGTCCTTATAATACTTGACCTTTCCCTTAGTTGACATCACATTTTAGACCTTTGCATTCACACGAAATCTTGTCTTTGCGCCAGCTGGGAGCGCCCAAACAGTCCCATTCCTTTGATTTTAATCTGTCTGCTTGGAACCACCTGGCTTGTACCTTGCTGACCATATGAAAGAAAACGAGGAGAATCAACTCTGAGACCCAATACAAATTCTCAAAACAATCTAATTGCGCCAGTCTATAGATACTCGATTCCTTAAGCAAGGCCTTGGGGCGTTCATTTTTGGTATGCAGCCGCTTGGGCAAACAGCGATAAGTAGGCGTTGGTCAAACGGACTGCTGACGTCACGACCATTAGTTTATCGTCGCAGGTTGACGATGATGGTCAGACAGAGGCGTGAGCCTATATCCATCCCGTCACCTGCAACAACACGCTTCGTAACCCCCCCCCCCCCCCCCCCCCCCACCACACACACACACACAAACCTCTACACCTCCACACACATTCTTCCAGTACGCTGGATTTCTATAAAGCCAGTCGAAACCACCGATTGATATGATCAATTTAATGATGGACACTAATTCTTTTTTAATCCTAAGAACTAATTCTTTGATATAATTTGATGTAGATTTAACAATACCTGGAGCAAGATGGAGCTGTGTTTATGCTACGTGTGGATTAGAACAAATGATTGATCGACTGACACTTATTACTGAACATACAGAAACACAACTGATCATATTTACATCAAAACAAAAGCTAACATGACAAACATGTGTTTTGTACAAACCGGAGGCAGTGATCATCCGTCTGTTTGTTCAATATGGATGAAGAAAGGTGTCAAAATTCCCAGGCTGGGACATAACAAAATCTGTCATAGATGCTTTACACATTTTGATAAAAGCGCCTTCCTTTATGATTTACTTCGCTCAAGCAAATGAGTTCCCCCGTTTACATCAAGTTTAACTGCCCAGACAAGAAAGCTCATTGATGCTGTTAAATTCTGGAATAGTACGTTCAGTTCAACCTATAACAGACATCTTCCTCCCGTAAGAAAAAGACTGAATATGTCATTATCCCCTTCCTCTTCCCCCGACTGACAAAGGAAATAGACAACAAAAGGTATGAAAGAGATATAAAACAGACCAGAGGATAAACAACAGTTCACAAAGCAAAGAAATAAGGTGAATTCTATGAAACGACAAGCAAAGAACATTTTCAAAATTTACTTTCTTCTCAGAAATCAAAAATGATCTGGAAGGCTATTAATCTTTTAAACAATAGTAAACTGAACAATACATCTCAAGATCCTACAGAAGAAAATCACTAGAAGATTCAAACGTTCATTTTGCATACGTTGCTAAGATAAAACGAATGAAAACGTTTTACAACAGTAACAACAACATTGTCGTTAAAGATATCTCTTCGCCACACCGTCAATTTAAGTAAATTAAGTATTCAATGGTTTGCTAGATTTAATACATTTCAGAACCAGAGACCTGAAGGCAAACGATGGAAGGATTTTAAAAATCTCTGCAGCTGTTATCGCTGATATACTCACTTATGTTTATAACATGCACTTAAAAAAATAAAAAAAACAAACATTTCCCCCAAACTTGAAACAAGCCAAAGTTACACCTTTGTAAAAAAAAATGTTGATCCTTCCAATCCCTGTAACGATACACCTATCTCAGTTCTGTTCCTTTTGCCAAAACAACTTGAAAGATATGATCACGCATATTTCTATTCTCATTTTAAATTTCATAGTTAAATACAAGAAAATCAGCCAGGTCAAGGTCACTCCTGACATATGTCTCTAGGACAGCACATACATAAATGTCCTTCTAACATAAACAACAACGAATTTACTACAGCTCATTTTTTTTCTTTTGATTTTGCAGAAGCGTTTGACAATACGAACGATTTGCATCTTATTTAAAAAAAAAAAAGGCTAATACATTACAAACTGTCAAATAAAGCTGTAGATTTTTGTTTATTTTTTTTTATTGATAGCCAATAACTTGTCGAAATTAATTCCAACATGTCAGCTTAACTTCCATCCACATTTGGCGTTCCTCAAGCATCTGTGGTAGAATCCCTTTTATTTTCTATCTACTTAAATGTTTTGCATTTATGTATAATATGCAGAAGTGAATGTTTGCCGATGACACTAATATACAAACAAATAGTGCCTAATCCTACCACTTTAGTAAGTAACTTTCAGAGCTACATCAACAGATTAATTACATGGACAGATAAAGCACATGGCCCTCATAAGAAATGAACCGAAATGCGTGTTTGTGACCACATGTCAAAAACGGCAGCAAATGAGTTCCCGTTTATATCAATATATGCCAAAGACCACATAATCGGAGAAGTAACATCACATAAAGTATTAGAAGTTATTATTGACAGTGACTTACCGTGGTATGATCCCGCTACTGATCTTGGAAAACGTACATCCGAAAAAATCTATCAACTTACAAAAATGAAAGATTTTCTGAATCTTAAGACCAGGAAATTATTCTTTCACACACACATTAATTATACGTTCCCCTTATGGTCATAATTCTAGTGAATCTAATTTGAAACAAAGAAGACGTCTACATAAAAGAGCCATACAGATGAAACAGCTGAAATATAATATTTTGACAGAGAATTGTTTCGAAACATTAAACATTCTACATTTTAAAGATAGACTCTTCTTCTATGTATGCACAATTAGTGAAGGGAGCAGCTCCAAAGCAAGTGATCTGAAACTGTGTAATCAATGGAAGCAGACAAGCACACTAGCTTTCCTTCCCCAGACAACGCAACAGTCTCTACGAATCAAGCTTAACATATTCTAGTGGTTTCAACGGACAACATTTCAAAGGAGTTGGCAAATGGAACGAATTGCCATCTCCTTTAAAATCATGTGCCTCGAAACCAGTATCTAAAAGAGCACTAAAAACAAATTCAATGGAAAAATTTTCGAAGAAAAAAATGCTTATTCTATATTTGAATCTCTCTCTCTCTCTCTCTCTCTCTCTCTCTCTCTCTCTCTCTCTCTCTCTCTCTCTCTCTCTCTCATGGTCTGGAAACTGGGTGTGCCTGTATCCTTGAAGACAACAGTCATCTTGTTTACACTGATGATAAGACAACAATCATCTGGTTTACACTGATGATACGACAACAGTCATCTGCTTTACACTGATGATAAGACAACAGTCATTTGGTTTACACTGATGATAAGACAACAGTCATCTTGTTTACACTGAGGATAAGACAACAGTTATCTGGTTTACACTGATGATAAGACAACTGTCATCTTGTTTGCACAGATGATAAAGTGAATTTTAAACTGAGACAAGCCTTAGTTAGGGACTGGATCGTCTAAACTTCATCTTTCTACTTGATAGCTGTCTTTTTGTTAAAATATCAGAAACTGAGTTGGACTTCGTTCAATTCTGTAAGCTTCCAAACGATTGGTAGGAAATAACGTCAGAGTTCAGCTGATGAAACTCCGGTTTTCCATGAACCCACGACTCCTACGGAGAGCGACAGAAACCTTTTGAGCAAAACCAAAACAAAACCACTCTCTGACCACTAACAACGAACCGATGACACTGAACAGGTGTGAAGGGGCGGATTGTAGTATCCAGCTGCAATTGTTCACTCCTCTCTCTTTGCTAACAAAAGAGAAAGGGAAACTCGTGTACGCCCCCCCCCCCCTCCCCAACCCTCCCTCCCCCGCCCTCTTTGCCCACCCCTAAAAAATCACAGACTTAAAAAGCCCCCCAAAGTCGTCGTTGACTACAGCAAATCCCTCCCTCCCTCTCCGGACAAAGAGAGTGACTGCCAAAGTCTTAATGACTATGCATGATGTGAGACACAGGGAGAATGACTGTCACTGTGTTAATGACTATGCATGATGTGAGACACAGGGAGAATGACTGTCACTGTGTTAATGACTATGCATAATGTGAGACACAGGGAGAATGACTGTCACTGTTTTAATGACTATGCATGATGTGAGACACAGGGAGAATGACTGTCACTGTGTTAATGACTATGCATGATGTGAGACACAGGGAGAATGACTGTCACTGTGTTAATGACTATGTATGATGTGAGACACAGGGAGAATGACTGTCACTGTATTAATGACTATGCATGATGTGAGACACAGGGAGAATGACTGTCACTGTGTTAATGGCTATGTATGATGTGAGTGAGACACAGGGAGAATGACTGTCACTGTATTAATGACTATGCATGATGTGAGACACAGGGAGAATGACTGTCACTGTATTAATGACTATGTATGATGTGAGACACAGGGAGAATGACAGTCAATGTTTGAATGACTATGTATGATGTGGAAAAACTGATACGACACCAGTGTTTAGAGCTACGGATCAACCGGTCTTCCCCCGAATATGAACGACTATGCCAGTGGATCACAGACACCGCCAGTCTTTCCAGTTGTCATCGTGTGTGGTCGTTGCCTTCCAATTATGTGTTGGACGTCAAGCTGGTCTGCGTACGTGAGGCACAGTAAAAGGTGTGTGATTAAATCAACAGTGTAAACAACTCTCAAGGAGTAACATCTGTCTTTCCCTGTCTTTACCGCGCATTTTTAACCTCTGTACTGCAGAGACTTCCATGGTAAATCAGCTCTTAACAACAAGGTCCACATGATAATCAAGAATCTGAAGAAAACCAAACAACAAAACCAAACCTACAAACAAAGTAAACGGTCTCTGTTCGATATCAAGGGGTTTTCACGCAGCCCAGGTGTCTGAAATGAAAGTGGCGTGTCACTGGGGCAAAGGGGCGGCGCGGTGCCAAGACCCACAACTCTCACGGCACGTACGGAATACATTCAGGTCAGAGTATGTGGGCTAGGAGGTCAAGCAGTAACGGTGCCGTTTGAATTGTGGGAAATCGCCCTGCTTTTGTGAAAAAAAATAAATAAATTAAAAAAAAAAAAAAAAAAATTGCGTGTGGAAAGGAAGATTTTTGTCCTTGGGTTTGAGGATGATAACTAAGTTCAATACTATATTCTTACATGGAGATGGACTTGTAGATGATGACTGAATTCATTGTGTCCTTACGCTGTTGTTGGGGCGCAAGGATTTGAGAGTGAAAAGTCTGGCAGACGTCAGAAAAAAGGGGGACATCTAGACTGTGCTTGCACGCAAATACAACAACACATTGGAACTGAAAGATGCAATTTATTTATCTAAACTCATTGCCTTAAAAAAAATTTTGTGGGGGGAAAATCAAATGATCACATGCTTTCCGTTGCAGGCATCTGACACAAGTTTGCCCGCTTTCTGTGTCTTCTTTTTTACACAACCCATTTTCACTCTGCGACATTGTGTCGGTGCTAACACGGAGGCGTCTTTTGTTACGTGTGGTGGTGTTCTATTATTCAACATTTGTTGGTATGCTGTTTTCATTGGCATGTTCTGAAATGTTGCTTGTGACAGTTCTGTGACACCTGAACCTTTCTTAGCATCACATAAAGTGAATAGAAACTGAAGCACACACGCTGGAATTGTCTCAGAATCGGGCAGTAAACGGACTGATCTTCTCATAGATGCTACTTACAGCTTCCCTGAAATTCATAGTGACAAGATTTAGATTTGAAATATCGGATATCTTAGTTCATTGTTTTCGTTATAGGCAACATTGTCATTCTGATCTTACTTGTCCGTTATGCAAAACCGCGTGTGAAAGTGAAGTTGATTTTGTACTGCAGTGTACTGCCTTGCGTGATCAGAGAGATGAATTCATTCTTCCTTGTCTTTATCGACAACCATCCTTGTTTAGACTCATGTCTTGCATATAAGAGAATGTTGTTAAAAAGTTTGCATTGTACTTATATAAAGCTTTCAAACGCCGGAGCATAGCATGTCCGTGACTATGTGCTGTTTTTCATTTTGTTCAATACATGTTTATAGTATCATTTTTTTGTACATATTTAATCCACCCCCTTCATAAGAGGCCATGGCCTATAATGAATAAATCATCCATATCCGTACTCACAGCTTCGGGCGTTAGCGAGAACAGCACTTGGGTTCTAGTTTGTGTCTGTGGACTGGGACCAGCAGGTGTCCCCAGCGTTTAGCGGGGCACATCATCGGATGACTTGATGCAGAGGACGATCCTCATGACCCCAACATCTGTAACGCCAGTGCACGCTAGTTGCCAGCGAGCCAAAGTAGATCTCGGCCATGTCCGACATACTGGTGACGGGACTGTGTCATAATTGTATCATGCTTACCTTGCGTCGCCCATGTATATTTTGTTTTGAAAGTCCCCCACCCCCAACCCCTCCAGGACTGAAATCTCATTAAATCTTGGAAAACCTTGACAGGTTTTGTGCGTGCGTGCGTGCGTGCGCGCGCGCGCGCGCGCGCGCGCGCGCGCGTGTGTGTGTGTGTGTGTGTGTGTTACTGTGCGTTTATGGCTAAGTATAGACTGTTTAAAAGTCAGTGTCGCCCAAAGATTATCTTCAAATACTGCTTGAAAACTTTGTTTATCCTCTGTAGTCTTCGAACCATCCATTGCCTGTGCAGACAAGGAAGAATACGAGATAAACCAGTGAATGAAAAAAGAAAATATGTGAAAAATACAGTGCTGGAGAACATACTCACGAGTTTCATTATGCATTTAAGCGTTCGTTCTTTTCATGAATATAGAATTAAATATGTAACAAAATGTTTTCACAACCGCTCAAATACCTTAAAATTCCATTTTTTGTTCAATAGCATAAGCAAACCAAGATTAACAGAACTAGTTTAAATTAAAATGATATATATGAATGCTTTTTAAACTGACACTATCACTGGTGTGATAATCATCGTTTTCTTTTAAATGTGAGGTTGTTGCTTTTTTTTATCTTCTTTGCAATCTTTGATGAAATTATGTCGATTAATATATGGCGCATTTGTTATGTTTAAAAAGAAAAAAAATATTGATGCTCTCTTTTTCACGTACATCGTAGAAGATTTTGTCTAAGACATAGCCTTTGCCTATTTCCAGTCCGTCACACGCTTTGGTCACGTTCGTTATAGTGAAAGAATAAACGCCCAGCCTCCGCGTGACTCACGACACTGTTGAGTCCACAGGATTACCACCTACCCACTCCTCCTTTCAGCATGCGTATCTTTCGTTTCTCTCCTTTACCTTGACCACAATACAGGACCATGAAGGTACCCCTCTCCCCCGTCCCCTGTGGGCCGAACGGCACGAGCCACCATTGTGCTTTACGCATGTTCGCTTATTCTTCCCCAACGCGCTGGACCTGTCCAGCGACAAATCTGTCAGAGGTGACCTGTCCAGCGACAAATCTGTCAGAGGTGTATGTATTCCTCCCAGCCTGCACAACCTGCAAACAAAGTGCGACAAGAGCAGCAAACAAACAAACCAAAAAATGACTACGCCGTACTGGTTCTGATCACACACCTGAAGCCCATACAAACGCACACGCGCGAGCTTTGAGAGAGAAGAGAGAGAGAGAGAGAGAGAGAGAGAGAGAGAGAGAGAGAGAGAGAGAGAGAGAGAGAGAGACAGAGAGAGAGAGAGAGAGATACAGAGACAGAGACAGAGAGACAGAAACAGAGAGAGAGAGAGAGAGAGAGACAGAGACAGAGACAGAGACAGAGAGACAGAAACAGAGAGAGAGAGGAGAGAGAGAGAGAGAGAGAAGAGAGAGAGAGAGAGAGATTTTACGAAAAACACAGCTGGAATTCAGCCAAACAACAGGCCATTGAGAATAATCTCAAGGTTGCTTCCCTTCGACATATCAAATTAGGGGGCGGAAGGGGGTGGAGAGAAGGTGGAGGTATATCATAAGTAACCGACAGTCAAGATGAACACAACAGTGGAACAATAGACACCACAGCCGTTCTTACTGTGAACACAGCACGGTACACATATAGTCGTAAACAATAGACAGTATAGCCGTGGTTACCGTTAATTAATGCATCACGGTGAACACAACAGTGAACAACAGACACCACAACCATTAGTATTGTTAACACAGTACAGTACACATATAGTCGTAAACAATAGACACCACAACAATTGTTCCCGTTAACACATCACGGTACATGAATGGTCAAGGTTAATTCAACAGTGAACAATAGCCACCACAACCATTGTTACCGTTAACATATCACGGTACTTAGTCAATAGTCAATGAACAAAACAGTTAACAATAACAACAATAGGCATTGTTGCCGTTAACAAAGCACAGTAAACAAACAGCCAAGGTGAACACCATAATTAACAATGGAAACTACAACCGTTCTCACCGTTAACACATCACAATACACAGAAAGTCAATGTGAACACAACAATGAACTATAGATACTGTTAACACAGCACAACACAGAGATAGTCCATATCAGCATATCAATGAACAATAGATACTGTTAGCACAGCACAATGCACAGTCGGTGTGAACATAACAATGAACAATAAATACCGGTAACACAGCACAATACACAGACAGCCAATGTGAACACTACAATGAACTATAGATACCGTTAATACAGCACAATACAGAGATAGTCAATATCAACATATTAATGAACAATAGATACCGTTAGCACACCACGATACACGAACAGTCGATGTGAACACAACAATGGACAATAGACACAGTTAACACAGCACAATACACAGACATTCAATGTGAACACAACAATGGACAATAGACACAGTTAACACAGCACAATACACAGACATTCAATGTGAACACAACAATGGACAATAGACACAGTTAACACAGCACAGAACACAGACATTCAATGTGAATACTACAATGGACAATAGGCACAGTTAACACATCACAATACACAGACATTCAATGTGAACACAACGATGAACTATAGATACCGTCAACACAGCACAATATACAGTCGGTGTGAACACAACAATGAACTATAGATACCGTTAACACAGCACAATACACAGTCGGTGTGAACACAACAATGAACTATAGATACCGTTAACACAACACAATACACAGTCGGTGTGAACACAACAATGAACTATAGATACCGTTAACACAGCACAATACACAGATAGCCAATGTGAACATAACAATGAACTATAGATACCGTTAACACAGCACAATACACAGATAGCCAATGTGAACATAACAATGAACTATAGATACCGTTAACACAGCACAATACACAGACAGCCAATGTGAACACTACAATGAGCAATAGATACCGTTAACACAGCACAATACACAGACAGCCAATGTGAACACTACAATGAGCAATAGATACCGTTAACACAGCACAATACACAGACAGCCAATGTGAACACAACAATGAGCAATAGATACTGTTAACACAGCACAATACACAGACAGCCAATGTGAACACAACAATGAGCAAGAGATACCGTTAACACAGCACAATACACAGACAGCCAATGTGAACACAACAATGAGCAATAGATACTGTTAACACAGCACAATACACAGACAGCCAATGTGAACACAACAATGAGCAAGAGATACCGTTAACACAGCACAATACACAAATAGTCAATGTGAACTACAGATACTGTTAACACAGCACAATGCACAGTAAGTCATGGTGAACACAACAGTGAGCAATAGATACCGTTAACACAGCACAATGTACAGATAGTCATAGTGAACATAACAGGGAACTATGGATACTGTTAACACAGCAATACCGCCTGACAGTCAATGTGAACACAACAATGAACAGTAGATACTGTTAACACAGCACCATACACAAACAGTCACGGTGAACACAACAGTAAAACATAAATCACGAGATACTGTTTAGGTGAACATGCCGGTGAACAACAAACTCCACGGCCGTTATGGTCGTTAACACATCACGTGACATAGTCAAAGTGAAACAACAGTGAACAACAGACACTATGGCCGTTATTAGCATTACTACATCACGTCATACAGCCAGGGTGAACACAAAAGCGAACAACGAACACCACAACCGTTATTGACGTTGATTTATCACGACATACAGTCAATATGAACACAACAGTGAACAACAAACTTCACAGCCTGTTACAATGTAAAAGGGAGACAAGAGAGGTGGAACATTTGCGAAGACGTCATAGCAATATTAACGAGCCGCAAGGCTCCTTTTACCTACCGCTTTTAGATCTCTGCTTTTTTCGGTCAGTATAGTGCTGTTGTTGATTTATTCAAACCATTTGGAAAGTGAAGGTATGCCTAACTGTTCAGTTTTGTTTTCGGATCGATTGATAATACGACTGGAATATTCTCGATTATGTTGAAATGTTTACCAGGTCTCCGTAAGTTGCTACTGCATTAACGAAGGTTCGAGAATCTGAATGTTGTAAAAGCTGATCGAATAACATTCGCATAAGCTTATCGCGATGTTACTGGTTGAGCTTACCGATATGCAGAATATTCTAGATAAGAATGATCAAGTATGTTCAAGAATATTCTTCAGGTAACATGTAAAAAGATGAGAACTGTGCGACTGAGACTGAGAGAGAAATGAGAGTGGCTGAAGAGTTCTAGTCATTGTCGAACACAGAAGCGTTCTAGTCTTCACCGAGTTTAGGTCTAGTCTAGTCGATGGAAAGCTGCGATCAGTGGAATATTGATGCGGCATGCAGCCTACGAGTGAGTACCTGTACGACTTATTGAATCTGAAGGTCAATTGATTGATGTTTGTTGTTCCGATATTCTTCAACGTTTGTTGAAGGATCCTCTTCGTTTCAATACCGCCTGGTGACTTTTGTCGTCAGTAAGCTGAACACCTACCACAGGCTCTACAACGAACTCTTGCATGCTACAGCGCTTGCCTGTACATGTCCTCTCATCTTGTACCAAGGGAATCAGCGGTCTAGCGTGTAACATTTGGGGGCCAAGCCGGGATCCTGCTATATTGGTGTTTATTCCAGAGAGATTATTCACTAGCCATCTAAACTAACTGCAATTTTGAAGGCGCCAGTCCAGATCTACGTCGACAAACGCCGTCACGTACTGCATCGGCTGTCGCTGAGAAGAAACAAAACCTAGGTCAGAACGTTCAGCATGAGCCGTGTTTCCGTACAGAGCTAGGAGAGGCAAACGGAAGACTGCTGGCTGTGTCTGTAGTTGAACACTGGAAAGTATTGTTTCAGTGACTGTTTGCTGACGTTAGTCTGAGTACCATGGAATACGTGAAGACTGGAAGGGATCTAGGCCTTGCAGGTGATGAACTCAGGAAATATGTTCAAGAGGCTGAGGAAAAGGCAGCAGCAAATAACTGGAAAGAAGAAAAATAGAACTGGCAGCTGAAGAGAAGAGAAGACTAGAAGAACGTGGAAACAGGAAAAGACAGCAAGATAGAGAAAGAGAAGAGCGAGCTGCTGAAAGAGAATTGAAAAAAACTTGAAACAGAACATCAAGAGAAAGAGAGACAAGAGAATTTGAATTGCGGATGGCAGAAGTGAAAGCTCAAAATGGCAAACGCATTTCCCAGTCAGAAAATGAAATTGCCAAGAGGCTACGTCTTCCAGCGTTCGTGGATGGAAAAGACAACCTCCAACAGTTATCTAGAACGTTTTGAACGCCTTTCTGAAAACAAAGGAATGGCCAAAGGAGCACTGGCTTACCAACTTAAGTGCCCTTTTGACTGGTCTCGCCCTTGAGGTATACTCCAGACTACCCCGAGAAGAAGCAAATGAATATAAAGCACTCAAAACTGAACTTCTTCGAAGTTATGATTTTTCTTAAAAAGGGTCTCGGAAACGTTTCGGCCCAGTAGGCCAGAGAAGAACGAAAGTCCTGCTCTCTTCCTAACCAGGATTCAAAACAATCTAGTGAGATGGCTGGAGTTAGCTGGAAGAAAGAAAGACTATGATGGATTGTCATATTTGGTCCTGAAAGAACAATTTGTAGAATCCTGTCCTAAAGACCTCGCATCCCATCTTCGACAAGAGAAAGACCAGGGCCTGAAATCGCTGACTGAAGCTGCCCAGAGGTTCCTGGAGTCTCATAACCGGACCCTTGACACGAGATCAAAACCATCTACAGACCGGATACGACCAGTCCAGGTTCCAAGTACATCAACCCCACCGTTGAAATGCTTCAACTGCGGACGCCTGGGTCACAACGCTGCTGAATGCTGACTGCCAAAGAATCCAGATAAACGCAGCCCTCCACACTTCAGTTATGAAGACCTGAAAGACCAGCGCCATGGTGGAAATAAAAGAAGCCTGGCATTTGCAAATGTGGCCATCAGTGAAAGGAGTTATGAGAGACAACCATCGCAGCGGAGAAGGCGATCTACCTCACGTCAAGCCCGTAACAGCCCTGAAGAGCACGAGACAGTGGTGCAATGTGCCTTCATAAACCGTGCCAAGAGTGATTTGAGTGTCATGCCTGTTGTAAAGGGACATTATGATGACAAGGAAGTACAGGTGCTCAGAGATACAGGGTGCAGTGGAGGCATCATTAAGAAGGAACTTGTTGTTGAAAAAACACTTTACTGGCAAGAACGGCAACCTACAATGTGTCCATGAACATGCTGAGGCCGTCCCTACAGCTGACATTGAAATTTCTACACCATTCTTTGCTGGGAAGGTGAACGCTTTGTGCCTGCCCAGTTCACCTCATGACGTCATCATCGGCACTATTGAAGGTGCCCGTGCAGCTGATGATCCTGACGTGAGTGGCCACACACCTGTGCAGTAACAAACCGTGCACAATCCAAGAAGGAGAAAGAAGAGAGATCTACACCATTGAAGATCAGCAAGTCCACAGAAATTCCAGAACTAACCAGAGAGAAATGCGAGTGGCTGAAGAGTTCTAGTCATTGTCGAACACAGAAGCGTTCGAGTCTTCACCGAGTTTGAGTCTAGTCGATGAAAACTGCCACAGTAGAATATTGGCTGCGGCATGTACGATTGAGTTCCTGTTGATTCTCTTTGTTGTTCCGATCTTCTTCAACGTTTGTAAATAAGAGAATCTTCTTTGTTTCAACAATGCCTGGTGAATTGTGTTGTCTGCAAGCTGAACACCCACCACAGGGGTCTACAACGAACTCTTACAAGCTACAGCGCTTACCTGTACACGTTCACTCACCTTGTACTGAGGAAGTCAGCGGTCGAGCGTGTAACATAGCCGTTATGGTAGTTAGTACATCACGTCATACAGTTAAGGTGAACACAACAGTGAACAACAAACTTCAAGCCGTTATTGTGGTTTGACCCTCCACGTCCATACAGTTAAGGTGAACACAACAGTGAACAACGAAACTTCAAGCCGTTATTGTGGTTTGTACATCACGTCATACAGTTAAGGTGAACACAACAGTGAACAACAAACTTCACAGCCGTTATTGTGGTTTGTACATCACGTCATACAGTTAAGGTGAAACACAACAGTGAACAACAAACTTCACAGCCGTTATTGTGGTTTGTACATCACGTCATACAGTTAAGGTGAACACAACAGTGAACAACAAACTTCACAGCCGTTATTGTGGTTTGTACATCACGTCATACAGTTAAGGTGAACACACCAGTGAACAACAAACTTCACAGCCGTTATTGTGGTTTGTACATCACGTCATACAGTTAAGGTGAACACACAGTGAACAACAAACTTCACAGCCGTTATTGTGGTTTGTACATCACGTCATACAGTTAAGGTGAACACACCAGTGAACAACAAACTTCACAGCCGTTATTGTGGTTTGTACATCACGTCATACAGTTAAGGTGAACACAACAGTGAACAACAAACTCCACAGACGTTACTGTCGTTAGTATATCACGTGATACAGTCAAGTGACACACAACAGTCAATACCAGACATCACGGCCGTTACTGTCGTTCATACATCGCGGGATACAGTCAGTTAAGGTACGTTTATACATTTCCCTTCATATTAAAGTTTAAATAGACCTTTTTTTAAAAAAAAATTGTTATCCTAAAACTGAATCGAGTCTAAGACTGACATGAGGTTAGTACTTGATGAATCTCCATCTATCATCTATTTATCTGTCTATAAGACTTCGCAGATGATCCTTTTTCATTATAAGAGTGTCAAAGTCTGAAATCATATATTTCTTTTCTCTATCTCACAATTGAAAAAAAAGTCTACAAAGATGTGTTTTCTTCTTTTAATTCAATGCAAAACTGCTCGTTCTCATGATTAAACCAATCTTTAAAAAAAAAAAAAAAAAAAAAAAACCAACAATATATAAAACCAAACAAAGTAACAGTCAGTACACGTAAACCACAAGCCAGCTAGAAATCCAATCTAAATCGAACACCATATGGTCTACGTGTAGGGAAATGATCTGACGATGAATTCAGACCAGTTTTACCAAACATTTCCTCAAAAGACTGCCCAACAAGTTGTAAAGATCACACACACACACACACACACACACACACACACACACACACACACACACACACACACACACACACACATCCAGGCGAAAATGAAATCTGGTCAGCACCAATCCATTGAATCACATCATTTATCATCAAAAAGTGATCGGAATCAATTACAAACAAACAAGTGATCAAAATCAATCAACAAGCCAACCAACCAGCCAACAATCAATCATTTCATATCAATTACAACAAAGAAGTGATCAAAATCAACCCACAAAGCCAACCCACCAACCAACGATCAATCAGTTTATGTCACTCTAATTCAGCCAATCGGAAAATAGGATTCGTCTCTGTACCACAAGCGTCCTTTACGCTGGATACGGCCCCGACAAAAGAAGCACGTGCACCAGGGAAAAATTCACGAAGGCAGCTGCCCTGCAACTCCTGACGAAGCATCGCTTGACGTGACCGAGGTCCTGACAGCACAGGGGACTGTCATGGAGGATCAACCCCGGTCAGGGGCACAGTAATTGTCCAGGATTGTCTAAGATTGTTGGTCTAACAGTAA
>CM065729.1:36744254-36746754 GCA_033310375.1 Conus canariensis | reverse complement strand
TGATGGGGAAGAGCCAGCGCTGTAATGAAGTTCATGTTTCGCAATATCTTAATGTTGTTGTCAACAGTTACACCGATCTGTATTATACTGCATTGTGTTATTCAGTGTACTACATCCTTTTATGGCGTTTATTTTCTTAATGTTATGCAGCACGGAGCTCGTTCGTCAGGTCCTGGCAATAGGAGAGCGCGCATAGTGTACACGAGATCCCCGTTTTATTGTTTCATGTGAAAAAGACAATGACCCAGGACCTTGTTGATGGTCCAGAGGAAGCAGTTGAAGGGTTTACTGGGTGGAGTAGACGACTGGGAATGCACAGTAGACCTTCCAGAATGGGAGAACGGCGATCATCAGGAAGAGTGGCATGAGACCGGATATTGTTCTCCATTCAGGTTCATCAAAACAAATGATTCTGATCGAACTTCCTTTACCATCCGAAAGCAGAATGGAGCCAGCGCATCTCTACAAGACTGAGAAGTATACCAGTCTAGCGAGCAGCTTGAGGGAATCCGGCTTCCAGGCCCGGGTCTTCGCCGTAGAAGTTGGAGCCAGTTTTTTTTTAAGGCTCATCAGCCTATAACCTAATGAAACCGCTCGGGATTTCAGGACAGAAGAGGACCAGGACCCTGAAGGCAATGGCAGAGGCAGCCGAAAAGAGTTCCATCTGGATCTGGTCAAGGAGGAACAAAAGTGAACTTTATATGGCTTAAATTTCCCAACTTAAAACAGGTGTCCCGTTAGCAGTGGGGTAACACATACGTCTGAAAAAGGCACGCCTTGAGACGCCCACCCATCTAAATGTTGCGGGTTCGAATTCTGGCAGCGCCAGAAAAAGAAAAAAAACAAAAAACAAAACCAGTTTGTAGCAGAAGGGCATTGTGGGAGTTACGACCTGGATGCTGTCTGGCCTCCTTAGAGTGTAAGGAGTTGAGGGCCGAAACTCTTGTCTGAGGGGGATTTCTTCTCTGAAGACCTGCTGTGAAACTGTCCCTAGAGTTTCATCTCACTGGAGGGTATAAGAGGGATGTGTGTAATGTCTTGCCCCTTAGCTAGGTGCGTTATTTAGGCCGATCATATACGTTGATAATCACATTTCTACGACAGAACTATCCGCTGACTATTCTAGCCTACCGACAGTTATTTGTTGCACATTTATGATATGTCGCGTGAAACTGTTTTTTGGATAGTTCCTTATATGGCAAGTCTCGTGAGAGTTATCTTCTCCTGGCAAAGAAGCTGCTCCCAGTTTTGACTTGGACAGCAAGATAGGTTGGTTCACTGGCTCGCCGCGCATGATCATGGCATCAGTTTTTGTCATCGCAGCTTGCATGGAAAACCGACAACGGAAAATTCATCCTCGCCGGCAAGATACTGGTTATCACCAGTGAACCCTCTGCTTTTTAGTCAGGTGCATCAAATAGACGCTGGGCCCTCAGTTAAGAGAAACAGAATAAGAAGAAACAATTATTTTGGATGAAGAAAACTGCAGTCGGTCACTTTCCGTTGACCACTGACCAGTTGTCGTGCCAACTTACGTGACAAAGGCGTCCGCCGACTGGCTGTTACACTGGCTAGGACAGACAAAAAAAGGAACGAGTTCTATTCAGAAAATATGCAGGCTAGAAAGCATCCGATTTGTACCAAGGCCAGTTTTCAAACTGTCGTTGATAGGAAAGGACAGTCGCTTTTTGTGCAACGTGTACGGACAGCCTTTATCAGACTAGTCCTAATAACTAACAGTCATAGTCAAACTCTGATGGTCCTACATATTGTACTTGAAAGCTTTAATTTCTTTTCAATATTCCGAAAATTATGCCCCACCCCTCGTCCACAAAACCTCATCCCCTTTCCACCTCCACGCACACACAACCAGTCCCCAACCCCTGTCCACATTTGGTTCTCGAATTCTGACGGCATTATCAACCTGGATGAAAACTAACAGACACATCACTGTGTGAGCGGACTAGGCTGTACCACATCCCGACTATGACGAATTTGGCATAATGTTCACCGGTGAAGCGCATGCAGTGAGGAAGTTAATATCGGTCATGACACCAGCCGCCGTGGCGAAGTGATCAGCGACGCCGACTCCCGGCTTGAAGGTCGTGGATTTGATTCCCATCAATGCAATTTATTTGTGGGATTTTTTTGCCTCAACCGGATCCACACAGTAGAGTTTAATCGAGAGTATTGCTCAAATTTCCTGACCAACAGGTGTCTGTATCTCTCGAGCTGATTGACGCCAGAATATATTAAGAAAGTTTCCGTAGAGTACAGGCCTGTCATGTAGTCTCTGACCACAATAAAAATCCGTAGCATCATCTTCATCGTCCTCATCGATCAGCATTAAAAAGGTCTCAAGTAGTCCTTCATGCCCTGCTCTCATCGTGACCTCAGTTTCGATAACCACTCCACGTCTATGGCCTTGGTTTGATTCTGTCGGGGTCACCGGTATCGGAACATTAACGGGGACTGTCGTTGCACGGATGTGGTGGCGCCT
>CM065729.1:36731754-36739254 GCA_033310375.1 Conus canariensis | reverse complement strand
GGCAGTTACCCGAGTTATTTTGTTAAAGCTGCTGTAAAAGAGATGGCTCGGAATTACTTTCCTCTCTTCCTGAAAGTGGAAGTTCCACGATTCACCTTCAAATGCTTGATCCATTTTTACGATTCCTTTCCTTTTTCTTTCGGATACACGACCTAATATCACGAATCCTATCCTTTGTCTTTCAAATGCTTGGCCTAATTTCACGATTCCTTCCCCTTTTCCCCTTCATATGATTCGCCTATTTTCACGATTCCTTTCCTTTTTCTTTCAAATAGTTGGCCTAATTTCCCGATTCGTTCCCTTTTTCCTTTAAATGATTTCCCAAATTTTACGATTCCTTCCTTTTTTTCCTTCAAATGATTTGCCTAATTTTATGAGTCCATTCCTTTTTTTTCAAATGCTTTGCTTTCCTTTTTTCCTTCAAATGCTTTGCCTAATTTCATGATTCTTTCCTTTTTCTTTCAAATGCTAGGCATTATTTCACGATTCCTTCCCTTTTTTCCCTTCAAACGAGTCGCCTAATTTTACGATCCTTTTCCCCTAAAGTGCTTGGCCTGATTTCTTTTCCTCTTTCTTTTAAATGCTTGGCCGTATTTCACGATTCCTTTCTTTTTCTTTTAAATGATTCGCTAATTTCACGATTCCTTCACTATTTTTCCTTCAAATGATTTGTCTGATTTCACGATTCCTTTCCTTTTGTCTTTTCAGTACTTGGTCTAATTTCTCGATTCTTTTCCTTTTTCATTCAAATGCTTGGCCTAATTTCATGATTCCTCCTTTTTTCATTCAAATGCTTAGCCTAGTTACATGATTCCTTTCCTTCTTGCTTTAAATGCTTCGCCTGATCTCACGATTACTTCCCTTTTTTCTTTCAAAAGATTCGCCTAATTTCATGATTCCTTCCCCTTTTTTTCCCTTCAAGACCTTGGCCTAATTTCATGATTCCTTTCCTTAAATGCTTGGCCTAATTTCAAGATTCCTGCCCCTTTTATCTCTAAATGCTTTGCCCAATTTTACGATTCCTTCCCTTTTTCCCTTCAAATACTTCGCCTGATTTAACGAGTCTTTCCCTTTTTTCAATGGCTGATCTCATTATTTCTGCCTTTTCCTGATGGACCTAACCTCTCCAGGGTTTATCCCATTATTTCTGCCTATACCTGATGGACCTAACCTCTCCAGGGTTTACCCCATTATTTCTGCCTTTTTCTGATGGACCAAACCTCCCCGGGTTTATCTCATTACATCTGCCTTTTTCTGATGGACCAAACCTCCCCGGGTGTATCTATTATTTCTGCCTTTTTCTGATGGACCAAACCTCCCCAGGTTTATCTCATTACATCTGCCCTTTTCTGATGGACCAAACCTCCCCGGGGTTCACCTTCAAGTTGCCGCCGAAGGTGACGCGGACGCGGCCCCTCATGGGGATGAGCTTGAAGCGTCTGCTCCAGAAGATGAGGGGCCGGTGGAAGTTCTTCACTGGGCAGCGGACCGTGACGGTCTGTCCCGGCAACAGCACCACCCGGCCCCCTACCCTCAGCCTCACCCGCCGGGACCGCCTCAGTTGGATGAACGTGTAGTTTTCTGCCTGTCAGGGTCAGTCACGCTCCGTTCAGTTCATGTTACTGATTATCCACCCAACGTGAAAGGGCCATGATCGATCCCTTTAAAGAAGTCTGTATCAATAAACTAGTTTATTTCAGTTTTTGAAAATGAAAGTATAGTTAATCCGCCGTAAAACAGAGACAAACAAATCACGAGACAAAACACGATGCGTTTCGACCTCTGAGGTCTTCTTCAGGCAACATGAACAACATTCAGGACGACGAAAACGAAGAACGACTTCTCGAATTCGGCGCGAGATGGGTGTTGAGAATAATACTTCATTCATCTCTTTTTGCTAATTGTCCAGTCGACATGAAAGGGTCTTGTTGGGGCTATCTTGCGCTCGTTCTTCCTTTTCATTGTCCTGAATGTTATCATGCCTGAAGAAGACCCCAGAGGTCCAAACGCGTCGTGCTTTGTCTTGTAATTTGTTTGTCCGTTATCTGGCGAATTAAGTATAATTTTTTTTTCTAAAGAATTGTTTCAATTTTCACATGCAGTCAGCTCACTTTGAAACTAGTTTGATTTCTAGCTTCCTCAAAAACAGCTCAGACCTGGATCTATTTTCTTCAAAATCTTAAAGCAAATGTTTCTCTTTCAGAAACTAAAACAATCACACATAAAGAGGGTCTCCATGGAGACTGCTGTAAAATGTTTATGGGGAAGGCACGTAAATCCCAGCATTCTAGGAGCACAGGTTTCACAGACAGTGTCTTGTCACTAGGTATGCAGCATTCTCGGAGCACGGGTTTCACAGACAGTGTCTTGTCACTAGGTATCCAGCATTCTCGGAGCACGGGTTTCACAGACAGTGTCTTGTCACTAGGTATCCGGCATTCTCGGAGCACGGGTTTCACAGACAGTGTCTTGTCACTAGGTATGCGCGATTGACCCGGCTGAACTTGTCAAAGACACGTCTATGACTGTGTGAAAAAGAAGAAGAAGAAAAAAAACTACAAATAAACAAACAAACAAAAACAACAACAAAAAGAAAACAGCCCGTATACTTTTGGTACAGAGCTGTCTCTTCTTTACAGTTAATAATAATGAAAATAATACTAGTGATAATGATCGTAACATTGGTAACGGAAAAAAATGACGGTTACAACTGTAACAGAACAGCGATACTAACATCTACATCACAAGTATATCAGTTTTTGTACTCCCAGTTCTTATAGAACAGGGAGCACTTTAGAATGGGAACGAAGAAATGCTGTGTGTGTGTGTGTGTGTGTGTGTGTGTGTGTGTGTGTGTGTGTGTGTGTGTGTGTGTGTGTGTGTCTGTGTGTGTCTGTGTGTGTCTGTGTCCGTCCGTCCGTGGTCAAAATGTGTTCCACTCGCTCCAAACAAAACTACTGGGCCCATCTTTCTGAAAATTTGTAGGTATGTTCATTATGGGTCACGGATGATGCCCGATGTTTTAGTTTACCGTTATAGCCATAACTAACGGCTGTAACGGCCTGTAACGATTTTTCTTCTTTATGGAATATCTCAGAAAGTACTAGGACGATCTTTGTGAAAATTAGCAGGTATGTTCACAACGGGTTACGGATGATGCCCGATATTTTAGTTGACCGTTATAGGCGTTACTAACGGCTGTAACGGCCTGTAACGGTTTTTCTTCTTTATGGAATATCTCAGAAAGTACTTGCCGATCTTTGCGAAAATTAGCAGGTATGTTCATTATGGGTTACGGATGATGCCCGATGTTTTAGTTTACCGTTATAGCCGTTACTAACGGGTATAACGGCCTGTAACGGAATATATCAGAAAGTACTTCTTTATGGAATGTCTCAGAAAGTATGTGGCCGATCTCTCTGAAAATTTGTAGGTATGTTCATTATGGGTCACGGATTATGCCCAACGTTTTAGTTTACCGTTATATCCGTCACTAACGGCTATAACGACCCATAACGGTTTTTCTTCTTTATGGAATATCTTAGAAAGAATGTGGCCGATATTTCTGAAAATTTGTAGGTATGTTCATTATGGGTCATGGATGATGCCCGACGTTTAATTTACCGTTATAGCCGTTACTAACGGCCCATAATGGTTTTCTTCTTTATGGAAAATCTCAGAAAGTACTTAGCCGATCTTTCTGATAACTTGTAAGTATGTTCATTATAGGTTACAGATGATGGCCGATGTTTACCAGAATAGCCATTACTAACGGCTGTCCCAGCCCAAGACGGTTTTTCCTCTGTGTGTAATATTTCACGCGTATTCAGGATAAACTGGGAGTACGTTTATATGCTTTGCATCTTGTTTTTCCTATCATAAACAAGGAACTTTATTACCCTTAACGGCATACTGGAGTAAGGCAACAACAATGGAGTACGAAGGGGGAGGGAGAGTGGGGGAGAGGGGGGGGGGACTAGGAAGAGGGAAATATGGTGGCATAGAGGGTATATGATGAGTGTATGAGTGATGAGTGAACCAAACTGTCTGCCAACTCCCCCGTGAAAAACTACCTTCGTCCTCTGTCTCTTTTCTCTCTGTTCTCTCTCTGTTCTCCTCTCTTGTTTGTCCTCTCTGTTGTCTGTCTGTCTGTCTCCCTCCTCCTCTCTCTCTCTCCCCGTCCCTCTCTGTCCCTCCTTCTCTCCTCCTCCTCTCTCTTCTCCCTCTCGTCTGTCCTCTGTCTCCCCTTCCTCTCTCTCTCTCTCTGTCCCCCGTCGTCTGTCTTCTCTCCCTCCCCCCCCCCCCTCCTCCTCTCTCTCTCTCTCTCTCTCTCTCTCTCTCTCTCCCCCCCTCTCCCTCCTCTGTCCAACACCACACCTTGATGACCGGGGGAGCGGTCAGATCCTCCGGACAGTCGCGGAGGGAGCAGGACCTGGAGCTGTGTGGTCGTGGCCCCACACACTGATTGTCAGACACCGTCACCAGCTGCCCGCTCACCGGCCGAGTCACGCAAGACACGCCACGGGTCTGGGTTCCAACCCCACACGTCCGGGAGCACTGCGCATGTGTGGATAAAACCATTCACATTGGAATGACTGAGAGTATAAATCAGTACAACGCAATTCACAATGGGATAACTGAGACTATAAATCAATCAATCGGTGGAACAACTGGATATAAATCAATAAATGCTATCTGCCTCATACATACGTCTTTGAAATGGAAGTTATCTCGTGAGTTTAGTATACGGATTTTTACGAATTACCCCCCAAAATTTGCCATTTTAAAAGAGGGTAACTTAATTCATACTGTGTTAGGAACATAACTTATACTCCAGGAGCATTCAACACTGTCACTGTTATACCTCTCCCTAGGAATTACCCCAAACGTTGCCGTTTAAAAGCGGTAACTAAATTCAGCGTTATTTCATTGAGAAAGTAGGCCTACGTCAAATTGACTGTTTCAGGAACATGACTTACTGTGGGCGCATTTTGCACCCTACCTCTTCCCATGGAGCAGACGTCCACTCAGCTGGGCAGTAGTCCGTGTTGCAGGCCATCTCGGACACAGGCACGGGGTCTGGACATCGGTAATCCTCCACCGGTGTGGCCGAGCCGTCTGCTTCCAGTTGCACACAGCGCACACTTCGGCGCATCACGCCACCCCCGCACTGTTTGCTGCACGCGCCGTAGTCCCCGATAGCCCACCTGGTTTCAGTACAAGCCAGTTACACAGGCACACACGAATGCAATATGTAAAGCGACGGTCATTTAACACACAGTACAAACAGACATACTAATTGTTTGAGAAATATGTCTTCTTCAGAAGTTAAAAAAAAAAAAGCAAAGCAAAAGACCCTACTCTCTACAACAGCAACAACAACAACAACGACGACGACGACGACAGGTAAGAAAGCAGCAAAGAAAGGAGACATCTACTCCAACCCCCCCCCCCCCCCCCCCCCCCATCCCTACAAAAAAAAAAAAAAAAAAAAACCCACCAGAAAAAGCAATTGCAATAGACTTGCCTAATAGAAAAAAGTTATGAAAAATAGAATCAAATGCAGATATGAACAAAACTAAACCATTCCCCCCCCCCCCCCCCAACACACACACACACACACACACACACACACACACACACACACACACACACACACACACATGTTAAGTAGCACAAGCTTTTATGACAGCATGAATGTTTCGATGCAGTAACTGGAAAATTACGTTCGCGTAGATAGAACTAAGACATTTCATTGGTACCAAAATAGAACTAAGACATTTCATTGGTACCAAAATATAGTAGTCTCTGATCAGTGAAGTGTTTGTGATGTTTCAGGGTCTTCTTGGTTGTTTGTGCTACAATTTTGTTTTGTTTGTGATTTGTTGAAAACGAAAACAAAAACAAAAACAAAACAAAAAAGAAAAAAAAGTGAAAATTTGACACTATAAAATGACCTTACCGGGGCGGGCAAGGTATAGCGTTGCACGAGCGGACCATCACGGGAGGCTTCCTCATCCCGGCACAAAAAGTCGGCGGTACCTCTTCCCCCTCCTTCCCCTCCTCCACACACTTCAACTGGCTCTCCTGTGTACCTAAAAAAAAAAGGTGTGCAATTGACACAGGTGACAGACAGGTGTGCAATTGACACAAGTGACAAACAGGTGTGCAGTTAACACAGGTGACAGACAGGTGTGCAATTGGCACAAGTGACAGACAGGTGTGCAATTGACATAGGTGACAGACAGGTGTGCAATTAACACAGGTGACAAACAGGTGTGCAACTGAAACAAGTGACAGACAGGTATGCAATTGGCAAAAGTGACAGACAGGTGTGCAAATGACACAGGTGACAGACAGGTGTGCAATTGACACAGATATATGGACGTCCAGGTGTGGAGTTAAGCTTGTGAGAGACGCGTGTGTGGATCCCCTATGCTAACAGCAGCACCGTACCCTTACAGCAGTTCCTGAACAGAGCATTTCGTTCTTATTTTCGGGTGCTTTATCGATTGATTACATACGAGTGTAGTGTCATTAATGCACTAAGTACGGAATCCACCACAAAGAAAAGTTTATTTAAAGAGAAAATACGGTTTCTATGATGAAGCACTGTAGTGCACTGTCAAGTGCGTGAAACCTCTCACAAAAGGCATTAAACGCTTAGAAGCAAAAGGGACGTTGTACGTAGTATACAAATAGGTAATAGAACCATTAACAAGTATGCCTTACCCATCGCACACGGTCGAACCGTGTCAAGGAGGACGAAGCGGTCAGGTGACAGATGGCACCTAAGGTAGTGAGGAGTTCGGACCTGCCCGACAGCGAAAGGGGAGAGGAATGTAACCACTAGGACCTCGGTGCACCAAGTGAGCGCTAAATACTCAGTCAGCTGAGGTTCTTTTGTAAACAGTCAGTGAAGAGCAGGAGTCTTGGACTCGTTCGGATGGTATTGCCGTGGGTCACTGGGATGGTTCTATTGTCAGGCTGTTGAATGTGCGTGGATGTTGTTATCGTAGCCCTCTTTAAGATAATTACTGTGTTAAAGTGGCCTCCGAAGTCGGCGGGAATTTTCGATGTCCATCTGGTGCCAAGCGTTTGTTTGCTAATCAATTAGGTAGGGATTTGTGTAAATGCTGATGTGTGGAGAATGTAGCGAATGGAGAATTCAGAGTACTTGTGAACTAGGGGTTTGAGAAGCAGCATGGACAAAGGCATGGCCCGAAGGGGAATCCTTTGTTTCTATCCCTATATAAACTGAGGGAGAACAACGTGAAGAGAACACCAGGAGAGAGAGAGAGAGAGAGAGAGAGAGAGAGAGAGAGAGAGAGAGAGAGAGAGAGAGAGAGAAGGCAGAGGAGAGAGAGAGAGAAGAGAGAAGGGTGGGCAGGACAGAGAACGGGTCGAGAGAAACGTGGTCTGGGAGATAGAAGAGACAGCAAAATCTTACGGAAAGACAAGCTGGAAGAGAAGAAAACTAAGTTTGAAGCCCAGAGGTGG
>CM065729.1:36724254-36726754 GCA_033310375.1 Conus canariensis | reverse complement strand
AGGCTCTTGACTGGTTCTTCTGTGACTGTTGGAATGGACTGGTTGGCAACACTGAAGACCACAGATCCGGCCACTTTTCCTTTCCTCAGTGAGAGACTCCGTGATTTCTTTGGCTTGAACTTCATTCTGGATGAGGCAACTATGTCGTCCAGCCTCTCCAGCACATGACGTGTCTCGTCTTCTCTGGATGAAATCACTGTAGTGTCATCCATGAAGGCCTTGAGAGGAGGCATCTTGTATCCATCGCCAAGGTCTGTTTGTCTGGCGTTGTTTGTTGCTGCTTTCAAGATGAGTTCCATTGCCAGCACGAACAGTATTGGGGAAATTGCACAGCCCATTGCAATACCCACTTCCAAGTTGATCCAGTCTGTTGTGTACTCCTTGGTAGAGAACCGCATTGAGAAGCCATTGAAGTACTTCTTGAGCATGTCGCGGATGTTCTTTGGCACATGGTTGCATTTTTTCATCTGTGTTTGTTTGATTTGCTTTTTACTATATATTGATTTTTCCTTGCCCAGGGGGCTGGATGTGGAAGGCACCCATGCTTGGTCCACTGCCCTCTTGAAGTGGAATTCGTTCGTTCTCTCTCTCTCTCTCTCTCTCTCTCTCTCTCTCTCTCTCTCTCTCTCTCTCTCTCTCTCTCCATTTACCCCTAACCTACCCCTTGGCCTTTTCCTTCCCTGTTTCCTTCCCCTTGTTCGCTATGTTCACGCGTTTCTCTATTGTGTTCGTTTGTCAATGGTGTGGACAATAGCTAATTTGTATTGAACTGTACAAGATCATGTTATACTTTGTTCTTTTTATATGTATTTGCATTAATTTGATCTTTAAATACATTGATTTGATCTTTAATTTGTTTTTCTTTCCTTTTGCCCCAGGGCTGGGTGGAAAAAAGCATTTGTATTGCTTATCTCATTACCCTGGTAAAATAAAATTTCGTTCGTTCGTTCGTTCGTTCTCTCTCTCTTACTGGTGTCTTGGTCTGTATTCCTATTTATTTTAATTATTATATTCTCTGTTTCATCTTGCCGAAAAAAAATTGCTTTATATGCTCCCCCCCCCTTCCTCTCTCTCTCTCTCTCACTCTCTCTCTCCACATACACACACACACACACACACACACACACACACACACACACACACACACACAATCTGTCTCTTTCTGCCTACCGATCTGTCTTTTTCAACTTTTCCTTGCATGCTGCACGTGCAGTATTTTTCTATTATGAATACTGAACGGGGGCGAGGACTCGATGTAAGGCCCATTAATTCTTATCGATTATTCCACCCTTAATAAAAATTTTTGTTCTCTCTCTCTCTCTCTCTCTCTCTCTCTCTCTCTCTCTCTCTCTCTCTCTCTCTCTCTCTCGTGTCTATCAGCAGCCTCAGTTGGCCTCCGTGGTCGGCTGGGCTATAAGCCATATGACATGAGTGACTTATGAAATGTTTATGTATGCCTATGTGATGTTTACGTATGTCCAGTTTTGTGTGTGTGTGTGTGTGTGTGTGTGTGTGTGTGTGTGTGTGTGTGTGTGTGTGTGTGTGTGTGCAATACGTTATAATGAGATTGCTTGCTATTTTCTATAAAAAAAAAAAAAATTGTTGTTTTTCTTAATGCTGTGTTTAATTTTGTCAAATCGACGTAATTGTTCCTTTTGGTTATTGTCATTTTGAGGGCATAGTGTAAAAAAGCTTCCAGCTTATCTATTCACCCTCATTAAAGATTTCGAGTTTCGAGTTTCTATCTATCTATCTCTTTATCTATCTATCTGTCTGTCTATCTATCTATATGCGTGTATAGATAGATAGATGTATAGACAGACAGATAGACAGGTAGGTAGGTAGATAGACAGACAGATAGACAGACAAATAGACAGACAGACACGTAGATAGATAGACAGGTGTATATATATATATATATATATATATATATATATATATATTATGCAAACTCGCAAGCATGTACATTCGGGAGCCAACTGAGAGCATAAATATATGTCGACCGCTCACCCAAACATTCCCAGTCCAACAAACTCGCGGGCTGTTGCGAAAATGTATTCATACGCTGACACGTGACCTCGCGTGACCTCGTTCCCTGGCCACACGTCACGGAGCACGCGCTCCACTGACCCGTAACATACCTGTTGACCCAGCAAGTTACAGTAAACACAATGACACAATAAACACGGTGACACAATAAACACAATGACACAATAAACACAGTGACACAGTAAACACAGTGGCACAATAAACACAGTGACACAGTAAACACAATGACACAATAAACACAGTGACACAATAAACACAGTGACACAATAAACACAGTTACACAGTAAACACAATGACACAGTAAACACAATGACACAGTAAACAATGACACAATAAACACAATGACACAATAAACACAGTTACATAGTAAACACAGTGACACAATAAACACAGTGACACAGTAAACACAATGACACAATAAACACAGTGACACAATAAACACAATGATACA
>CM065729.1:36696754-36714254 GCA_033310375.1 Conus canariensis | reverse complement strand
GAACTAAATATAGCTCTGCAACAAAATGCATATGCGGGGAAACAAAATCGACAAGAGATCATGTTTTGTTCGAATGTGTGCCTCTCAAGGCATTTCTGCCACATTTATCAGGCATGTCTGTGACAGATATTTTTTCCGATATTGAGTTTGCTTTGAAAGTTACTTTATGCTTGATTTGTAGTCCAGTCAGGCGACAGGTGCGTGCTGTGTATGACGTGGCCTGTTCTGTCTTTAAGTTTTGTTTGTTTGCTTTTTTGAGAATTCGCTTAATATGAACTAGCTGAACAAATTTGCATGACAAAGGTTACATCGATAGAGAAGCCATTCTTTAAGAACCAATGGTCTGCTGCGTCTGAAAGCCATTCCCCAGTATGACAGGCAATCACCTGGGGTGTTTGTCACATGTAAAGAGCGAGACATCTGAAGCGGTGAAACAAGAACCTGTTCTTCATTTTGATTTTTCCATCTGAAGTTATGAGACAAGCAAATGTTATAAGGGAAAAAAATAACAACCCTGGTGCCCATGCATTTTGAACTCCGTTTCCTCTGCCAAGGAGAATGCATTGAACCACTCTGTTGCTGGGTCAGCTTTTCTGTCTGTGAACAGGATTAAAAAAAAGATTCCAACTAAACTTGGTGTAGCTATAGAATAAAACCTTGGAATGAATTCATTGACAGTTAAATATATAAAAATAGCAACGATGATAATGATCATAATTATTATATGATTAATAATGTTATGAAGGGGAGGGTACTCCACAGCCACGTCTTAACAGTCTTGGTTAAAATGAAACACCAGAGCATCATCTTTCTCAACTTTGTCGTCATCCTTTCTTTAAATCGAGTTATGTGGCTCTCCTGCTCTGTTCTTGTGATGGTCTTGGTTTCAACTTTCTTTCCACATTGTGTCAAACATCTACAGTGTCAACAAGTTCATGGAGTTGTCAGTGGGAGAACGCGGAGGCACCATCCAGACAGGGACATTTACACGTTCTACATCTGCAACTAAACAGATCTTGTTTGTACGGTGCCTATATGGTGATGTAGAACCTGTGATAAAACAGTACTTAGACGACACCATCTTACACCATTGAAGTGATTCAGCATCATGCAGTGTCTCCTTCGGTATGTTGTTCCTGGGTAATCTGATGCTAAGAGCTCTCCGTAGACTGCTGTGAATGTGGCAAAGACAGGTCATTATCGAAAATTTAAGTAAAAAGAACATCGGCTGGGAACCATAATTCCTACCTTTTCCACCATGTCTAAATAGTCCATAATGCCACATCAACTTTCTCTGGATTTTGTTTCGCTCATTCGTCGCTTTCTTACCACTCCCCCACATCCATCGTTTTCACATCCTCCTACTAGCTTCCTCAGCCTTCATATGAATACATTTCCGGAGAGAGAGAGAGAGAGAGAGAGAGAGAGAGAGAGAGAGAGAGAGAGAGAGAGAGAGAGAGAGAGAGGGGGGATGGGGGGGATGGTACAGAAGTACATATTTCTTCCAGTCACTGACCCAAAATATACCATTTTTTTTTCTTTATTTGTTTTTTATTTCTCAAATTGATTTTTTTAATCAGTGTGTCAATAATTTTCTTTTAACAGCAGACTTTTGTTTATGTATTTTTTTTCTTGTCCTTCTCTGAACGGTTTTCCCTCACAGAGAAAACGGGCAATTTCCTGAGATTCGCTATTCCCCTAACAGAAATCATTTTTATATTTCTATCGACATTGTTGGTCAGCGTGATACTTTTATTCATTGTCCAGGTGGAGAACTATCTGAGTCATCTCAGTGAGGCCGCCTTCAAGAACCGCACTCCCGTAGTTGTCCATCACTCTGCAATCATCATAGTGGGCTTCATAGGCAACTCCCTGGTTCTCCTGGTGTATGGACTCAGGTTCCGTCCAAGCGCTCCCAGAACCTTTGTACTGGTCATGGCCGTTCTGGATCTGATCATCAACATCGTCACGCTCCCTCTGCTGATTGCCACGATCCACCAGGAGCCAAGGGACAGCAGCCAGTCAAGACGACACAAAGAACGAAGTGGAGTTTCTCCCTTTTATTCTCCTTCCATGCCAGTCGCTCACACCAGGGAACACTGATCACTCTCAGACAGCGCCTCTAAATATATAGGGATGAACCGGACCACAAAGCCAGCAACACGGTGCCGAAGACAAAACGGGCCTTGTGATGCTGGAACCGACAGAATTTTGTGCTATCTGTCGCAGCTTCCGTGTTGTCTGGCTCGCCGTCCATTCAAACTATTCACACATATTTACTATCAATGAAAACCTCAGACCCCAAGAAATAAAATGCAGTAAGTCACATTTGACAACTTTGTTGCTGTACTAAATCATTGCTGATTAATATCCCACTTTTAACGTGTTTGGGTCATATTTTTCACTATTTCGATAAGAAATACTAAAGAGCGTGAAATAATTTTACAATGAATGAATAGCTGGCATTGTGCTCTTTTCTTACATATAACCTTCGTTATTCAAGACGGTGTCTAAGCGGAGAACTTTGCTTTTGAAAAATGGTAGAAAACACAACTTACTTTTGTCTTCGCCGGGCCATCAGCGTGTGCTTTCGATACGATTTTCAACTGAAAAATACTTTGTTGAAATGGACTGTTGGATATTAAGTTCTATGCATTTTCTAAACGTTGTTCTCTTGTTCATTCTCTACAATTCTGTACATTTTCAGTTATATTCATAACAGAAATGGAGTCATTAGCAAGATTTTGATAGGGAAGTCTGAATTTCGTAGAATGATAATTTGGATCAAAACTCGGATAAGGAAGAAAGAAGGCAACTTGCTCAAGGAAACTGGCGCTGTCAGTCATTTTGTATAGTCGCAAGCCTGTACGGAAAAAAATCGTAGGCATGCGATATAGGAAATGAAAGCTTATGGACTTTACTTCTAATGTGCATTTTCGGTTTTTCTCATACTTTTTGTGGAAACAAGAATTATTCAAGGTTTGTTCGACGGACAATTGAAAATGGCGCCAAAATTAATTGTGCAAGATGTCAGTTTAGAGAAAATATAGGCTTCTTGGCCCAGTACGGTTGTAATGAATAAAAATACATTAATTATGTGACTTTGGTGACATACATACAACTATGTAGGTTCTGAGGTATTCGTCTTTTAAAGAGTTTACACACAAAAATATCCAAGTCATCAATCAAGGGAGGTAAGGTGGTAGATAACTCTCGAACAAAACATATTTTCGTCCACAAAGGGTAACCAAGAAATATATACTGTTAGCACCTGGCTACATATGCGTTGCTGTTGCAGTTGTTGTTGTTGTTGGGGTTGTCGTTGTTGTTGTTGGGGTTGTCGTTGTTGTTGTGTTAGTGAACGCAAGTTCTCGTTTTCGAATTCATTGTGGAAGAGAGCAGGATGTGAGAACTTGTTTTCCTGGTGCAGCTTTTTACCGCTGAATTCACTGAAGCATTGAAGTAAGGCCACCATGACATTGGATTAACAATTTCCTCGTACGAATTTCCTCGTATGCGTAAACCTCCCCTTGTTCCTACTGTAAAGAAACGCACAAGGGGAGATCGGGTTCGGGAGAAAGTTGGACTAGGTTCATCCAAAAAAGACAAATGAGTCAGGCCCAGTGAAGATTTTCTTTCTTTAATTTGGTCTAGAAAGCGAAAAGCGAAAGGTAAGACAGAGAATCAACGTAAACGAAAGAAACGTAAAGTAAAGACAGAGAAATGGTCAAACTAACAGTAAAGCGAAAAGAGAAACGTAAAGGTAAAGACAGAGAAAGGTCAAACGAAAAGTAAAGCGAAAAGAGAAACGTAAAGGTAAAGACAGAGAAAGGTCAAACTAACAGTAAAGCGAAAAGAGAAACGTAAAGGTAAAGACAGAGAAAGGTCAAACTAACAGTAAAGCGAAAAGAGAAACGTAAAGGTAAAGACAGAGAAAGGTCAAACTAACAGTAAAGCAAAAGAGAAACGTAAAGGTAAAGACAGAGAAAGGTCAAACGAAAAGTAAAGCGAAAAGAGAAACGTAAAGGTAAAGACAGAGAAAGGTCAAACTAACAGTAAAGCGAAAAGAGAAACGTAAAGGTAAAGACAGAGAAAGGTCAAACGAAAAGTAAAGCGAAAAGAGAAACGTAAAGGTAAAGACAGAGAAAGGTCAAACGAAAAGTAAAGCGAAAAGAGAAACGTAAAGGTAAAGACAGAGAAAGGTCAAACGAAAAGTAAAGCGAAAAGAGAAACGTAAAGGTAAAGACAGAGAAAGGTCAAACTAACAGTAAAGCGAAAACAATAAGAAAAGGTAATGAAAAAGAAAAGGGGAACAGAAAAAGGGCTCTAGCAACCGTGGCCTGGAAATGAAAATGCAAACGAACGTAAACCACAAATGCATCTTACATCATTGCATAGTTCACATACATCCGAATCATTGCATAAGTTCTTCAACGTGACAGAAAAACATCATTTAACCAAATTACGAGACTAGGTCAGTCTCGGGGATAAGATATCCCTCATTCTAACAGCAAGTCAGAGCCTATCATTCAGGAGACACATAATCAGGAATGTGCTATACTATGGTATTCAGAACCATAGGTTCAACCACTATAGCTCTTTTAGTCTCTTGCATTGGATTTGCGCAGAGGTTATCAACATGATAACCTATCCAAACAAGAACTAACCGAGTGACAAAACGACCACTCTGAAACCAGGGTGAACCTAACCTCAAAGACACGGTTCAACCCTGTGCTGCCCTAAGTCAGAACAGCAACTGCCAATTATGTGGGATTCATATCCCTAACACAATTATTCCATATCATTCCATGTGTTCCATCATAACTGCTCATCCTTCGCTTCTATAATTAAGCAACATGGGATAACAGACTTCATCCCCAAATTACAACCAGTCAAAGGAATCGACAGTGAACATAATCAAGCGCAACACTTCGCCTCATGAAATGGAAAAAACATGAAACAGCAACAACAAAAAATATGCCGATTTCAGTCGACATTACAGGCAAACAGCCTATATAGGCAACAAGCCTGTAACCTTCATCATGCAAATAAGGGAGACAGATACATATAACCGGTACGGTAACATGTTCTTCAGAAAAGAAATATACTTAGAGAGAGAGAGAGAGAGAGAGAGAGAGAGAGAGAGAGAGAGAGAGAGAGAGAGAGAGAGAGAGAGAGTTATGGCTTATCGCCCCGGTCAAAAAGCATTGCAAAATCATCTATTACAATAGCCCATAAGCCAATAACACACAGCAATATTGCCTTACCGGCCATCATTTAACGACTCCTGTCTCAACTGCTCAATTATCAAATTCTAGAAACACCACTAACAATCTGTCTACTACATCACTATACTATCTGCTTATTCACTTACTTTTAAGGACTCCATAACTTCTGTATTTTATCTCATTTATTTATTGTTTATTGTCACAGAACTGAATCCTTAACTGAATTTCTATCCTGCAATTAAGTAGGTCTTTCCTTCAAATATGAACTCGACTTCTAAAACGATTTCAAAATGTTAGTGCTCAATAAAACCTACAGAAAACCCAAAGGGTCAAGAATACAAAGCATGGAACAATCAAATCTCATTTCATGATAACAATGCGCACATAGCAAAACACAAAGTACATAGTACTTAGATGCACGGCCAGAATACAGAAATGAAGACATGCATAAACTTACGTTTCTGGTGCCATCAGAACACCATCACCACACTTCACAGAACAAGGTGTAGTCCTCTCTGTTTGAGATTTGGGGCCTGACTGAATAACTCAGTAGATTTCCAAACACCCACGCGTCCCCTAGCGTCACCTAGGGACGCTATCTATCAGATCCCTACGCCTCATGAATATTTATAAGGGGCTTACAGGTTTAACAGCAGCTATTAACTGCCAACTTCATATCACCTACATGTCCCTCTAACCTAAGCATACAACATCTTCTCAAACATTGTGTGATCCGAGGTCTCACCAGTTTGAAATAAAAAATAGTAATCAGAACTATTTCCTTAAAATCTCCCCGGCTGAGCAACATCCTAAATAGTAAGCCCCTCCCACAACTACTGATCTTCCTCTTACATAATGGGGCTGGCACCTCCATAAACTTTCCCCGGTCTCTTCCCCGGTCTAGCCGAGAGTATTCCCTCTTTGGAATTTCCGGCCCGTCGCCGGTCAGTGCCCACAAAGGGATTCCTCCTTAGATCGCCACACAACTTAGCGAACTCATCGGGGGTCATCAGACTACCTGCCTCGGTTAATTTAAACATCAACCATGGCACTCCACAGTGGAAGCACACAAGAATCTCTGGTACACCATAGGTGGTGTACATATGAATACTACTAATGACGACTTGACCAGCCGCCGTGGCGAAGTGGTTAGCGTCGCGGACTCCAGGCTGGGAGGTCGCGGGTTCGATTCCAATCAGAGTCATGTGGGATTTTTCTGCCCCGACCGGCTCCTACCCAGAGTTGAGTTTGCTGCGGACTCAGTTGGGAAGACTGGGACCACACAGTCGAGTTTCATCCACTTAATGGATGCGTTTCTGAGAGTGTTGCTCAAATTTCCTGACCAACACTGCAGGAGCCTGTATCTCTCGGGCCTGGTTGATGCCGGGATATATTATGAAAGGAAGCGTAGAGTACAGCCCTGTCATGTAGTCTCAGACCGAAATGGAAAACCGTAGCATTATCTTAATCATCCTCATTCTCATCGATCAGCATAAAAAATGTCTCAAATTCTGTGGCCCTTCATGCCCTGCTCTCATGGTGACCTCAATTTCGATGTCCTCTCCACGTCTGTGGCCTTCCTTTGGTTCCGTCGGGGTCACCGGTATCGGCGAGTCCATGGGGGCTGTCGTTGGACGGACGTGGTGGCGCCCTCCGGAGGGAGAGCTCACTCATGCCGGCTCCGCGACTAAGCAATTATTGTCGTCAGTAGGGGGCTTAGTAGGTAGTGTCCTGCATATGTTAGATCACAACAGGCGCCACTGAACACCACCGAAGTGACTCGGCAGCAGTGCAGTGTCTCCTCTGGTGGGTTGCCTCTTGATGACTTGACATTGACTGCTCCCTGTGGATTGCCGGTGCCGAGGCTGCGGCGGGGCCTGACCGGGCTGTGGCTGTGGACGGGGTGTCGGAATGAGAGGCGTGGGTGCACTGCCTCTGAGGTGGCGCAGAGGTTGGGACAGCAAAAAACAAAACAAAACAAAACAAACAAACAAACAGAAAACAACAACCCCCCCAAAAAACAAACAAACAAACAAACAAACTAATGACGACTTTGAGAACACAATGCAAGCCAGCAGGAAGCACGTGACCTGTCGTGAGTGAGATCAGTCATTGTTTGACGCTTCATCACAGAAGTAATTTCTGGTGTTACCGCTTGCCGCTGACACAGGATCGGTCGCTGTTACTCTGAGTTTGTCGTTCAGTGAAAGCAGACCTGCCGCTACCACCGAAGACAAGCAACATGACGACGAATGCAAGTTCAGATAACTGGACGTATGAAGAGGTGAGGTGTGTGTGTGTCCTTCATTTAACGTCTATCCACTATTCGTGATATTAGACAATATCACGAATAGTGGATAGACGTTAGAGGTGAGGTGTATGTGTGTGTGTGTGTGTGTGTGTGTGTGTGTGTGTGCGTGCGTGCGTGCGTGTGCGTACGCGCGCGCGCGTGTGTCTGTGTGTGTGTAACTAGCTGTTCATACTTTTGTCCATTGCGCGCGCGCGCGCGCGCGTGTGTGTGTGTGTGGATGTGTGTGTGTGTGTGGTGTGTGTGTGTGTGTGTGTGCGCGCGCGTGCGTGAGTGTGTGTGTGTGTGTGTGTGTGTGTGTGTAGCCGTTTATATTTTGTCCATTGCGCGCGCGCGCGCCAGTGTTTGTGTGTGTGACTTGCGGCTATATTTTTGTCTATATCCTCTGTGTGGTGGTGGTGGTGGTGGTGGTGGTGTGGTTTACGTGTGTGTGTGTGTGTGTGTGTGTGTGTGTGTGTGTGTGTGTGTGTGTGTGTGTGTCGTTACAGACAGTTGAGTAGGCGCGCATATAAGAGAGAGAGAGAGAGAGAGAGAGAGAGAGAGAGACGCTTGACGCTTGACGCTTGACGCGCGCTTTCACGCCGCGCCATTTATTGTGAGGCCCTCGGCCCGTCCACAGGAGTACGCAACATACATTTCAATATGACAACAACAAAAACATTTGATTGAAACGTTTGATTGTAACATATTTTGTTTTCTGTTTAGAAATTCTATTCTTCCTATATCGTCCGTATTACTATCACATAAGGGTTTCTCTGGTTTTTAAGGCATAGAAGATGTACATTGCAATATCTCTTATGGTTTCAGTATTATCGTTTTGTAGCAGACTTTCCAGTGTGATTGCGTTTCTGTTACTAAAGTGTTTGAAAATGTATTTTGTTCGCAATTGCCTGTAATTTGGACACCACATTAAGAAGTGCATTTCTGTTTCTACTGTAGGGCAAAAGGGGCATGTTGTTATAGCTTGATTATCTATATATTTTTTTATTGCCATGCAGTTCGTTTATTCCTAATCGTAGTCTTGTCAATGCTTTCCTGAACTTCGCGATTGTGATTGCGCGAAGGTATTCTTCAGTTTGGTGTATAGTTTTAAACGTATGATATGTTGTAAATCGTTCACTATTCGCTATTTTGTTATGCCAGTTCTGTTTGTAACAATCTATGATTCTTTGTTTTAGTGTTATGATAAATCTTTGCTCGTTTTCTACGCCTTCATTCAACCAAACTTCAGAGAACTAGAAGCCATACGTATCCAAGCAGCGTTTAATTTCCAGTGCCCAGTTCTGTGGTTTGTCAATTTCTGTTTTTTCTCTTTCATATGCTTGTCTAGGTATCCTGTCTGGAGTCATCTTCATTAATTTAAACCAATATCTGATTGCTTTTATTGAACTATCTATACTCATTGGATATCTTCCTAGTTCTCCGTATACTAAGTTGTTTGGCGTTTTCTTCCCTACCCCCATGTATCTTTTACATGCGAATAAATGTATATTTTCCACCGTGGAATAACGAGTCAAACCCCATACTTCTGCTGCGTACAGTAACAGTGGCTTGACCTGTGTATCAAATAGCTTAATAAATATATTTATATCTAAGTGTCCTAAACTATACATTGTTTTCATTATTTCACCTATTTTCCCTTTCGCCCTTCCTGCATATTCTGAAAGTGAAATATCTACTGAGAGTTTGGTCATTAGAGTGAAACATAAATATTTGTAGCTGTTTACTACCTCAATTTCTTCCCCTTTGTAGTTCCATTTTTCTGGTCTACCAAGGTATCCTCCTTTCCTAAAGACCATGATTTTTGTTTTTTGGAGATTAACCTTTAGTCCAATGCGGTCCGAGGCTTCCTGTAGGTTCTTAATTGGGTTTTGCAGACCTGCTGGAGTTCTTGCTATTAAAACTATGTCATCAGCGAATAGAAGTGAAAATATTTCTGCCTTTCCGGGTAAGAATTGATATCCGTGTCTTCCTTTAGCTGTGACACTTGTCTGCAACTTCTGTAATTAGTAATGAAAAGAGTAGGGGGGACAGTAAGCACCCTTGTTTCACTCCTGTGTGACATTCAAAGAATTCTGTTAGTTCAGTTCCATGTCTTACACGTGCTTGTACTGTTTTATAGATAGCTTTTAGCATGTTAATCATCTTCGTAGATATTTTGTGTTTCTGTAGGATTTCACAAAGTTTTTTCTCTATTTACTGTATCAAACGCTTTCTGATAATCAATGAAGGCTACATACAATTTACTTCTTCTGCCGTATAGGCAGTTACTTATCATGGATGTTAGTGTAAAAATATGGTCTACTGTTGAGAAATCTTTCCTGAAGCCTGCCTGTTCTTTGCTAATTTTATTTTCTGCTTCTGCCCAATCATATAGTCTTCTGTTTAATATTGTTGTGTAAATCTTGCTTATGATACATAATAAGGATATTCCTCTATAGTTTCCTGGATTTCTATCTCCCTTCTTGTGTAGTGGTATAATCACCGCCTTTGACTATTCTATGGGGAAGTAACTATCTTGATATAACTTATTGAATAATTTCGTTAAGAATGGCACTATATTTTGTCCTATAGTTTTGAGAAATTCAGGAGGGATTTCATCAATGCCTGGTGATTTGCCTTTTTTTAATTTTTCTGTGGCTGATCTTACTTCGTTTTCGGTTATCTCTTCGTCTAATTCTTGTACATGAATTTCGTTTAACACTTCTTCTTGTTCTTGTGGTCCTTCTTCTCTATCGTTTAGTATTTCTGTGTCATGTGGATTCAAAATGCTTTCGAAATGCACTTTCCACTGTGCAGTGTTAATAAATGGTAATGTGTTCTTCTTCCTTCTAACACTTTTTATGGTGCTCCAGAACATTTGGCTGTCCTTGCGATTTTGTACTAGTGTGTCGTATGTTTGCTTTTTATACTGTTTTTTTCTGTTCTCTAATTGTTTCTTTGTATACTGCTCTTTTGTTCCTGTAAACCTTTCTCCTTTCTTCATAAATAGTTGGGGTTTTATCCTTTTTCGTCCATGTCAGTCTATTGAGTGCTTGTTTTGCTTCTTTCTATTTAATTTGGCATTTTTTATCATACCAGCTGTTTGTAGTCTTATATTTTCCTCCTATACCTATTGTTCTGTACATGTCTTTCCCTGCCTCTTTTAATAACTTATTAAATCTGTCTATGCACGTGTCTACATCTCTTTCTATTTCTTCTGTTATTTGCGCCATTGTTTGTTTTGCCTCTTCCGATTCTATGAACTGGACATACTGTTGTTGTTTTGTGGGATCCCACTTTAGTTTCTTCACGTAAGATTTCTTGCCCTCGTTCTCTTGTGCGTTAGACAGAGTGCTTTGTAATTCCATCATAATAGGCATATGCTGAGCTTCAACTCTCTCTACTATCTGACACTTGTTCACATTTTCTAACAGTTCAACAGAACATATATAATAATCTATAATACTGTTACCCCTTTCGGAATAAAACGTGTATGCATCGTCGAACTTTCCCATACAAAGACCATTTAGTGGAGTTATATTAAATGTTATACAAAATTCTATTAGTTTCTTGCCAAAACCATTTGTGTGGGGATCTTTAGACCTACGTGCATACACGTCCTGCTCTCTTCCTGTAATCTCAATTTCATCATCGATGCTCAAGCTCCATTCCCCAATACGAGCATTGAGATCTCCTCCAATGATGTAATGGAAGTTATTTCCTTGTTCTGTTTGTGTAAATATGTATTGTTCAGTTAGTTCTAGTGTGCATGAGTACTCTTTGTTAGAATAATATCGACTATCTACTGGATGTACATATGTACCTAAAAACAAAATGTCTTTTTCACAATGCAATAAACTTTTCATTAACTTCACACAGAGTACATTTTCCATGTCAGTATTTATCAGTTGGACATATTCAGATAACTCTTTTTTATCAGCAGGATTGTTCCCCCTGAGGGTCTTCCCATTCTAGTAAATTTCACCGCTGGACAATGTAATTGCAAAAAATCCTGGAATTTTAATTCCAAATCGAAAAATTTAGAAGTAAATGTTTCTGTTAAACAGCACAGGTCAAAAGATGTGATAAATTCTAAAAAGTCCGGTTCCGTTAATTTATCTAATAATCCCCCCACATTCCAACATACAAAGGATAGGTTTTTTTTTCCACTCTCGTCTTCCTTTCTTCTTTCATTCCCACTCTCGTTCTCTCTCGTTCCCACATTCATGTCGTTTTCTGGTGTCTTTTCATTGTTCTCTTGAGTTTGTGTAATCTGTGATCCCTGTGTACGGCCGTGGCCTACCCTTCATTCCTTACTTTTTCCTTCCTTCGTAGTTGGATTCGTGTGTGTACTGCTGGTTGTTTTACTGGGTGCCTTCGTGCTACTGGTGTGTGAACGTAAAGTTTTGTTTATTTTGCATTGTCCTCCCTTCTCTCCCTCCTCCCCACCAGCTCTGCCCCCCTCCTCACTGTCCGTCAACACTGTACTACTGCAGTGGATCCGCACCGTTTCGTCCAGAGTTGTTTGCCGCGAGCCCGGCGCCCTGGCGTTCGGCGCATCTGCTCCGTCTCCACCCCCACCCCTGTTCTCCCTCTCCCTTTCCCCCTCTACAAGGCTAACTCTGTCTTGACCCTGTTTACCACATGTGACCCTTGTCTGTCGCGCCGCGGGTATGGCGTGTCAATTACCGCCTCGCCTGCCGCCGCGCGCGCTGTATCTGCGCCAGACCTTGACCCCGGTGGACCCCAGAAGGATTCTGATTGGTCCTTGGGTTTGTTATGGTTTTTGGATGTGTGTGCGGTGACCTGTGTGAGCACATGGTTGCTGTCTGAACTTGGGAGCGGGCTGACACGTGTTTCTGGGTTTTGTGTTTCATTCGTACCTTTATTCTTGCTTTCCTCAAACACCCCCTCTCCCATTTCCCCTCTTCTTCCCCCCCCCCCCCCCCCCCCCGCCACTGGCACCTCTCTATTTTTCTCTGCTCTATCTCTCTGCTCTAACTCTCTTTGTTTTTTTGGGTTCTGCAGAGGTTCCAGTACCCTGACCCAATCAACCCCTGATCTCCCTCCTCTCTCTCCTTCTCCTGTCTCCTCCCATGCCATCAGATTTTCACTCTCACATACACTCCCTTCTCCTGCCTCGCTCTCTCTCTCTCACCACTTTCATCCCCACTGTCACTCCTGCTGGCGCTCATCATCTTGGTAACCTGCTCAGTTGCTTTCTTTCTTTCTCTCTTCCTTTCTTCATTCCACTCTTTCTCTCTTCTCAACTCATTTACCATTTCCCTCTCCCTTTGCTCTCTCCTCAGTCTCTCTCTCTCTCTCAGTCCCACACTTTCACGTTCCATCCTTCCAACATAGTCTTTGTAGCTCCATCCTTCGTGACTGTCCGACACTCTTCCTCAGAGCCACGATTGTCTATTTGTCTCTTGGTGCCTTGCTGTGGCGTACCCATGCCCGTTCCTGCCGTCATATCTGTAGGTCCGCTCCGCTGGTCCGTAGGTCCGCTCCGCTGGTCCATGGTTCCGCTCCGCTGGTCCGTGGGTCCATTCCGCTGGTCCGTGGGTCCGTTCCGCTGGTCCGTGGGTCCGCTCTGCTGGTGGATTGGGCTGCTCCCTCACGTACAGCTTCCCTCCGACGAAGTAGCCGGACTTGCCCGTCTCCCTCAGCTCACGTAGTTGTGCTGTCTGGCGCCTCGTCCGGTCCTGGCTCACTGTGATCCCTTCAGCTTTCATGGTTTCCCTGGCCTCCCGGTTCCTCAGTACCCGCATGGCGTCCCCCCATCGCAACATTTTGGCTATCACAGGCCTAGGGCGTTTGTTAGATGGGTTGAACCTGCCCAGTCTGTGAGCCCGTTCCACTGCGTCTGCCGCCCAGTCCTCCTCCTTCATGTACTTTTCTAGTACCCCTTTAACGGTGTCCTCACATTTCTCGGGTCCACTCCCTTCGTCTCCTTCTTTTAACCCGTAGAACTTTAGGTTGTTCCTACGGGAAAAAACCTTCTAGTTTGTCCATTTCGTCCTCCATAAGTGCTAGTCTGCCTGCCATGCGTTCCTGTGTTTCGTCTAAATGTTGAACTGCCCTCATATTTGCCTGTATGCCTTGTTTTGTGTCAGCTAGCTCTTGAACTAGACTGAAGAGTGTGTCTGACATTTGTGTCTGTTTTGCATCTATCTTCTTAATTGTGTCTACTTGTGACTTGAAAGAGTCTGCCAGAGATGTGATTGTATTGAATATTTGTGTCATCTGCGTTTCCATCGTGATAAGTCTGGTGTCGATTTTGTGTTCCAGCTTGCGTGCTTCTTCCTCAATTTTCTCATTAACATTCGGTCCGGGGTTCGTTTCGATATCGTTACTTAGAATCAGCCTCCTGCGTAGATACGAAATGTTCAAGATGATCAGTAGTACCACTAACAATATCACTTTTGGATTGCTCCGACCGGTCCCTAGCATTTCATTCATAACTGACCAGTTCGTGATTGTCAGCGCCCAATTCATGCTTGCCGTCATCGCCGCCATCTTTGTTGACATTCTACTGACCTCGTTTCCAGTTGCGTTAACCTCTTGTATCGAAAAGGTGGCAGTTCCAGTCCCCCGCTCTTCCACACCGATCACACCGTTCCTGACAATTGCTCTCGGTCCAAAAGCCACTGTGGTCATGTCCAGAGCACTGATCGTAGTTAATGCTAACGTCCAAAACCCCACAAAACACAGCACTATCTCCTTCACCCCTGCAACCTTTGACCTCTCTCTCATTCCCTTCGCTTCCTTTCTCCTTCCTTTCCCCTTCGCCCCTCCAAAAAGTCCGATTCTGGCCCTTCACTCGCACAGGTCTATCATTCGGCAGTTCTCGTAGCTACAGACACTTTCACAAACACTTCTTCTTATTATTATTATCACCACTGGAACGATACTTAGAGCACTGTAATCCGCCGAACAACACACTTTTGACCGGAGCTCATCCCGCGCGATGTTTACCAGTCGCCATCTTGTTGCGTACTCCGAGAGAGAGAGAGAGAGAGAGAGAGAGAGAGAGAGATTTTAATAGACATAACATTTGTTCCCAAGTGTAACAGATAAGCAATAAGATGTTTTCATGCGTCTTCCCTTGGACCTTAACGGACTAAGGATACTAACATAGAACGCTATCATACATTATTGTACTGATTGTAATCATGGTCTTCCCTTGGACCTTGAGGACTAAAGAACTAACATAGAACGCTATCTAATATGTACTGATTGTAATCACAGTGGTAACTCGCACTGGTCTGAGGAAAACAATATGATCTAATGTGTTTTTCTGTCAGTTTTGTCTGTGGTCTGTGTTCCTGTTTGTTTGCTTGTCTGTCTGTCTGTCTGTCTCTGTCTCACACGCACACACACATACACACATACACACACACACACACACAAACACACTACCACACTACACACACACACACACACACACACACACACACACGCACACCACACACACACACACACACACACACACACCACACACACACACACACACTGCGCACTATTTAAAATTCTAACGCGGGAAGAGGATTCAAGAATGATATCAGCGAACTAGTGTCGTGGGCATGGAAGAGGGATCAACAGGGATTCATGAGGAAGCTGTGTTCAACAACACGTGCTTGTATTCATATTCCACATCCTTGTTCCTAAAGCAAACCTTGTTTCAAAAGCATTAAGGAAAAGAATATCATAATGTTATTGATGGTGGGGTAGGGGTTGAGGAGGACGAGAGAGAGAGAGAGAGAGAGAGAGAGAGAGAGAGAGAGAGAGAGAGAGAGAGAGAGAGAGAGAGAGAGAGAGATATTCAAGAATACATTATGGGAGGAAAAAAAGTAGAAAGCAAAACACAAAAACGTAGGAGATGAAGGAGGAGGAGGCGTAAGAGCAGGAAGAGAGGAGGAGAAGAAGAAGAAGAAGAAGAAAGAAGAAGAAGAAGAAGAAGAAGAAGCAGAAGCAGACAGGGAAAAACATCCATTATTGAGAGAGAGAGAGAGAGAGAGAGAGAGAGAGAGACAGACAGACAGACAGACAGACAGACAGACAGACAGACAGGCAGACAGACAGAGAAAGAGAGAGATTCACATGCGATTTTCTGCCTCTTCCTTGCAGAGATTAGATTGTGATTCCACTATCAAGACATCTGGCAGCTTGCTTCACTGGGGACGTGCTCATACACTGTTGTGGTCCCTGTGTGTGTGTGTGTGTGTGTGTGTGTGTGTGTGTGTGTGTGTGTGTGTGTGTGTGTGTCCATGTCCAGAACTGACCATGCTCAAATGCTGGCACTGACCGTTCTGAGTGAGCTGAACTAGGAAGAAAAAGAAACACCCGAAGGTGCTGGGGAGGACCCAGAGAAGCACTGTCTTCACCCGCCTTTTGAGCAGTCCTGTACCACCCTTGGAGGCCTGCGCTGTGTTGACGATGGGTACAGGCCCATCTGGACCCGTTCAGGATCGTTCTGAGTGAGCTGAACTAATCTTAAGGAAGACCTCTGTTTTGGTTCGTGCAGACCTGTCGTTGCTTTAGTATACGCTTTTACCACAATGTTCAGGTCTTCACTCTGCTGTCATCAGTTACGCATAGAGATGGCGGGCGTCTGTCTGTTGCCTGTTGCCTGTAGCGTGCCACTCTCGTCACTGAACGAATTTCAAGCTAGCTGCAAATTGCTGTTCATCGTACGAACTGTTCCAATGTTGCAGGTGGAGAACTATTTGAGCCATCTCAGTGAAGCTGCTTTCAAGAACCGTACGCCCGAGGTCGTCTATCACTCTGCAATCATCATAGTGGGCTTCATGGGCAACTCCCTGGTTCTCCTGGTGTATGGACTCAGGTTCCGACCAAGCGCTCCCAGAACCTTTGTACTGGTCATGGCTGTTCTGGATCTGATCATCAACATCGTCACGCTCCCTCTGCAGATTGCCACGATCCGCCACGCGTACAACGATAACAACTGGCAGTGCAGAATCTATTTTGGCTTCTCTACAATCAGTACTCCAGCCTCTGCGGTTGTACTTGTGCTCGTAGCTGTGGATCGGTTTCGGAGGGTTTGTGTTCCCTTAAAGAAGCAGCTGAACTCCCGTCAAGCATTTTACCTGTCCCTGGTCTGCGTGTTCTTAATGATGATTATTTTTGGCCCTTTCGTTCCCTATTATGGCGTACACCGAGTCAACACGACTGAGCCAGGGGTCCAGGCCCGCATGTGCTGGTTAGCAGACGAATACAAAGACACGTTCTATTCAACAGCTTACAAAGTCACCTCAGGCACTATGTTTTTCGCGGGACTTGTCATCCTGGTGGTCTCCTACACTGGTATTGGGATCAAACTTTGGAGGAGGAGAGCAGCTAAGAAACCCCAGTCTCTGAGACTGCAGCAAGTCCAGGAAAACCGGAATGTCCCAGAGATGGCTGCATCTGGAACAGTCAACACCATGAGACAGAAAACGCAAGCGGGCGACAGGATCCACACCAAAGTCTGGGTGGTGGGTCAACCACACATGTGTTGGCAGCAGTGCACGAAGACAGGAGCGAAAACATCTTCTGTGATTCCACCAGCACCGAAAACCGTTTATCAAACTCAGCATCGTTTAACCTTGAGATGACAACGTTGAGTGGACCAGAACAGACTGAAATAACTGCCGAGGGCAACGAATCCGAACGTGACACACCGAGGCACCCCCAGAATCAGACTGAGTGTGGGGTATCTTCCAGACAAGACCAGCGCTCAAGACGAAAAGCTGGCAAAAAGCGAAGCAGTACCATGGGGCAGAAGGACACGCTGGCCACACGTAGGTCTGTGCCTCGATGCATGCGACGTATCAGATCACGCACGACTCTCATGATGGCATTACTGACGTCCTTGTTCGTCATCAACTGGCTGCCAAATTTTGTTGTCAGGTGTGTCATTCTTTTAAATAACGAGCCGCATCGTTTGACGTAATCGTAAACACATCCTAGCAGGAGAGGA
>CM065729.1:36639254-36681754 GCA_033310375.1 Conus canariensis | reverse complement strand
TGTCGCTTCCGATGAGTCAGTTTCCGGGCACTTTTTTTTTTTTTTTTGCAAAACAGTTGTATTGGTGAGAGAGTGACGACATAGCAGAACGGTGTCAGTGAGTGCAACCTTACAATCCTCAATGCCATGAAGAACGAGAGCGTTTTCAGCTTCATACACCGGAATGGAGGCTGATCCTTCTCATGTCAAGTTGGTCTGTTCTCTGTCTGTCTGTCTGTTTGTCATTCGCTCTCTCTCCCTCCGGGCTTCCCTCCCTCCCCCTTCTCTCTCTCTCTCTCTCTCTCTCTCTCTCTCTCTCTCTCTCTCTCTCTCTCTCGCCCCCGCGCGCGTGCGCGTGTGTGTGCTTGCATCTGTGCGAGCGTGCGTATGTATGTATGGATGGATGGATGGATGGATGGATATATGTATGTATGTCTGTATGTTTGTATGTATATATGTATGCATGCGTGCATGCATGCATGTATGTATGTATGTATGTTTATCTCTCTCTCTCTCTCTCTCTCTCTCTCTCTCTCACACACACACACACACACACACACACACCAATAATAATGGCACAGACAATGTTTGGTAGGTTACTCAAAGTCTGACGCGGGCTAATGCGTAGGTCAGACATTTATTAAGTCATAGCCACGCGACCCTCTTTTTCAGTTCTCTCATCTTAATAATTAATTCATTTATCCATCAGATTTAAATCGTGCACAGTGTGGTCTCGAAACTTAGCGGATGTGGTGTAGCGTATATGGACTAGTCCGCACGCGCGACACTTCCTCGATGAAACTGAAAACCATGCTGGCCTGGACGTAATTGTTTTTCAAGCTCTGTGTAAACTTCCTACAAAATGAATTTTAAAAAAGTATTTGGATAAACAAATTCATAAAGAAAAAAATACCGGATACTTCCGTACACACTCACCAACACATATACAAGATTCTGCACTCACTGACACCGTTCTGCTATGTCGTCACTCTCTCACCAATACAACTGTTTTGCAAAAAAAAAAAAGTGCCCGGAAACTGACGAGTTGACAGGTATAATTCTATCAATGACACCGTCCATCACTCAGGAGTCAATGCGTCCGCGGTGTCAGTCACAGTAGACCCTGGTCAAAAAGGACACACGGGCAAATACCCACCATAGGGCACTATATCTATACACACGAAAATACCCTATGTCAATTTTGTCACCATATCATTTAGCTTTGTCCATATTATCTGTGTTTTGATCACTTGTACATAAAGGTTTCTCTGAGGAGAGTTAGAAAAGAAGATACAACTTGTTGTTTTGTCTTTCTTTGCTGTATATAAATATATATATATATATATATTACGTTTATATATATAGATAGATATCGCCCGCACAGAAACAAAAACTGTTAAAATAATACAAAAAAGTAATTGAGAGGGAAAAAATATGAACCAGGCGGTGCAATATATATATAATGCTGAACAAGTAAGCAGTGGGGGAAAACAAGTGCAGGTTAACAATTCTTCCATCATTATAGTAATGATTTGGCAAAGATTCGAAACTGAAAAACAAACAAACAAACAAACAAAAAAATGAAGATGAAGTAAATGGGAAAATGTATATCATAAATATGAAAACCCTTCACTAGCTGCATGAGGAAACCATCGCAATCCCTCTCGAAGGCAGATCTATATGTATCGCCTGCTCCGAGGCCTTTCGTCCGCTGAATCGGACTCATCAGGGAGACACGGCTGATTGTGTCTGTGCTCTTGGCGTCAAATAGAGACACACCACAGTCCATAATTCTGTGGTGTTCTGACCGCTAAGGGTTCGAAAAAGAGTCCAACAGCACCTCCAAAGCAGCCAGCGAAAGGTAGTAGAATAAAACAAAACGAAAGTGTGGAGGAAAAAAGTTGCTGAAAAACTAAAAACATTATGCAAACAGTATAAAATGTAGGGGACAATCTTTGAGCCTATGCTTGAGGATCCATTTAAGGATGCAAGGGAGATCAAAAGATATGGAACAGTCTGAGTGGTCAGCTCTGCTGTTCAATAACTGTTCAATTCTGCTGTTCATTGTCAGCGGCTAAGAATTGTGCAGAACAACCTTTACTTGGATCTCCTAAGAGATGCAATCACCCACTGATTGACCAAACAATATAATGCTGAACAAGTAAGCAGTGGGGGAAAACAAGTGCAGGTTAACAATTCTTCCATCATTATAGTAATGATTTGGCAAAGATTCGAAATTGAAAAACAAACAAACAAACAAACAAACAAACAAACAAAAAAACATTGAAGATGAAGTAAATGGGAAAATGTATATCATAAATATGAAAACCCTTCACTAGCTGCATGAGGAAACCATCGCAATCCCTCTCGAAGGCAGATCTATATGTATCGCCTGCTCCGATGAATACGTATTGATAAAATCATTTACCTCTACCCGTTGACCTATCCATCCTTTAACATTTAAAATGATGATGAAGAAAAGAAGAGAAAGAAGAACAATAACAATAATAATGATAATATGTGGCGTATTTCTAGTTGCAAAACTGCCCATCACGCTTTTATATACCACACCTTCTTTCATTCCTTCACATTAAACAACTAATTTCCTGTTGAACTAAATTGTGCACACACATATTGGAACGCCGTCGTCTACCAAAACGTTTGACTGAAAAGACAGCTATTTAGATGCATTCTGAATCTAGGCAAGGTAGATACATTTGGTAGAGTGGTGGGGTGGGGGTGGGAGGTGGGGGGGGGGGGGTTTGGGGGGGTGCGGGGGGGGGGGGGGTGGGGGGGGGGGGTGCGGGGGGGGGGGGGTGGGGGGGGGGGGGGGTTGGGAGGGTGCGGGGGGGGTGGGGGGGGGGGGGGGGGGGGGCAGTGAGTTCCAAACAGTTGGGGTGGCAACACTAAGGAACGCTGGTAGAACGATTTCAAAATTTCACTTGTGGGTCCTCAGAAACTTCTGACTGGAGAAGCGGAGAGTACGTGAAGATGAAATGAAACAAAACCAACGAAAAGTGCACAAATTATTAAATAATATACACGCACTGAATCATCCACTAAATCAGAAAATAGTAATAATAAAAGACAGTTTTTGGTCTTGGTTAACGGTTTGACTTTTATTGTTATAAATAACTTGTGTCTGTCTTTCGTGTGCTTCTCTATCATTCTAGTTACTGTATTGTCATATTGGAAGCAAACAATCAAGTTTCCTACGCTAACTGAATATCTCTCTAATACTCAGAGTAAAAACCCTGTCATGTGGTCTTCGACCAAAACGGTGAATTTGTCCATCCTCATATGTATAATACGTTGAATTATTTGGTAGTGGGGGAAAACCAAGTGCAGGCTAACAATTCCTCCATCATTACATGAATGACTTGGCAAAGATTCAATATAAAAAAAAAATTTGGGGGTGGGGTGGTGGTGGTGGTGGTGGTGGCGAGCAGGAGAAGAAAGAAAATGAGAATGAAAAATCAAGGAAAGATAATACAACTAGAAATCCCTCACTAGCAGCATATGAGGACCACGGTAAACCATCCTTAATACAGAACCGTTCATATTGTCCTGCTCCGAGGCCTTTCGTCCGCTGGATCGGACTCATCAGGGAGGTATGGCTGATTGTGTCTGTGCTCCCTTGGCATCAAGAGGAGATATACCACAGTCTTATTCGTGGTGTTCTCATCACTAAAAATTTAGTAAACGGAATCCAGCAGCACACAAAGCAGCCGTGAAGGTAGAGACAAAACGAAAGAGTGTGGAAGGAAATAGTTGCTAATAGTTCAAATCAAGAATAGTTGCTGAATGCTCAAATCTTATGGAAATAAGTTGCTGAATAGCTTCAAATCATTATGGAAATAAGTTGCTGAATAGCTTCAAATCATTATGGAAACAAGTTGCTGAATAGTTCAAATCATTATGGAAATAAGTTGCTGAATAGTTTCAAATCATTATGGAAACAGTGTAAAACGTAGACGAAAATCTTTGAGCCTATGTTTGGGATCCATGTAAGGATGCAAGGGAGGGCAACAGGTGTCAACAGTCCGAGTGGTCAGCTTTACTGCTCAATAGCCCACGCATTGTCAGTCACGTAGGTGCTGACAGCAGCAACTAATTGTGCAGAACAGTCTTTACTTGGATCTCCTAGGAGATGCAATCTCCCACTGAGTGACCAAACAATTATAACAAATGTTGAATAAATTAGTTATTAGCGGGGAAAACAACTACAGGCAAACAATTCCACCATCATTACATTAATGACTTAACAAAGATTTTTAAAATAGAGGGAGGGAGGGGGCGGGGTAGAAGAAAATGAGAATGAAAAATCATGGAAATGTAACAACACAAATCTTCCACTAGAGCACAAGAAAACCGTTGTAATCCATCTTGAAGACAGAACACTTCATATCGCCTGCTCTGAGGCCTTTCGTCCGTTGGATCGGATTCGTCAGGGAGGCACAGCTGATTGTGTCTGTGCTCCCTTGGCACCAAACGGTACCAAAGGGTAGAAAAATAAAACGAAAGGTAAGAGTGGTAAGGAAATATGTTGCCGAAAAAATAACTTCATTATGTAAACAGTATAAAATGTTGGGGAAAATGGTTAAGCCAATGCTTGAAGGTCCATTTGAAGATACAAGGGAGGTTTAAAGGTGTCAATAGAGTGTCAGCTGTACTGTTTATTAATCCAAGCATTGTCAGTCAAGTAAGTACAGTCAGCAGTTAAGAAAAGTACAGAATTTCATTTACTTGGATCTGCTAAGAGATGCAACCCGCCACTGATTGACCAAACAATATTATGTTGAATTAGTTGGTAGGGGGCGGGGGGGGGGGGGGGGAACAAGGAGGCTAACAATTCTCATCATACAAATGATTGCAAGATTAAAAAAATAAATACGTGCGTGGTGGGACCACGGGGAGAAAAAAATGATCACACACACACACACACACACACACACACACACACACACACACACACACACGAGCAACACACACACACACACACACACACACACACACACACACACACACACACACACACACACGAGCAACACACACACACACACACACACACACACACACACACACACACACACACACACACACACACACGTGCGTTCTTTAATGAGAGAGAGAGAGAGAGAGAGAGAGAGAGAGAGAGAGAGAGAGAGAGAGAGAGAGAGAGATCAACTTACCATTATCATGCCCAAGCAGACAGGAACCACAACATTATCCATTCTGAATCCGCTCACACAGTCACCAAGGAATGGTCAATCACCTCACAGTCTCAAACCGTGAAAACCCACACTGACCCACAAAGTTTGAAATGATCACAGCGTTTTCCTCCGTATGTAGCCCTATTAGCACGCAGTCCGCAACCCCTGGACATCGGGAACCCCTCTTCCAACAGCCTCAGCACGCTGTGCCCAAATTGAAGTCCCACTCCAAGGCTGTTGTCAGTTGGGCGGTAGTCTCCCTTTCACTATTCCCATTCCAATGCTGTCAGTCGGGCGGTAGTCTCCCTTTTCACTACTCCCACTCCAATGCTGTCAGTCGGGCGGTAGTCTCCCTTTTCAATAGTCCGACTCCAATGCTATCAGTCCGGTGGTAGTCTCCCTTTCAAATATCCTACTCCAATGCTGTCAGTCGGGCGGTAGTCTCTCTTTTCAAGGGTCCAACTCAAATGTTTTCAGTCCGGCGGTAGTCTCCCTTTTCACTACTCCCGCTCCAATGCTGTCAGTCAGGCGGTAGTCCCCCTTTTCAAAAGTCACACTACTATGCTGTTGTCAGTCGGGCGGTAGTCTCCCTTTTCAATGTTGCCGTTCAACACTTTTTGTTTTTTAAATACCCGTCACTCCAGAATCTTTCTCTATGCTGCTGTTCAACTACACCTTCCTGTTCAACTACACCTTCCTTCAACACTTCAGTGCCAAGTCAGTATCCAATACTGTTGTTGTACGACACTTTTCTCCAATACTGTAACTCCAAAATCATTCCGCGTTCAATGCTGTAGTTCCTTTTTTTCCACTACGGTCATTGCAGAATCAATTTCTGATGCTGTTGTTCCACTAACTTTTTTTTTTTTTTTTTTTTTTGCGGTTGACGCTGTCAGTTCAAATACAGTTTTCAACGTTGTCATTCAACATTTTCCCCAGTGCTGTCTCACTGATCGGTTTACACATGTTCTTTTGGTGCCATCACTCCAGTTTCCAATGCTGTCGTTGAACATTTTGTTTTCAATGCCATTATTCCCAAATCAGTGTTCCAGATTGTTGGTGTTCTACACATTTTCAAATGCTTTCACTCTAACATCAGCTTTCATGCCGTTGTTCAAGACGTTTTTCACTGCTGTCACTCCAACATCAATATTCTGCGCTGTTGTTCAACACTGTTTTCAATGCTCACCCCACCATCAATTCACAATGTTGTTTTTCAATGTTGTTATTCCAAATACAGTTTTTAATGCTGTTGTTCTACTACACTATCGTTGTTGTTTTATTTTTCAATATTGTTAACGTAACATCAGATTCTAATGCTGCTGTTCTACTTTATTTTCAGAGCTGTCATTCGAAAATCACTTTACAGAGTTGTTGTTCTATACCTTATTCAATGAAGTCAGTCCAAAATCAGTTTTCAGTGCTGTTCTACACTTTATTTTCAAAATCTCTCTCCAAACACAGTTTCTAATGTTGCTGCTTTACACTTTTTCAAGCATTCACTCCCAAATCAGTTTCCAATGCTGTTTTTTTTAACGATCGACTTTTCTGTGGTTTCACCAGGAAATCAGTTTTCAATGCTGTCTCTCAGCAGTCTGCGTTTGGACGGCTGTTACTGCAGGTTGTTCGAACAGTTTTCTTTTCAATGCTGTCATTAAAATATCACTGTTTTTTTACGACCAGGTTTGTTCAAAATAATCACTATTGCTCACACCTTTTTAACACTTGAACAAATGTCAGTTTTGAAAATAGCTTCGCAGAAATGAATATGTTTTTCACTGCTGTCGTTCAGAAAGTCATTCTGAAACATTTTCTCGATGTTAAACCTGTATTAAGCATGACGTCAGTCAAATGTCAGTTTAAAATGTTGTTGCTTCAGATTATTGCCTTAGTTTATAATAACAAATCTGTATTAGGCATTGAGAGCCGCCGATCTGTCGCACAAGCCGATTTGTCGTACGTGCGACAAATCGGCGGTTCAGCCTCACGCTGCTTTGTCGCACATGTATAGTGTGTGTGTGTGTGTGTGTGTGTGTGTGTGTGTGTGTGTGTGTGTGTGTGTGTGGTGAATGGGAGAGAGAGAGAGAGAGAGAGAGAGAGAGAGGAGAGAGAGAGAGGGATGAGAGAGAGAGAGATGAAATGAAAATGAAATGAAAAATGAAACGAAATGAAATGAATGAAATGAAAAATCTTTTAATTATTTTGCAAAAATAGCAATAGCTTTCAGGAGACCGTGGGAACCTATAGTATATTGGGCGCCACGCATTCTCTCTCTCTCTCTCTCTCTCTCTCTCTCTCTCTCTCTCTCTCTCTTCTCTCTCTCTCTCCTTTTCCCTCCTCTCCCATTCACCACACACACACACACACACACACACACACACACACACCCTATACATGTGCGACAAAGCAGCGTGAGGCTGAACCGCCGATTTGTCGCACGTACGACAAATCGGCTTGTGCGACAAATCGGCGGTTCAGCACACCCCTTTTTCCGCTGGTTTGTTGCACGTGCGACAAATCGGCGTGTGCGACAAATCGGCGGTTCCCAGCCATTATGTCAGTCATATGTCAGTTTTAAATGTTGTTGCTTCAAATATTTCTTTGATCTAAGCAAGCTGTTGCTTAATAATCCGCAATCTTTTCAGTGTTGTTGTTAAAAAAAAAAATCATCATTCACAGCCCTTACTCGATAACGTTTGTTTGAGTGCGTGCTCAAAAATTATTTTCAGTACTGTTTGTCAATAGTCTACCTTTCTTTGTTTTATGCTTACTAGAAAAAAAAAAGTCGGTGTTACAAGCTTTGCTCAGTCAGTAGCCTATCTTTGTTTGTTTTATGCTTTCTGGGAAAGAAGTCGGTGCTAAAAGCTTTGCTAAGAATCAATGTGTTAAACGCGGTCGTACCAAAATCCATGCCGGCAGTTTTAAACGTACGCTTTTTTTTCTTACATCATTTGTGACCTTCCACGAGTCTTTGGCCTGCTGCCAGGACTATCGTCTTCAGTGCTATTGTCACAGGGAGATGACTGCAGGCGGAAATTGGAATACATTTTTAAAAATAATTTAAAGTAAATCCGCCAGTTAACAGGGACAAACAAATTACAAGACAAAACATGACGCGTTTCGACCTCTTAGGTCTTCTTCAGGTAAGATAAACAACATTCAGGACAATGACAACGAAGAACAAACAAGAAGGGCGTTGAATGAAAACGAGGCCGTCGGGAAGGAGACAATACGGGTTAACATAGCAATGATGATGATGAGAATGATAATGGCAGCAATAATGATAATATGATAATGATAAAAATATTGAAAAAAAAATGATAAAGAGAGGATTACTACCACTTTTTGTGATAAAATGACAGTAATAGTTGTGGTATTAATGGGGCGACACACAGAAGGGGAGAAAGGAGAAGGGTTAGAGGTTTGTTGAACAGCATGGTTGTAGTGGCAACAGTGTTAGTGGTGATGATGATGGTGATTATAATGGTAATGATGATGATGATGATGATTATGATGGTGATGATAATGGCAATGATGATATTGTCAAGTATTCAGCTCGCCTTGTCTATCTTCGTCCTTGGATTGGTATAGTTTGCTTTGGTTTGAAATTCTGAGCGCCCGCTTTCAAAACGCAACTGTGATCAGCCGATTAACATAGTTTAAATTAATGATGGATTTAGGAAGAAAAGAAAAGAAACTCTGAATATGATCGCTGACTGCTTGTACATTATTCCTTGTTAAAAAAAATTGAGAGGAGAGAGAGAGAGAGAGAGAGAGAGAGAGAGAGAGAGAGAGAGAGAAGAGAGAGAGAGATGTAGAATTAAACCGAACAGATGAGAACAGAAACAACGGAACAAATTTTGGTGGGGGCCGCTGCCCGATGTTTGTGAAACAGTGAGTGAAAAAACTGGCTCAGTCCACTAACTCTCTCTCTCTCTCCCCTCTCTCTCTCTCTCTCTCTCTCTCTCTCTCTCTCTCTCTCTCTCTCTCTCTCTCTGCCCCTTCATCCCTTCTCTCCACATTACGCTGTGGGCAGGTAGTTAGTTAAAGAATCAGGGAGAGTGTATGGTGACATCAACGTCCTGTTTGTCTGAGGCTGTTAAGGACACACTGTTCCCAGACCATAGACTCCAGGGTCGATGGCCGTAGTTCATGAGTCAGACCAAAGATAGTTCCCTACTGTAGGCGTACAGTCTTGGTCAGACTTAATACACGACGACCGTCGCCATTTTGAATCAAAAGGGTGCTCTTTCTGATAAAAAAAAAAAAGGGGGGGGGGGGGGGGCAGTAAGAATGTGGAGATCTCTTCCTGCCTGCCTGAGGACGTTACTATTTTTGGAGCATGGGGACAACACAAAACAAAACAAGAGGCAACCCCCCCCCCCACCCGAAACACACACACAACACACACACACACACACACACACACACACACACACACACACACACACACACACTGGACGAATCACACACTCCGACAGTGACAGTTAATATAACTGTAACTGTCGGGGTGTGTGATTCGTCCAGTGTGTGATTCGTCCAGTGTGTGTGTGTGTGTGTGTGTGTGTGTGTGTGTGTGTGTGTGTGTGTGTGTGTGTGTGTGTGTGTGATTGGTTAAGTCTGTGATTCGTCCAGTGTTGTTAACTTTTTTTCCGAATCAGAACAAGATCAAGGACTCGGGGAGCACATTTGATCATACAATCAATCGTGTACATGCAGGATGTGATCTCTCTCTGTGTGTGTCTCTCTTCGTCTCTCTCTGTCTTCTCTCTCTGCTCTCTTCTCTGTCTCTTCCGTTTTCTTTCTCTGTCTCTCTCTCTGTCTCTCTCTCTCTCTCTCTTCTCTCTCTCTCGTCTCTGTCTCTCTCTCTCTCTCTCTCTCTCGTCTCTGTCTCTCTCCTCTCTCTCCCCTACCCCCTCCCAGTCTCTGCTTTTCTATTTTTTTCGCCACCCCGCCCCCCCCCCCCCCCCCCCCCCTCGCTCTGTATGTCCTCTCAACAGCGAGACAGTATTGAAAAAGCAAATCAATTCAGAGCACACCGACAGTCCGCAGTGAACAAAACACAAGTATGTTTTCAACCCCACAACCACTGTTTGTGAAGCGTCTGAGTTGGTCCAGTTCTCTCCCCTGCCTTTCTCTCTTATTCAAATCTATGGTCCGTGTTGACATTGGTCCTTCCACGGGAAAGGCGGACGGCGTGTGGTGTGTGTGTGTGGGTGGGGTGTGGGGGGGGGGGGGGGGGGGTGGTAGAGAGGGATGGAGGGGATGAGAGGGATACATAACAATGAATGTTTACATCTCTCTCTCTCTCTCTCCTCTCTCTCTCTCTCTCTCTCTCTCTCTCTCTCTCTCTCTCCTCTCTCTCTCTCTCTTTCTCAATCCCTGCTGTCATTTTTTTCCTCTCAGTATTTTTTGGTGTTATCACTGTCCTTTTCCCAAGATCTAAACTTTGTCATTTGATTTCGTATGTTTCACATTCAAACTTTTAAAATCTCTGTCTGTCTGTCTGTCTGTCTGTCTTCTGTCTGTCTGTCTGTCTGTCTGTCTGTCTGTCTTCTCTCTGCTCTCTCTCTCTCTCTCTCTCTCTCTCTCTCTTAATCCACTTCATTTCTTATTTTATACCTGTAAAATGAGTTTAAAAGCTAAAATACACACACACACACACACACACACACACACACACACACACACACACACACACACACACACAACACACACAGCGCGCGCGCGCGCGCGCGCGCGCGGATGAGGGGAACAGTTGTCATCTTTAGGGATAACAAAGATGATACCTGTTGTCCATCGATTAAACGGGGGAAGCACTTGTGATCTTCATTAAAAAGAAAAGAAAAGTAGCTATAATTCAAAGTGACAAACAAGTAGGGTACCTCTTGCTCCCATGATGACACAAACACACGCCCATAGCTCCAAACGAATGCTGCTTACGACACCCAATCGCCCAGCAGAAATATCAACACAGAGCGCCACACAGAACAAACAAGGAACCCCCTCCCTCTCCCTCTCACCCACCAAAGGATGCTCCAAGCTTGCACATATACCCAGTACCTAGGGATTCTAAGGAACTCGGCAGCAGTCCCATGGAAAACAACATCACCCTAGTTTCAGTAAAGAACATTAGCCGTTTTTCGTGGAAAAGTATTACCAGCTTATGAACCTTCCTCCTTCCACAGAAATTGTTCGTTTACACTCCCAACTCTCCGCCCCTCCCCGCCACCCTCTCTCTCTCTCTCTCTCTGTGTGTGTGTGTGTGTGTGTGTGTGTGTGTGTGTGTGTGTGTGTGTGTGTGTGTGTGTGAGTGTGTGCGCGCGTGCGCCCACACGCAAACACACTAATCTGTCTATGCATCTATGTATCTATCCATCCATCCATCGATCCATCTATCAACCTCTATCTATCTATCTCTCTCTCTCTCTCTCTCTCTCTCTCTATCTATCTATCCATCTATCTACTTATCTCCGTGTGCGTGCGTGCGTGCGTGCGTGCGTACGTGCGTGCGTGCGTGCGTGCGTGCGTGTGTGTGTGTGTGTGTGTGTGTGTGTGTGTGTGTGTGTGTGGTGTGCGTAGATAGATAAGTAGATAGATAGATAGATAGACAGACAGATGGATAGACATACCGGTAGATAGATAGAAAGAGAGATGAATAGATAGGCAGATAGATAGATAGATAGATAGATAAATAGATAGATAGACAGACAGACAGACAGATAGATAGATAGATAGATAGATGGATAGATAGATAGATAGATAGACAGACATATCCTTTAGTGTCTTTCAAAGGCTATACACTAGAAGAGCAGCGCCTAGCCGTGCTCAGCCGGCTATTGCGATGGTGGTTGGGGGTAGGGGTGGTATTGGAGGAGCAGTATCTAACAGTATAAAAATACCACTTTGCGATCGGCTGCAAAAAAACGGACACGATTTTCATTTCCTTTCTGTCTTTCTTTCTTCTTTTCTTTCTTTGTTCTTCTTATTCTTCTTCTTGATTTTTTTTGGCCAGCGGGTTTCGAACTTGGAACATCTGGACTGCGAACCGGGTACTTGACCACTGAGAACCGGGTCCCCACTACATTTGCGGCAGGGGTTTCTGGAGAGCGAAGTGCTTTATTCAGTGGAACTGAAGCAGGCCGATGGATGCCGAAAAGGTGTCTTTTCCGTAGCCCTGAAGTGGCACCTGATTTCTCTGTCTACGCGAGACAAACATTGAGAGTGCAAGGGCGGGGAATTAGACAGCCGATCGACAGGAATGAATCAACAGTACACAAACAGCTGGGTGGTCAGAGCGGTGAATGACAGGAATGAATCAACAACAGTACACAAACAGCTGGGTGGTCAGAGCGGTGAAGGACAGGAATGAATCAACAACAGTACACAAACAGCTGGGTGGTCAGAGCGGTGAAGGACAGGAATGAATCAACAACAGTACACAAACAGCTGGGTGGTCAGAGCGGTGAATGACAGGAATGAATCAACAACAGTACACAAACAGCTGGGTGGTCAGAGCGGTGAATGACAGGAATGAATCAACAACAGTACACAAACAGCTGGGTGGTCAGAGCGGTGAAGGACAGGAATGAATCAACAACAGTACACAAACAGCTGGGTGGTCAGAGCGGTGAATGACAGGAATGAATCAACAACAGTACACAAACAGCTGGGTGGTCAGAGCGGTGAAGGACAGGAATGAATCAACAACAGTACACAAACAGCTGGGTGGTCAGAGCGGTGAATGACAGGAATGAATCAACAGTACACAAACAGCTGGGTGGTCAGAGCGGTGAATGACAGGAATGAATCAACAGTACACAAACAGCTGGGTGGTCAGAGCGGTGAATGACAGGAATGAATCAACAGTACACAAACAGCTGGGTGGTCAGAGCGGTGAATGACAGGAATGAATCAACAACAGTACACAAACAGCTGGGTGGTCAGAGCGGTGAATGACAGGAATGAATCAACAGTACACAAACAGCTGGGTGGTCAGAGCGGTGAATGACAGGAATGAATCAACAGTACACAAACAGCTGGGTGGTCAGAGCGGTGAATGACAGGAATGAATCAACAACAGTACACAAACAGCTGGGTGGTCAGAGCGGTGAATGACAGGAATGAATCAACAGTACACAAACAGCTGGGTGGTCAGAGCGGTGAATGACAGGAATGAATCAACAACAGTACACAAACAGCTGGGTGGTCAGAGCGGTGAATGACAGGAATGAATCAACAACAGTACACAAACAGCTGGGTGGTCAGAGCGGTGAATGACAGGAATGAATCAACAACAGTACACAAACAGCTGGGTGGTCAGAGCGGTGAATGACAGGAATGAATCAACAACAGTACACAAACAGCTGGGTGGTCAGAGCGGTGAATGACAGGAATGAATCAACAACAGTACACAAACAGCTGGGTGGTCAGAGCGCCGGAAACATGACACGAACCACCCACAACAGTGGAGCGATCGGCTACATGCACCGCCACATGAAAGAAACGAACCGACGACGGGTACATAAACGGTCAGGTCGATGTTGTTGCTTGCCTTTCGCGGGAGAAGATGACCACAACTTCAGCTATCACTGGGTGGTGGCGTGTGTACAATGATGGCTGATCAGGCTAATCCTCGCATTGAATAGTCTGTTGCAGTGTGGACAGGCCAGACTTGGAAATGAGCCAGGCTGAAAGGTGGTGTTTGCTCTGGGGTTTTTTTAATTATTATTATTTTTATTTTTTACGAAGCCGACGCTTTTGCTCCTGTGCCTCTACTGGCCTCGTTTCAAAGTCTTTCACTCCAGATTTGATCATGGTGCACCAGGTTGAGAGATCTTGCGCAGCTTCTTCCCAGGAGGCAGGGTCGATGCTACAGCACTTCAGTGAGGCCTTCAGTGTGTCTTTGTAGCCTTCTTTTGTCCTCCATGGGAACGCCTGTCTTCCAGCACCCCGCCATAGAACTGTTCTGCCCACATGAGCTGAGGTTGTATTAGCATTGAATGAATGCTTTCCATACAGGTCTTCTGAAGCACCTCTATATCTGGCACTTTTTTTTTCTGTTCTATCTTCTGTGCCGCGTCAGTGGCATTGCACCCACGCCGCTCATTCCGTCCGTCCATCCACAGCCACAGCCCGGCCCGACCCGCCGCAGCCCCGGCACCGGCAATCCACAGGGAGCAGTCAATGTCAAGTCGTTAAGAGGCAACCCATCGGAGGAGACACTGCATTAGATCTGGTACTCTGTATTGCTGTTTGATGCGCAGCAAAGTTCAGAGGCATCTCATGCGGAAAGAGTTCAGCTGCCTGGCAGTCTGGTCATTAGACGACCGAACAAGTGGGACGAACCAACGATAACACAGGACCAAGACAGAAAGCTAGACCGCCAACGATTGGAAGGAAGGGACAATATAGGAGTGGTAGTCGCGTGACACGATTCTCGAATCGCTGGAAGAAACCAACGACAATACAGGGGTGCAACAGGATAGCTAGACCGCCGAATGAATGGAAAGAACCAACGACAATGCACTGAGGTGCAGTCGGGTAGATAGACCCGTCGATGAATGGAACGAAATGGTAACAATGGGAGCAGTCGCATGACCAGACTCTCCTATGGCTGGAATAAACCAGCGACAGTATAGGAGCACATAGACACAATAAACCAACGACAGTATAGGAGCACATAGACACAATAAACCAACGACAGTATAGGAGCACATAGACACAATAAACCAACGACAGTATAGGAGCACATAGACACAATAAACCAACGACAGTATAGGAGCACATAGACACAATAAACCAACGACAGTATAGGAGCACATAGACACAATAAACCAACGACAGTATAGGAGCACATAGACACAATAAACTAAGACAGTATAGGAGCACATAGACACAATAACCCAACGACAGTATAGGAGCACATAGACACAATAAACCAACGACAGTATAGGAGCACATAGACACAATAAACCAACGACAGTATAGGAGCAAATAGACACAATAACCCAACGACAGTATAGGAGCACATAGACACAATAAACTAAGACAGTATAGGAGCACATAGACACAATAAACTAAGACAGTATAGCAGCACATAGACACAATAAACTAAGACAGTATAGGAGCACATAGACACAATAAACTAAGACAGTATAGGAGCACATAGACACAATAAACTAAGACAGTATAGCAGCACATAGACACAATAACCCAACGACAGTATAGCAGCACATAGACACAATAAACCAACGACAGTATAGGAGCACATAGACAGCTAGACCGCTGAACGAACGGAGCGAACCAACGACAATACAGGTGCAGTCGGATAGCTAGACCTCCGAATAAATGGAGAAACCCCCCCCAAAAAAAAAACCCGATAATACTGGTGCAGTCAGATTGCTAGACCGCGAAACGAATAGAGCGAACCAACGACACAGATGCACTTGGATAGCTAGACCACTTATCGAATGAAACATGCAGCCAACGACACTACAGCAACCACAGACAGTACTGGAACTGTTGGGCAGCCGGACCACTGAACGAACGGAAGGGACCAACAGCAACGCACTGAGCTGCAGTCGGGTAGCTCGATCCCTCAATGAATGAAACGAAAAGACAACACTGGGAGCAGTCACGTGATTAGATATGGCGAGACCGAACGGAGCCAAGCAAGGAGCATTCGGCTAACTACAAGACCCACAGAATGAAAAGGTCTACACCAGACCAGTCTAGCTAGACCATCGAACAAACGGTAGGAACCAGCGTCACTCTATGGGGAGGGGGAGGGGGGGGGGTGAAATCTGCTAGCTAAACCACCGAACGATTTGAACGAATCGACGGCAGCACAGGAGCTGTCCAGTTGCTATAGACCGCTGGACCAACGGCACTAACCAGTGACAGTAATACGGGATCAATTATTAGGTCGTCCCGTACCGCTGAAACAATGGAAACAACCAACAGCACAATCCCAATAGCTGAACATAGCTGGGCGCTGTTTTTGTTCACTAGTCTTTGAAAAAGAGACTGAGAGTGACGAAGGATATATACATGCACACATTACTTACCGGTCATAACAGTTTAAAGCACAAATTTACAATTATATGATCCATAACACACACACACACACACACACACACACACACACACACACACACACACACACTCACACACACACGCACGCACGCACACACGCGCGCGCGCGTGCGCAATAGTTAGTCGATCATTTTTAGGACAGGTCGCTCAAGATACGAAAGGCTACACATGCTACTTATAGGTCTAAAAATAATCGTAATACACAAACCTACGAATGCATCCGAGAAAAAACCCAAACTGAAACACTTGAACGTGCACTATTTCATTTTTGATCGAGCATGTTTAAGCCAGTAGGCTCGATTGAAAATAACGCACAGAATCAATTTTATAAGAACCAACTGAAATATAACAGTAACGATGAAACAAGAAGGAAAAAAAACTGTATAAAAGTGATAGGAAAGTAATTCAAAATAGTACAACACCAGTTACAAAGCACGCTCTTGATAAATAACTCATAAATAAGATACACTGTAAATCACTGATTATACCTGAATATACATCGAGAGAAAAAAATCATGATGCATGTTTTAAAGTTATGTTGCTTATGAATTCCAGTACTGATATTTGTGCCCATTTTTTTTTTAAAACAATACTCCATCCCCTCCCGCTCCCTCTCATGCCAATATCGTCGATTGGCATTCTGATGACAACAAGCTATTTACTTTAATTTTCTGTCGTCATATAAACCACAGATCTCCCTATTAAAGCTAAAAACTGCTTTGACTCAGCAATGTGCAAGTCAACTTGCATAAAATGAAAAATGAGCTTGTTTTGTTAATATAAGATTTATTTTAATTGATAAAGAAAGTGCTTGCTTTTAAAACTGCTCTCGTTATTGACGTACTATTTGTGTCTTTTTCACATTATAGAAAAAAAGCCCCAACTGAGTATATGGAAATAAAAATTTCCTTGGCTTGCTTTGCATCCCAACTCACAATATGGAAGGGGGAAAAAAAGAAAAGAAAAAAGAAAGCCTAAAATCTTCAGCTTCAAACACGAATCTTCATCCCACATGTCGACACCGCTGCAACGGAAACACAGTGCTAACGTAGCATCACACACGACACGACAAGGGCGTTCAGTCATACCGGCACATAACGGTCTGTGATGAGAGTAACGCACCCTGTCGCCCCGCAGTATAAAACGGGAGAGAACTCCCAACACACCTCCTACACAGTGCAAGTCGTCAACTGACTCACCGGCAAGTGAAAGCGGCGGACTTCGAGCAGGAAAGTATGGTGACGGCCCCTCCCCTCCCCTCCCAAACCCATCGAAGACCCACCTCCCAACCCCATCTCACTAAGTTCCCAGCCACCTATCTAACCCCTTCCAGTCCCCGCTCCCTTACCTCCCTTCCTTCCCTCTCTCCCCTTTTTCCACAACAACCTCTTGCGCCCTCACTGGGAACACTCAAGGCCGCTGCGACGGTACTGACGTGTATCTGTGCCTCCCTTCTCTGTTTCGGACACCGGGTGGGAAAGGAGGGAAATAAAAGAGAGAGAGAGAGAAGGGGAAGAAAGAATACAGACGGACAAAGAACGAAAGCAGAATACACACACACACACACATACACACACACACGCGCGCGCGCGCGCGCACACACACATATATACGTATTGTGCAACAATCTCTCTCTCTCTCTGTCTGGGGGTTGACACCGAGGTTACACGTGTACACAGGTCGTGAAGAAGCTCCTCGTTGAATCAGCTTTTGTGTGTCTTGTAGGCAGAATTATACTTTCATACATGAGGTACAGCAAGATAAAGCACCATGCCATCTGAAAAACTGGACTTTAGACAGCATTGCGGGCGTTTCGTATTTATTTTCATTTCTTTCATGCACAAACGTGTACGTAAACCGAGTGGAAACTCTGGTCTCCGATTGAAGTGGAAGGCGGACGGTGTCACCTGTGGTTTTCTCCTATCGTTTTTCTTCTGGGGCAGTTTATTACAGCACCAGTGTGGGGACGTGGAAATGAACCCAGGACCTCGCAGTGCGATGTGGATCTAAATTAACAGACTATATTAAATGTACATGTGGTGTAAAACAGGGTGACGTATGTAGCTCAATCCTATTTTCCCTTTTCATAAATGAACTTGCTTTTGAGGTTATTGAAAACGGTAAGCATGGAGCTTTATTCACGATCGATTAATTTGAGCTATTCATTTTATTAATTGCAGATGACGTACTGTTACTATCAGAAACAGTAACAGGTCTACAAACACAGCTTCTAATCTTGATCTGAAGGTAAATTTGAACAAAAGCAATATTTTTGTCTTCAGAAAAGATGGTCATTTGTCAGCAAGGGAAAAATAGACATATAATGATACAGACATGCCTGTTGTGAATGCATATAAATACTTAGGGATATTGTTTTCTACCAAACTCAGCTTCACTTCAGCATTTAATGACCTGGCAAGTAAAGCGAAAAATGCGGCGTTGTGCATCTTGCGGAAATTTCGTGTTTTGAATAACAATAGTTTGAATCTGTTTTTGAAATGTTTGATTCTGAAGTCCAGCCTTTGTACGACGCAGAACTTTGGGGGTTGGATGCTGCAACACGTCTATGCGAACAAGGACATCTATTCTCTTTAAAGAAGTTTTTGGGAGTTGAAATGCGGACACCCAATGACTTTTTATATGGAGAAACTGATAGATATCCGATTTCTATAAACTGTGCAATACGTTGTGTCCGTTACTGGCTAACATTAACGACAATGAATGATGACGGACTACCACAGAAGGCTTACAGCAGAAAGAAACTCGTGGAGAGCGTGGCAGCAGAGAGTCCTCAGAAGAGAAGCCCCCTTCAAGCAAGTGTTTCGGCCCTTATCTCCTGACACTCTAGGGGGCCACACCCGGTTCATGAGTCCGGATGCCCCTCTGCTGCCCCCTTTTTTCCCCATCTTGGGACGAGCCATGGCTGGGATTCGAACCCGAGACCCTCTGGACATGCTCATTTTCCACTTAATGACTCGCACTCTAACCACTGAGCCACAGGGACACCTGATATTTGTAGGAAATTTAAGCCTTATGAAGTTCACTTTTGTTCCTCCTTGAACAGCTTGAACACCTCTGCCGCTTCTGCCATTGCTTTCAGGGCTCTGGTTTTTTCCCTCCCTGCAACTGAGAGCTGTTTCATGAGGTTGTATGCAGACGTTCCTACAAACCCCCTAGCTCCAATTTCTGCAGTGAGGACTTTGACTTGATAGCCTTCTCTCCTCCGGCTGTTTGCCAGATCAGCATACTTTTCAGTCTTGTAGATTTGAGCTGCCTCCATTCTGTTCTCATATGGCACCGTGAGCTCGATCATGATCAGCTGCTTGGTTGACTGAGAGTGGACTACTATGTCTGGTCTCATGCCACTCTTGCTGATGATCTCTGGGTGACTCTTCCATTCTGGGAGGTCTGCAGTGCACTCCCAGTCATCTGCCCCGTCCAGCAGACTCTGCCTGCATGTTCCGAGTGGTACTGTTGTTCTTGGCCATGATTTGCCGCCTCCTGCCGTGAAGAATGTTGCGGGTGCTTTTGGGGTCCTGATTTTCCCTTTTGTGGTGTTGGTACTAGCCCAGACTGCTTGTACAATTTCTTTGAGCACTTGGTTGTGCCTCCATGTGTACCTTCCTTGAGCCAGGGCTACTTTACATGAGCTTAGGACATGCTCCACAGTTTGTTTTTCATGGCAGAGGGGGCACGCAGGATCGTCTGTTTTTCCCCACTTCACCAGGTTTGCATTGGAGGGCAGAAGGTCATATGCAGATCTGAGAATGAAGCTGATCCTGAGAGGGGCCACGTGCCAAATGTCATTCCAAGTGAGACTTCTTTGGAGTGCATTCTCCCACGTTGTCCATTGCCCTTGCTGGCTCTGCTGGACTGCTTTTTGGAGTCTTTTTTGTCTTCTTCTTTTCTCATCTTCTGAATCATCATGTCTCTTTTGGCTTTTCCTTTGGCCTTTGACCACCATTCAGTTTTGGTCACCCCCCAGTCCTTGTCTGTTGGTCTGTGTGTGTCCTGTTATTTTTCTGATCTTGAGACTTTCTTTTGCAGAATCCATCGCCTCTTGAACTTTCTATTTTCTGCCTGTCTTCAGCTGGGGCTTGATTGCTTCTACCACCTTGTCTTCTGAGTCCTCCAGCATGCTTTGAAGCATCTTTCCTGCTTTGTATTCTTCCAGGATGGATTTCAGTGGTAGTTTCAGCTTTGCTTGGTGACAGTCAGCGCTATGTCAGTCAGACAGGGTGGGACACCAAGCCATTTCCTTGTGAACTTGTTGATTTTGGCTTCCATCGCCTGCACTATGTTGGTGCAGATGTCGTATATCATCAGAGGCTATAGGAGCTTTGGTATCAGCATGAACTGCAGACACCAGACCTTGTATTTGCCAGGGAGCCCACACTGGTCAATGGTCTCCAACCCTTCTTCCGACATCTGTTTGGTTTCTTTTGCTCTTTGTGTGTCTTTCAGCGTATCATCATACCATCTTCCAAGGCTCTTGACTGGCTCTTCTGTGATTGTTGGAATGACCTGGTTGGCAACACTGAAGACCACAGATTCGGCCACTTTTCCTTTCCTCAGTGAGAAACTCCGTGATTTCTTTGGCTTGAACTTCATTCTGGATGAGGCAACTATGTCGTCCAGCCTTTCCAGCACATTACGTGTCTCGTCTTCTCTGGATGAAATCACTGTAGTGTCATCCATGAAGGCCTTGAGAGGGGGCATCTTGTATCCATCGCCAAGGTCTGTTTGTCTTGCGTTGCTTGTTGCTGCTTTCAAGATGACTTCCATTGCCAACACGAGCAGTATTTGGGAAATTGCACAGCCCATTGCAATGCCCACTTCCAAGTTGATCCAATCTGTTGTGTACTCCTTGGTAGAGAACCGCATTGAGAAGCCATTGAAGTACTTCTTGAGCATGTCGCAGATGTTCTTTGGCATATGGTACATCTCAAGAGATGCCGCTGATCTTCTGGTTTCTCCAAGCTGATCGCAGCAGCCTGTGGAGCCACTCCAGCACCTTGGGACATTTCTTGTACAGCTGGTAAGGTATTCCGTTTGGCCCTGGTGATGATTTGGCTCAGGCTTTGTCGACCACCTTCTTGATTTCCGCCAACGTTGGAGGCTTGTCATTGAACTGTTCCTCAGGGTTGGTTGGCCACACCAGACCTTGAATGTCGAGTGGTGCTTTGCTCTGTGAGTCAGAGTATGTTTTCCTCAGATGCTGCTCAAGAACTCCTTTGTCCACACTTAGGGTCCCAGATTTTGGCTGCGCAAACAGTGTTCTGGCAAACTGGAAGGGGTCTCTGAAGAAGCGCTCTTGTGTCTTCTTCTTTTTGCTCTTCCTCTTCCTCGCAGATTCCGCTTTGCTGAGGGCGCTGTGTTTTGCTTTCAGGTCTTTCCAGAGTTTTTCCAAGCCTTGTTTTTCAGCTGGCAGTGCGGTCTTCATTTGCTTCTTGAGGTTTTTCTTTTGGCGCCTGATCTTGTCCATCTCTTCTTGGCGTCTGGATTTCTTTGGAGGTGTTTTCTCTTTGGGTAGTTTTGCTCCATAGGCGTCTCTACATGTGGCATACACAATGTCCCCATATGTGGCTAGTTTGTGTTCCAGGGTGCTTTTCCCTATCAGTGCATCGAGTCTTTGGACGATTTTTGCATCCAGTTTCTCCCAATCTTCAGTTTCGTTTGCTCGTGGCAGGTTGAGTTTCAGGCGCCTGGCATCGAGGGCCTGTGCAAATTCCTCATCCGAACCAACAGCATGGATGTCCTTGGCACTGTGGTTTAAATCCTGGCCTTGGTCTTCCGACGTCTTATCTGCTGATGCAGTGCGCTGCTGCTCATTCAGATGAGTCTTCACACATCCCATCTTTGTTCTGTGGATCTTCATGCCACAAAATGTTATTCGATTTAGATACACGAGACAAAAGAAACTGAGTATCAAAAATTCGTTGCAAGCTGTATCAGCTTGGTTTTGGATATGTATGGGCAAACCAAGGAGTTCAGAATTTTAAACACTTTTAACATGAATTTAAAGACAGACTGATTTCATGTCGATGGCAAGACTGGGATTTCCATGTTAAAAACAGTTAAAGATTTTATATTTATAGGACGTTTTGCTCTATACATGATGTTAAGCCGTATTTGAAAACAGATTTACGCAAACATCTGAAATCTATAATGACAAGGTTTCGATGTGGTATTTCAGAAATTGCTGCACATTATTATTGTCATAAGAAACACACTGGGACATATTTACGTTGTCCTCTTTGCAAAAAGCAAAATGAAGATGAACTGCACTTTGTTTTGTGTTGTCCTGTATTAAGTGATTTCAGAACGCGATGTATACTGCAAAAATATTACAGTCATCAGAATGAGTTTCGCTTAAGTATGCCTTTAGCTTCAGAAACGGCAGAATTGTGAGAAATTTAGCGATTTATTTATACAAAGCATTTCAGTTGCGTCCTGTAATGATGTCATGACGGAGAGAGTCTAGTGATCTCTAATGTCGCAAATAATACCGTGTTGTACATTTTCTACTTTGTACCCCCTTCATGAGGGACAAAGGTCTTAATGAATAAATCTTCATTAATTAATCAATTCATTGATTCATTCATTCATTTATTCATTCATTCTGTGCGCGCGCGCGCGCGCGCGTGTGTGTGTGTGTGTGTGTGTGTGTGTGTGTGTGTGTGTGTGTGTGTGTGTGTTAGAATGATATTTGTATCTTTGTTTTTATGCTGGCATGTATGTATGTATGTATGTATGTATGTATGTATGTATGTATGTATGTATGTTGTAGCATGTCTGTCTGTCTGTTTGTCTGTCTGTCTGTATGTATGTTTTTTACGCACGTACTATGTATGTATGCATGTATGCAAGTATGTATGCAAGTATGTATGTATGTATGTCGGCACGCACGTGTATGCATTTGTCCATGCATGTGTATATGTATGTATATATGCATGTATGTATGCATATATTATTTTTGTATGTATGCATGTATGTGTGTTAGCATGTATGTATGTATCCATGTATAGGTATACATACAAATAAGTATTGTGCAGCAATCTCTCTCTCTCTCTCTCTCTCTCTCTCTCTCTCTCTCTCTCTCTCTCTCTCTCTGCGTGCGTGTGTGCGTGCGTACATGCGTGCGTGCTTTTGTGTGAATGTGTGTGTGTGTGTGTGTGTGTGTGTGTGTGTGTGTGTGTGTGTGTGTGTGTGTGTGTCCGTCCGTGCGCGCGAATGGAATATATGTATGTATAAATGTACACTTTCTAGCTGTCATGCATTAAAAGCGTAGTACATAACTACGTACATTTCCTCATGAAATGCATGCATCATCTATGTGTAAACTCGTGTATGTATTTGTTGCAAGTATTAACTTGCGAGCATAACAATGAACACAGGTTGTTGTTGCTGCTGTTTTATGTGTTAAGATACGCAACAAATATAAATTCTTGTTATTTAGTTGAAAACAGCAGCAGCAGCAGCAGCAGCAAGAACAGCAGCAGCAGCAGCAGCAGCATCATCATCAGCAGTAGCAGCAGCAGCAGCAGCCAGCAGCAGCAGCAACAACAACAACAACAACAAAACAAATGATGTTTTCGAATGGATGGCTTTTAATTGGCGACATTCCAGTCCCAGGAATACGCTAGTCACCACCCAACGTGACTGTGGCTGACGTAAGAGTATCTCAGCAAAACAAACGAACAAATTACACTAACGAACAAACAATAAAACAAACAGACAGACAGACAAACAACAGCAAACAAACAAACAAACAAAGAACAAACAAACAACCCAAAGATGAGACTTTTCTGTATCATAAGGTGCACACTACACTGTCTTAAAAAAGATCAGTTCGTTTACTGTTAAAGAGTTAATACTGGAATATTCCAGAAAAGATTATTGAACAGCTGTCTGGGCTTGAACAGCTGGTCTGAATGACTTTGATACCCTGCATTTAGCCTGTGTTGCTTGCGGTTTGGTTATATTCAGGTTCAACGTCAATGCTCGTCTTAGTCTACACGGCAGACAGAAAAAAAAAAACTATCCCAGGTAGGGAGGTTGGGGGGGGGGGGGGGGGAGATGCCCCCTTAACAATACACTACAGATCTAGAAGCACTCACAAAGGCATAGATCTAGCACAAACAAAATCCCCAAACGTAAGCTTAAACATTGTCTTTAATTGCCCTTTCCAAGGAAAAACAACTTGATATCTATTTTCTACGTGTTAAGTAAGAAAAGAAAAAAAAAGAGAAAAAGGCACAAAAAAAGACAGACAAAGAAAACCTTTTTTTTTCGGATGAGCGGAAGGGGGGTTGGGGGAGGAAAGCTATGAAGAAGGTATTGGATGAAAACTCTACCCCCGGTAATGGACCATTTTTGTCCGGTCCCAAATTGTGGGGACAGTTCTGAGGCGGCGAAAGTTTGCCTGTTCATCTTTTGACCTGTTTATCCTGAGAGCTACTCATCCGCATTTTGTTGTCAGTCAGGTGAGCGAGGATTTCCTTTCAGTCTCGAGTTGAGAGGTTTATGAGAAGAATGGAGTGAGTGGATGGAAGAGAGAATACGTTCATTTATATGTGATCAAATTAAATAAATGCATTATTGAAAAAAAAACGTTGTTTATCTTTTCCCTAAAGTGTTATAATGATATGAGTGTTGGTGAGCTCTGGAAGTGAGGAATGAAAATCATTGTGCATAAATTATTGGAAAATGTATTCTGATCCCTCTTTGTGGATAGGTCAATGATGATAATGAGGAAAATAAAAATATTCTTTTCTTGATAAAAAGGGACAAACGGAAATCGTTCCCTTATCTGTAATAATTGTATTCTTTGTACTTTTAAAAGGAATTCTTTTCTTCAATGTAATCATCCATGGTGCTAATCGAGGAATTTTTATATTGTAATGAGCCCATTGTCTTGAAACTTAGTACACTATATTATGGGCATTCCCCCTCCCACCCCCACCCCCAAATTCTAGCGAAATGTATTGTGTGAAGAGTGACTGCTAGTGACAAAACAAGAACGATAAGCATGTAGGTAGTAGGCCAGGTAACCAATGTAGTTATACAGTTCCCCAGGTGTCGGTGAGGCCCCTGAGTCCGGCCTGGAACTGATTACCATCGGATGTGGGGGTACAGCCCGTGCCCCTGCCGCTGTCACCGTCAAGACGACGTGGAGAGGCTGACCACCAGGTCAGTAGTAGACTTGTGTAGTAAAGGGCCTCAGGATTTTCCGTCACGACGACATGAACAGGCTGACCGTCGGGTCGGTAGTTCGCTGTGTGGGTGTACCTGTGGGACTCCACTTCGAACTTGTATTTGTGAGCGGATCTGCTTGCCATGTGAAGACTATGACTTGGGCTCGTTGCAGCCAGCTGTGTGGACTGTGTCTGTTGGGACACTACTGACGGTGCCAGTGAGAACTGCCAGAAAAGAAATATTTAATGTGTCAACTTTGTGAGCGACAGTAGAAGCGTGCTGGTTGTGGCGTGTATTGATTTTGTGCCGATTTATATTGATATGTGTTTATGTTTTGATGGTTCAGGCAGCATATAAAAGAAAGAAACTTAACTTGTGTGTTGCCTGGCTGTCCATGTTCATGTGGTGTAGGTGTATGTAGGGAATAATCGTTACACGCATCCAGACTTTTGAAAGTGAGAGTCAGACAGTAATACACACAGCACCACACCATCCGTAACCCCCCCCCCCCCCCCCTCCAAAAAAAAAAAAAAGACTACAAAATGCGGGTGGCCCGTATACTGCATAGTGTTCAGGGGAAGAGAGACCTACATCCTCAGAACGACAACACATTATCATGGGCTACTAAAATACCACAAACTCTAGCGCCCCCTTTTGAATGCCATGTGGGCGTTTTAGATAACTGAGCTATTCAGTAACACCCCCCCCCCCCCCCACACACACACACACACTCTCTCACTCTCCCTTCTGTCCCCCTTCCCCCATCTCTCCCCACTGCACGCCACTCCCATCCTCTTTCACACCCTCCCCATCCTTTCCAACATATTTTCATAAAACAAAATTTCTTGCGTTCGTTTCCTATGACCTCACACCCTGACGTTTGGTCTTAAAGGGACACCACGAGAGCCACTGTCCCCCTCATTAGTGCACGTGCGACAAGAGATACTGTTACTATCTCAGTGTCCATTGGATCTGGCCAGGTTTGACAAACTGGACGCTGATCGACAGTAAGAATAAATCAGACAGGTGGAAACACTCAAGAAAATGGATTCCAGAATCGGCATGCCGTGTAAATCCTCAGGAATAGGATTCTAGAATCGGTGTACCCTGTAACGGTGTTGTTTCGTTTGCAGCCGGGGGCAATAAATACGGTGTGTGAACCCTTTTAAACTCCATGCACCGCTATAGCAGGGGGCTGTCTGTGCGACTGTAGGGGCAGACAGACAGGGGAAGGGTCTGGACTGCAGGTGGAGAGGAGAGGTGGAGGGTCAGTGAGGAGAATGAGGGAGGGAGTGAGCCAGGGGAAACTTTCCCACCCACTGCTGCTCGCCGTACCGCCTCTTTACTACGCAGCGAGCACGTACACATCGGCCACTGTGTGTGTGTGTGTGTGTGTGTGTGTGTGTGTGTGTGTTTCTGGCCACACTACTTCCCCCTATTGTTGTCTGGGATTTCCTGTTTTCTCCTGGTTTTTCCCACCTTTTCTGATTCGCCACCGTACCATCTTTTTTTTCAACCTGCTTCTTTTTTCCCCACATTTTCTTGCTTTTCCTCCATTTTTTCCCATTTTCCCCCTACTCCTACGCTTTCCCAGCCTTTCTATATTTCCTTACTTTTCTCTCCATTCTTTCCTACTAGTCCTGTTTTTCCTCATACCTTTTCCAACATGTCAGATCTGTCACCCGTTTTTTCTACCTCTCCACGGATTTTCCTGCTCTACCTTTTCATACCTTTCCATATTTTCCAGCGCTCTCTTTTTCCCCAAGGTTTTTCTTTTTCGTTTTCCTGATTTTCATCTACCGTCGTCTGCTTTGCTGCTTTTCACTACCTTTTCACTGGGACGGGAATTCTTGCTTTTCCTACTTCTGCAGTTACCTTTCTCCTTGCTTTTCCTACTTCTGCAGTTACCTTTCTCCTTGCTTTTCCTACTTCTGCAGCTACCTTTCTCCTTGCTTTTCCTACTTCTGCAGTTACCTTTCTCCTTGCTTTTCCTACTTCTGCAGTTACCTTTCTCTTTGCTTTTCCTACTTCTGCAGTTACCTTTCTCCTTGCTTTTCCTACTTCTGCAGTTACTTTTCTCCTTGCTTTTCCTACTTCTGCAGTTACCTTTCTCTTGCTTTTCCTACTTCTGCAGTTACCTTTCTCCTTGTTTTCCTACTTCTGCAGTTACCTTTCTCTTTGCTTTTCCTACTTCTGCAGTTACCTTTCTCCTTGCTTTTCCTACTTCTGCAGTTACCTTTCTCCTTGCTTTTCCTACTTCTGCAGTTACCTTTCTCCTTGCTTTTCCTACTTCTGCAGTTACTTTCTCTCTTGCTTTTCCTACTTCTGCAGTTACCTTTCTCTTTGCTTTTCCTATCTTTCTCTCACTTTGCTGTCTTTTCCTCTTTTCTTTTTTTTTTTTTTCTTTATCTTTTTAGTCACATTTTTCTGATTTTGACACTGATGTTCTACTTTTGCTATCTTTTCTCCCTTTTCCAGACTGTTCAGTTCTCCTTTCTGATTTTCCTGTCTTTTTCTTCTTTTCTTACCTTTCCGTTTCCCCAACTTTTTTTGTTTTTAATTACTTTTTGTTTGTGCTGTTCCTACGTTTTCTGCCCTCTCTACGTTTTCCTGTTTCCCCTACCTTTATCTCCTTGTCTTTTTTTTTTCAACAAAAATTTTATTGCCCTTTTTCTGATTTTCCAACCTTTCTCTGCCTGTCACATCTTTTATTCTTTGGCTTTATTTTCTACCTGTTAATTTACCTTTTCCTGCTTTTTTTTTAACCTTTATTTACTTTTCTTACTTTTTTCTGTTCTCCTGCTCTTGTTTTCTTACGTTTTTCTCTTTTCCTACCCTTTTTTCTACTCCTGTTACCTTTCCATTTTTACTACTCTTTCCCACATGTATTACGTTTCCTGCTTTTCCTCACTTTTCCAGCTGACTTTCCTGCTGTTCCACCTTTTTCTACTCGTGCTTTTCTCCCTCCCAACTTTCCTTACTCTATCTGCTTTTCCTACGTTTTCAGTGACGTTTTCCTGCTGTTCTACCCTCTTAGTCACCGTTTCTGTTTTTTTTTTTTATTTTCCTTTTTTTACCTTTTTCTTGCTTTTTCCTGTTTTTTTTTTATCCTTCCTTTTTACTTATTTCGTTGCCTTTTTTCCTGCCTTTCCGATATTTTTTTCTGTTTTTCTTACTTTTCCTTTTTTTACCCCCTTATTTCGTTGCTTTTTTTCCTGCCTTTCCGATATTTTTTTCTGTTTTTCTTACTTTTCCTTTTTTTACCCCCTTATTTCGTTGCCTTTTTTCCTGCCTTTCCGATATTTTTTTCTGTTTTTCTTACTTTTCCTTTTTTTACCCCCTTATTTCGTTGCCTTTTTTTCCTGCCTTTCCGATATTTTTTCTGTTTTTTCTTACTTTTCCTGTTTTTTATACCCCCTTATTTCGTTGCCTTTTTTTCCTGCCTTTCCGATATTTTTTCTGTTTTTCTTACTTTTCCTGTTTTTAACCCCCTTATTTCGTTGCCTTTTTTCCTGCCTTTCCGATATTTTTTCTGTTTTTCTTACTTTTTTCCCTGTTTTTTCTTTTCCTCCTTTATTTTTCGTTGCCTTTTTTGCCTGCCTTTCCGATATTTTTTTCTGTTTTTTCTTACTTTTTCCTTTTTTACCCCCTTATTTTCGTTGCCTTTTTTTTCCTGCCTTTCCGATATTTTTTTCTGTTTTTCTTACTTTTCCTTTTTTACCCCCTTATTTCGTTGCCTTTTTTTCCTGCCTTTCCGATATTTTTTCTGTTTTTCTTACTTTTCCCTGCATTCCCGTCTCTCCATTTACCCTTTTCTGTGGTTTCTACCTTTTCCTGTTGTTTTTTTTCATTTCTTATTTTTCTACGCATACCTGCCTTTGAAGTTCCCTTTTCTGTTTGTCAGAGCTTTTCCGGCAGGTCCTACCTTTTCAGGTAATTCCTGTGTTTCTCTATGTTTTTTCTTGCTTTTTCTACCTTTTTCCCCCCAGTTCCTTTTTCTGCTTTTCCTGCCTTTTCCCCGCCTTCGCTTATTTTTCTTGCTTTTCTCACGTTGACAGTAACCTCTTCCCGTTTTTCCTCTTTTTCGAACCTTTCGCCATTGCCCCTTCTCCTGCTCTTCCCACCGTTTTAATTACCTTCTCCTGTTTTCAAATTCCTTTCCTTCTTCCTTTTAACCCATTCCTTGCTTGTGTTAACCCGTTTAGTGTTATTTCCTGCTGTTTTCTTCGTTTTCTCCGCTTGTACTACGATTTTACTGCATTTCTCTATATTTTCCTGAGGGGTTTTGAAAAAAAACAGCAACAACGTTTTTTCCTGTTTTTTTTTTTTTTTCTCTACCATAGACTGCCTTTTTCTACTTTCCCTAAGTTTTCAGTTATCTTTTAGTGCTTTTCACAGTTCCTTACTGTTTTTTTCCCTCCACATTTTGGCTTTTACTTTATTTATTTTCTTTAAATGACAGTGTTCACCCTTTTTAAACACTAACGATATTACTAAACAGCTTAAAAAGCTTCAGGACAATGCTTGTCTTTCGTGTGCAGATTCCACGTGCACACGATTTGTATTTGACCCGTGTTACCAGCACATTCGGCAGCTTTTCTGTAACCCTGACCTTAACTGAAACATGAATTATTTCCATCAGTTGTATGAAGACTGGCCCGTTCAATGCACGCCTTTTGACCTCGCAAGATAAGAGAGAGATAATGTTGCTTACAGTCCAGCCGACCGCAAAGGGCCATATCAGGGCTGTCACCGTGTTGAAGTCAACTCACAAGTCATTAAAAACGAACAGAACAAAACAAAAACCCTCATTCACACAACCCTTTAAAATACACCTCCTAAAAACACACCGGAAATTTTGTTAAAAACCTTTCTTCCGTAAACTCTCTGATCACATGAAAACTGTTGATCTCTTTCGGAAATTCAAAGATCACATCAGGTGGAATATGTACGCAGAGGGATAAAGACATTTTGAGAATAAACATTACCATCAAGCGACACGCCAGGAGATGTTTCAATACACTGTGCGTGGTACGAACAGGAAAAGTCATCAGTGATGCATGGGTTTGTCAGATGAAACGACGCTTGCGGTGGCAAGAAAGCATCGTGAGTTGTGCACCCTTAAGAGAGGAGAGAGAGAGAGAGAGAGAGAGAGAGAGAGAGAGAGAGAGAGAGAGAGAGAGAAGATCAAAATGATCTATTCAAATGGAGACCTAGGCAGCTTCTAAAGGGGAACGTGAAGACAGTACATCAACAGAAACAACAAGGTGAAAAAAAAAACGAGAGAGAGAGAGAGAGAGAAAGACAATGACAGTGACAAAGATCTGTCCACGCAGCATCACCATGCACACTGGCACAGTTCTCAGGTCTCCAGCTCATCAACCTGTCAGGACACACGTCTCCAGTCTTGTCATGATAAACTTTTTTTTCCCAGGTCCGTGAATGATGCCATGCATCTCAACCCAACGCAGATCTACATCGCATTCCATGCCTCAATAAAGACAGATCTACATCGCATTCCATGCCTCAATTAAGAAGACAGATCTACATCGCATTCCATGCCTCAATTAAGAAGACAGATCTACATCGCATTCCATGCCTCAATTAAGAAGACAGATCTACATCGCATTCCATGCCTCAATTAAGAAGACAGATCTACATCGCATTCCATGCCTCAATTAAGAAGACAGATCTACATCGCATTCCATGCCTCAATTAAGAAGACAATTTGAAAGTATTTTTAAGTAGCCTAACTCCGCCGGTTAACATGGCACACAATTAAAGACAAGCACAACGCTTCGACCTTTAGGTCTCTTCGGGCAAGATAAACAGCATTCAGGACAATTAAATGAAGGACAGGCAGTCACTTATCTTTAGAATTCGGTCGCCAAATCGGCGTTCAATGAAAACGCACGCTTTGCACGCTTACCATGCCTTGCATGACTCAGTGGTCATCGTTTCCCTCCGCCATGCCTTGCAGAATCATGGTCATTGCTTTCCTCGCATGCCTGCAATGACTCAGTGTCATCGATTCCCTCTGCATGCTTGCATGAATCAGTGTCATCTTTCCCTCGCCATGGCTGCATGACTCAGTGGTCATCAACTTTCCTCCGCCATGCCTTGCATGACTCGTGTCATGCGTTCCCTCTGCCATGCCTTGCATGACTCAGTGGTCATCGCTTTCCCTCCGCCATGCCTTGCATGATCAGTGGTCATTGCGTTCCCCTGCCATGCCTTGCATGACTCAGTGGTCATCGCTTTCCCTCCCCATGCCTTGCATGAATCAGTGGTCATCACTTTCCCTCCGCCATGCCTTGCATGAATCAGTGGTCATCGCTTTCCATCTGCCATGCCTTGCATGAATCAGTGGTCATCGCTTTCCCTCTGGTCAGCCTCAGTGAGGACACGTTATCTGCAGTCTTGAGGTTGACCAGGGGGAAATTTCGAAAGCAAGACCCACTGATGTTTTCATTCAACGTCCATCTTGCGCTGAATTGGAGAAGGTAAGTGATAACTCGTTCTTCGTTTTCATTGTGAAGAATGTTGTTTCTCTTGCCTGAAGAAAGACCTAAGAGGTCGAAAAGTGATGTGTTTTGTTTTGTAATGTGTTTACCCATGTAAATCGGCGGAGTTACATAAAATTACTTTTACAATTTGTTTCAATTTCAGCCTGCAGCTCACCTCACTTTGAAACTAAGCAGGGAATATTTTGCCAGTGTCCCAGAGGCAAAAGCGATAATCACTGAGCGACGCAAGGCATGGCGTAAGCGCACAAAGCAACGTCAGTTCCTCTTTCTTTATCATTACTCTTATCAGCAACTGAAAAGGTGAGAAAAAAAGTTTTGTATTTGTTGACTCATGTTTCACATCTCCCCTTATAGCTTCACTTCCGCGCCGATCATTCCGGATCTTTCAAACACAGCCACACCCAAGCCTATCGCAGCCCCCAACACCGGCAGTGCGCAGGGAGCAATCTATATTTCAGGTCGTCTTGTGTCACCCTGCCAGAGAACACTCTGCACTACTGCTGAATCAAGTCAGTGGTGTTCAGCAGCTTCTGTTGTTATCCATCACATGCAGGGCTTCACTTGTCACGCCAGCTCATTACAGACGACAGTAGTTGTTATCCATTACCTGCAGGGCTTCACTTGTCACGCCAGCTCATTACAGACGACAGTAGTTGTTATCCATCACCTGCAGGGCTTCACTTGTCACGCCAGCTCATTACAGACGACAGTAGTTGCTATCCATTACCTGCAGGCTTCACTTGTGACGCCAGCTCATTACAGACAACAGTAGTTGCGTAGTTGTGGCACCAGCGTGAGTAAACGTCCGCAATGCAGAGCGCACATTACCATCAGCATAGAGCCAGTTCGGTACAAGAGTCTGTAAGGATGACCTAACTGTAAGATCTAACCGGGATTTTCAAAATACTCGCCGAAAAAGAAAAAAAAAAAAAAAAAAAAAACCCAACTTACACACGATTCCCACCTCTGTGTGTGTGTGTGTGTGTGTGTGTGTGTGTGTGTGTGGTGTGTGTATGCGCGTGAGTGCGTGCGTGCGTGCGTGCGTGCGTGCGTGTGTGTGTGTGTGTGTGTGTGTGTGTGTGTGTGTGTGTGTGTGTGTGTGTGTGTGTCATATATTTGACAGAGAAAAAAAGTGGTGATACTCAACAGAATGTTGCTCCAGTTATGAGCTCTCTGCCCTTACTGTGATGGAACTTAACAAAAGCTATCTTAATTATGCACTATACTGTGGTATTAACGAGATGAAAATACCAACCCCATATGATGTTTCATCGACTGAACGATTAGAATGGATGACGTGGTTTCTGTTTCATAGCAAAACAAACAATACAATATAATAGTGTACACAACCGATCAACAAAAAAAGAAAAGAAAAGAAAGAATGAAAGAAAGAAAAACAAGATGCTAAGCATATAAACGTACTCCCAGTTTATCTTGAATACGCGTGAGGTATTCCATAAAGAGGAAAAACCGTTCTGAGCCGTTTTGGGTCGTTAAAGCCGTTAGTGACGGCTATTCTGGTAAACATTGGCCATCATCTGTGATCCATAATGAACATACCTACAAATTTTCAGAAGATCGGCCAAGTACTTTCTGAGATTTTCCATAAAGAAGAAAACTGTTATGGGCCGTTATAGCCATTAGTAACGGCTATAACGGTAAAATAACACATCAGGCATCATCCATGGCCCATAATGAACATGCCTACAAATTCTCAGAAAGATCGGCCAAGTACTTTCTGAGATATTCCATAAAGAAGGAAAACCGTTATGGGCCGTATTGGTCGTTAGTGACGGCTATAACGGTAAAATAACACATCGGGCATAATCCGTGACCCATAATGAACATACCTACAAATTTTCAGAGAGATCGGCCAAGTACTTTCCGAGATATTCTATAAATAAGAAAAGCGTTATGGGCCGTTATAGCCGTTAGTAACGGTTACAACGGTAAAAGGAAACATCGGGCATGATCTATGACCCATAATGAACATACCTACAAATTTTCAGAAATATCGGCCAAGTACTTTCTGAAACATTCTATAAGGAAGAAAAACCGTTATGGGCCGTTATAGCCATTAGTAACGTTATAACGGTAAAATAACACACCAGGCATCATCCATGGCCCATAATGAACATGCCTACAAATTCTCAGAAAGACCGGCCAAGTACTTTCTCCCTGGCAAATACAAGGTCTGGTGTCTGCAGTTCATGCTGATACCAAAGCTGCTATGGCCTCTGATGATATACGACATCTGCACCAGCATAGTGGAGGCAATGGAAGCCAAAATCAACAAGTTCACAAGGAAATGGCTTGGTGTCCCACCCTGTCTGACTGACATAGCGCTGTACTGTCGCCAAGCAAAGCTGAAACTACCCCTGAAATCCATCCTGGAGGAATACAAAGCAGGGAAGATCAGACTTCAAAGCATGCTGGAGGACTCAGGAGACAAGGTGGTAGAAGCAATTAAGCCCCAGCTGAAGACAGGCAGAAAATGGAAAGTTCAAGAGGCGATGGATTCTGCAAAAGAAAGTCTCAAGATCAGAGAAATAACAGGACACACACAGACCAACAGACAGGGACTGGGGGTGACCAAAACTGAATGGTGGTCAAAGGCCAAAGGAAAAGCCAAAAGAGACATGATGATTCAGGAGATGAGAAAAGAAGAAGACCAAAAAAGACTCCAAAAAGCAGTCCAGCAGAGCCAGCAAGGGCAATGGACAACGTGGGAGAATGCACTCCAAAGAAGTCTCACTTGGAATGACATTTGGCACATGGCCCCTCTCAGGATCAGCTTCATTCTCAGATCTGCATATGACCTTCTGCCCTCAAATGCAAACCTGGTGAAGTGGGGGAAAACAGACGATCCTGCATGCCCCCTCTGCCATGAAAAACAAACAGTGGAGCATGTCCTAAGCTCATGTAAAGTAGCCCTGGCTCAAGGAAGGTACACATGGAGGCACAACCAAGTGCTCAAAGAAATTGTACAAGTAGTCTGGGCTAGTACCAACACCACAAAAGGGAAAATCAGGACTCCAAAAGCACCCGCAACATTCTTCACGGCAGGAGGCAGCAAATCATGGCCAAGAACAACAGTGCCACTCGAAACATGCAGGCAGAGTCTGCTGGACGGGGCAGATGACTGGGAGTGCACTGCAGACCTCCCAGAATGGAAGAGTCACCCAGAGATCATCAGCAAGAGTGGCATGAGACCAGACATAGTAGTCCACTCTAAGTCAACCAAGCAGCTGATCATGATCGAGCTCACGGTGCCATATGAGAACAGAATGGAGGCAGCTCAAATCTACAAGACTGAAAAGTATGCTGATCTGGCAAACAGCCTGAGGAGAGAAGGCTATCAGGTCAAAGTCCTCACTGCAGAAATTGGAGCTAGGGGGTTTGTAGGAACGTCTGCATACAGCCTCATGAAACAGCTCTCAGTTGCAGGGAAGGAAAAAACCAGAGCCCTGAAAGCAATGGCAGAAGCGGCAGAGAGGTGTTCAAGCTGGATCTGGTCAAGGAGGAACAAAAGTGAACTTCATAAGGCTTAATTTCCCTACAAATATCAGGTGTCCCTGTGGCTCAGTGGTTAAAGCGCGAGTCATTAAGTGGAAAATGAGCATGTCCAGAGGGTCATGGGTTCGAATCCCAGCCATGGCTCGTCCCAAGATGGGAAAAAAAAAGGGGCAGCAGAGGGACATCCGGAGTCATGAACCGGGTGTGGCCCAACCCCCCTAGAGTGTCAGGAGATAAGGGCCGAAACACTTGCTTGAAGGGGGCTTCTCTTCTGAGGACTCTCTGCTGCCACGCTCTCCACGAGTTTCTTTCTACTGAGATATTCCATAAAGAAGGAAAACCGTTATGGGCCGTATTGGCCGTTAGTGACGGCTATAACGGTAAAATAACACATCGGGCATAATCCGTGACCCATAATGAACATACCTACAAATTTTCAGAGAGATCGGCCAAGTACTTTCTAAGATATTCCATAAAGAGCGAAAATCGTTATTGGCCGTTATGGCCGTTAGTGACGGCTATAATGGTAAAATAACACATCGGGTATCATCCGTGACCCATAATGAACATACCTACAAATTTTCAGAAAGATCGGCCTAGTAGTTTTGTCTGGAGCGAGTGGAACACATTTTGACCACGGACGGACAGACGGACAGATAGACAGACACACAGATAGCATTTCTTTGTTCCCATTGTAAAGTACTCCCTGTTCTGTAAGAACTGGGAGTACAAAAAAAAGACACACACACAAAAAACACATACAGAGAGAGAGAGAGAGAGAGAGAGAGAGAGAGAGAGAGAGAAAAGAAAAACAGTATTTCCACTTATATAGGTGCTCAAACTAAACATCAATTACGAATCACCACCTCAAAACTTCAAGGACATAATTGTCATCGAGCATGCGCTCGAGGCATGGGAACGGAAGTGACAGTGTGGTGAGAAATGCACTCGACTCAGTTACAGGGGATGTAAATAGCCTGCAGCGTTACTGAGAGCAATTAAAAATAAATTATTGAAAGCAAGTGAAAATAAATTGCTGAAAAGAAATAGAAATTGATTACTGAAAGCTAGTGAAAATTGTTTACTGAAAGGAAGTGTAAACATATTGCTGAAAGCAATTGTAAATAAATGCAGACACGCAAAAACAGGGTGCAAAGTAATGTTTTTGTGGGGTTTTTTTAAAGCAAAAATACGTCACAGACAAGCAAATTTTGGGACAAATTTGTGTTCTTTCGGCTCTCCTTTGCTTGTCAATGGAACCCTGTTTACTTCTCTTGATGAAGCGCTCTGCCCGTGACACGGAGTAACGAGGGAAGGGGCTGGATCGTGTCTGGAGCTAGTTTCTCGGTTCATATCAACACACTTCTCTTCGCCCCAGGCAGCTGGAGACAGCTGCTGACAGCTGCTGAATAGAAAATTGTGCACACGTCATTCCCTTCTCTCAAGCCATGAGCGCTGACGATAACCATTCTCACTGAACTCAGCCAGTGCCTGCCAGCCCCCCAGTCAGCAGCTTTTGCTTTGTCGCACTGCACACAAAACAGATGGCAGAGCGGGTTACAGACACACAGACAGGATGAGTGTCTCGCCTCACTAACCCATCAGTCGCCTTTTGGGGGAGATCCGTTCGCTTTTGCAGGTCACAATCTGCTTCCGGAGTGAGGCAAGGCTGTTTACTCTCACCCACTCTTTTCAATGTTTACCTGGAGAGAATTATGACTGACGCACTGGAGGGACATCAAGGCTCAGTAAGCATTGGTGGCAGGATAATAACAAACCTAGGCTTTGCCGATGACATCGACAGGCTAGCAGGAGAAGAGCAGGAACTAGCCAACCTAACAGAGCGCCTTGACAAATGTTCTGTAGCATTAGACAAAGCTTATGACCAACAACACCAACGGCATCAGCGCTAACATCGTTATCAAGAGAGAAAAACTAGAGACAGTTCAGAGCTTCATGTACCTCGGGGCAATTGTTTCAGATCAGGTATCAAAACCTGAAGTGCTGTCCAGAGTTGCGCAAACGACAGCAGCACTAGCCAAAGACCTATCCGAAATGACAGAAACATGACAATCAGTTCAAACATCAGACTGATACGCTCCCTGGTCATTGCCATATTTCTCTATGCCTGTGAGACGTGGACTCTGACAGCTGAACTTGGGAGAAGGATTAAGGCATTAGATATAAGATGCTTCCGCAAGATCCTTGGCATCTGATACAAAGACCACATTACCAACTTGGAGGTCCAGATCAGAATACGACAAGCCATTGGACCATACTAAGACCTGTTGTCCACAGTGAAAAGAAGGAAAATGAGATGGTATGGTCATGTATCAAGCATAACACAGCTTGCCAAAACCATTCTACAAGGAACAGTGCGAAGAGGCAAAGGAGAGGAAGACAGAGAGAGAGAGAGAGAGAGAGAGAGAGAGAGAGATGGGAGGACAACATCAATGCATGGACTGGCCTCACACTCAGCAACTGCCTAAGAGCGTCTGAGAACCGGGAGGAGTGGAGGAAGCTGGTTGCGAAGTCTTCTGTGACGCCCCAACGATCTTCAAGACTCCGGGATAGGTGATAGGTGATAGGCGATAGGTGACAGGCGATAGGTGATAAGCGATAGGTGCATGATGGGTGACAGGGGATAGGTGATATGTGATATGTGATAGGCGATAGGTGATAGGCGACAGGTGATAAGTAATATGTAATAGGCGATAGGTGATGGGGCATAGGCGATAGGTGATGTTTGATAGGCGATAGGTGATAGGCGATAGGTGATAGGCGATAGGTGATAGGTGAACAACTTCCCAGCATCGCAGTCACGGACGCCAGGAGGGACGTGTCCAATACACCGGGCCGCCCTCTCAGAGACGAACCATCCTGAGACAGCTCGTTGTTTGCTGTTCGACTCACTTGTGTTCGCGAAGCCCATGCCCACCTGGGAACCACCGTGTGTGCTCTTCAAATTGGATAGTTTGACATTAACAGTGGCACACAGTGGATAGTTTGACATTAACAGTGGCACAGAACCAGCCAGCGCTCTTCAAAGTGGATAGTTTGACATTAACAGTGGCACACAGCCAGCCAGCGCTCTTCAAAGTGGATAGTTTGACATTAACAGTGGCACACAGCCAGCCAGCGCTCTTCAAAGTGGATAGTTTGACATTAACAGTGGCACACAGCCAGCCAGCGCTCTTCAAAGTGGATAGTTTGACATTAACTGTGGCACACAGCCAGCCAACGCTCTTCAAAGTGGATAGTTTGACATTAACAGTGGCACACAGCCAGCCAGCGCTCTTCAAAGTGGATAGTTTGACATTAACTGTGGCACACAGCCAGCCAGCGCTCTTCAAAGTGGATAGTTTGACATTAACAGTGGCACACAGCCAGCCAGCGCCTAAAAAGGGGGCTGGTAGAGAACTAATAGGATGAACAGGAAGTAGTGAATGTCCTCAAAATGTGCAATGGACGTTTAACTACCAAAAGGTGACGACACTTATCCTCCCCACGTTATGCCCATGGTCAGGTTTAGCGTGAAATTGCCCTAACGCCTCCCCGAGCTCTTCTTCTTCGTACACTCAGACAGGAACCCCAGAGGCACCGACGAAGGCTGCTGCACAGCGGAGGCCCTCCAGAGATCCATAGAGCTTCTCCCTCGTCGATGTGTCAGCTGACCAGGTCTCTGCTCTTAGCTTTTGATGTGTTGGACAGTCCTGCAGGAAGTGTTCCACAGTCATTGGGGGGTGTACGCATGGGCACCCTGGAGACTCACGAGTGTGGAATTTTGTGAATATGTGATGTTTGAGTATGGAGTGCCATGTCTCAGTCTCGCAATGCTCACTTGGTCTGGTCTGGGCAGCAGGTAGTAAGCATCCTACCCTGAGCTCTAGACTTCTTTTTTGCGTCACACATCCAGAAGAAGTTTCGTGTCGTACAAAACAAGAATTGATGGGCTTTCTGGGAATGAAAAAGCTGGCGAAATAAGAAAACGATATACCAAATTTTATTGAACTGCCTCGTTTGTTATAAACGAAGGCCTGGACTAGATAAAAACACACTAGCAGCCGTTGTTTCCATGCTAAGTCGAATACATCCTCCGTTTTTTTAAGTTTAGGACACCCTTGTAAGTTTAATGAACTATTTAGCGTTCGGATTATTTTAAAATTCTCCATCTGCAACGTATTAGAAAGAAATCATTGTAATTCGAAATTGTCAGATCAATGCATTTTACTTCATTGTGCTTAGATTAGATTCATGTTATCCGTGGAAGCGCTCATTACGTGTTAACATTTGAGATGTTGAGTCAGTTTGGGGGATAAACATGATTTGAAATGTTCTATTCTAATACTGGATAATCATCCTGTACATAGTCCAGTCGTCCAGTTTCTTGAAATGTCTTCCCCATTGCCCAGACCCCATTTATCTTCCCAAGCCCACACATCTCCTTCCCCGTTCATTTATGTTTGTGTTTCAGCTGTCTGTTGTTTTGATATGAACCGATCTGCTAACCATATAGTAATTGCTAAACTTATTTAGAATCACCAGCATAGACAAAAAATATAGATGTATAAATGAACAACAAAAAACATTCACATCATGCCATTAACTCCAATGAAGTCGGACCTCAATTATTACTTTCAGTTTCACCTTTCAACTGTTGTGGTTAAGTTTTCAAACGTTACCTTTTGATCATGTACTGTTTGTTGTCACTACATCAAATCATGAACAATTTGTCTAGTTTATAACTGGCAGTTTGGAAACTGCATGTGCTTTAGTTCTGAGTTCTGGTTAGGATGTAGCACCGAAGGACCCTTTTCCAGTTTGTATCTTTGGAAGAAAACTGTGATGTTATCAAGCTTTGGGCGCATCTTTCGCTCTTTAAATGTCAGTTTATTATTTCTGGATGGCGCTGAGTTTTCGTGATGGATACCTATGGCCGTCTTGATTAATATCACACACACACACACACACACACACACACACACACACACACACACACACACACACACAACACACACATATATATAATATGTAAACACACACACACACACACACACACACACACACACACACACACACACACACACACACACACACACACACCAACGACTTACGCACCTGAACACACTCAGAGACACATACACGCACACTCACGCACACACGAAAGTGCGCACGTGGATGTGTGAGTCAGAGAGAAGAAGAAGAAGAAGAAAGAAGAAGAAGAAGAAGGAAGAGAGATAGTGAGAGAGCGAGAGCGAGAGAGAGAGAGAGAGAGAGAGAGAGAGAGAGAGAGAGAGAGATCACCTTTTCTCCCACACACAAACACACTGACACACAGACAGCAGCCTCCCCCTCGCTCCCTCCTACCCCCTTCCCTGTCCTCGTCTCTCCCCTGTGCATCATGTTGATAAATCAGCCAGACGGGAGAAAGGTAATCATCAACACAAGGCTTTCGTGCCATGTCTCTCTGTGATGTGTCTGAATGTCATGAGGAAGTCGGTCGGTTTCTTTTGGCATTGGCATTGGCCTGAGAGAGCTGTGCTTTCACATGACCTCATGAGTGAGGCAAGTGATGTTCTGTCGACTGTGGACTCTCTCTCTCTCTCTCTCTCTCTCTCCTCTCTCTCTTCTCTCTCTCTCTCCTCTCCTCTCTCTGTTCAAAAGCAGCTTTGTCTGAATCGTAAGTTGTATGTTGCTTTCATCGATTTTGAGAGAGCATTTGGTTCTGTTAATAGAACTAAACCTTGGCCTATTTTGTTTAAAAAATGGTATTCATGGAAAGATGTATAAATGTATTATGAATATGGATGACCGTGCAGAGGCAAGGGTGCGATGTGGTGCTGCTTTAACAGATTATATCAACTGTACATCTGGTGTTAAGCAGGGTGATGTTTGCAGCCCAGTTTTGTTTTCTTTATTTGTTAATGAGTTGATTTCCGAGAGTCGAAGACATGGTGCCCATTTTATAAGTGATTTTCTGGAAATGTTTATTCTACTTCTTGCTGATGACGTTGCATAATATCAGAGACTGTAACAGGCCCTTCAAACTCATTTGAATAGTTTGCAAAGGGCAGCTGATTCACTCCAGTTGAAAGTAAATATGAGTAAGAGTAACATAACTGTTTTCCGAAAAGGCGGTTACCTCTCTCCTAGAGAAAAACGGACATATAATGCGATGAATAGGCCTGTTGTAAATGTATGTAAGTACTTAGGTATATATTTCTGTACGCGATTAAGTTTCACTTTTGCATGTAAAGATATTATTTGCAGAGCCAAAAATACATTGTCATGTATCATGAAGAATTTGTCGATGCTTAACAATGAATCTCTTGCTTTGTTTTTGAAATTGTTTGATGCTCAAATCCTACCTATGTTACAATGTGGGGCTGAACTGTGGGGTCTTGATGCTGCAGCTGCACAATGCAAAAAGTTCATTTATTTGCTTTAAAAAGGTTTTTGGGCGTATCACCACAAACCCGAAATGATCTTGTGTATGATGAAACTGACAGATATCCCATATATTTGCACTCAACTGTTAAATGTGTCAGGTACTGGTACTGGTACTAACTCAGATGGCTGAACACAGATTGCCTCATAAAGCGTGTACAATTCTGTTAGAACTAGATAATAGAGGCAAGATGAACTGTGTGTCGCACGTTAGAGCAAAATTATACGAATATGATTTTGGGTACGTATGGCTTAACCAAGGTGTCGGAGATACAACAATTTTGTCCGTGCGTTTAAAGAGAGACTTATTGACTATGGATGGCAAGACTGGATCTGCATGTTCAAAAGAATAACAAGTTTAGTTTTTATAGAACATTTAATGATCTGCATTCCCTCCCAATGTAAATGTCAATGCGTATGGACAGACACCTGAAGTTTATGATGACGAAGTTTATAATTGGCGTGTCTGACATTTTTGTTCATCATTATCATTATGAACACATCAATGCCTCTGATCTGTTGT
>CM065729.1:36619254-36636754 GCA_033310375.1 Conus canariensis | reverse complement strand
TCCCAACACTGGCATATCTCTGGCAGTCGAATGAGGGGGGAGGGGGGGGGGGGTGGAGGGGGGAGGGGGGGTAGAGGGGAGGGTAATTCTGGTGCTGTTCACCGGTGATGGTGCCAGCTGCAGACCGTAGGTGTAGGTAGAAGAAGACATTTTGGCAATGGTGATGACAGCACTCACCTTGTCACTAGGCAGTCTGTAAGCACTCACAGGCAGTCTGCAGGCACTCACAAACAGTCTGTAGGCACTCACAGGCAGTCTGTAGGCACTCACAAACAGTCTGTATGCACTCACAGGCAGTCTGGAGGCACTCACAAACAGTCTGTAGGCACTCACAATCAGTCTGTAGGCACTCACAGTCTATAGGCACTCACAGTCGGTAGGCACTCACAGTCTGTAGACACTCACAGGCAATCTGTAGGCACTCACAGTCTGCAGGCACTCACAAACAGTCTGTAGGCACTCACAGCCAGTCTGTAGGCACTCACAGACAGTCGGTAGGCACTCACAGTCTGTAGGCATCTCACAGACAGTCGGTAGGCACTCACAGACAGTTCCGGTTAGGCACTCACAGACAGTCGGTAGACACTCACAGTCTGTAGGCACTCACAGGCAGTCTGTAGGCACTCACAGGCAGTCTGTAGGCACTCACAGCCAGTCTGTAGGCACTCGTTCCTGTTGGTGTCAGGCAGGTGGCGCCACCACGCTGACATCGACTACTCCATGTGTCCCTTCTCAACCCACCAGTCCTGTTACTCTTATCTGTTCTAGTTTCTGTGTAGTTTTTCTTTTTGTGCTGACGATGGTGGAAAGAAAAGAAGAAGAAGAAGAACAGCAACAACAACAACGACGACGACGACGACAACAACAACAACGACAACAACAACAATAACAACAACAACATCATCAACCATATCGTCAGCACAAAAACAACGAGAAAATCCAAGACCAACGCCATTGACAACAACAAAAACACGAGAAAATGAGAACGCATCAATCCAGCATGATCCCGTCAACAAAGACCAAAGGAGAACGAGACCTGACCTTCAGCTGACCTTGAACCCCGGGCACAACCAATGAGTCAAGCAGCGGTCACATGACAGGTGAGTGACGCAGCAACATGGTATAGGAATGCCGTGATGCATGTTGTACAACCGGCCCTTCCTTGTCTTTTCAGAAGCGAAAACGGGCAGGTCCCTCCCCCCCCCTCCCCCCTCCCCCCCTCCCCTCCTCATGCCTTTAGTTCGTCTTCACAATCTGGCTCCAGCTGTTCACGACATACACATACACACAAAGTTGTGACAAAGATCTGAGGCGATATAAAGTAGATATTTACAAGAAAAAATGTTCTCTGGTGCGACCATCCCAAAGATGGTATTGGGGGGAGTTTTGAAATAACTGGAGGACGGAGGGGGAAAATGGAGCAGAGATGGGAATGTGCAGGTTAATGTGTATAACTGTGCGCCCTGTGAAGGAGAGACTGGGGAAAGGGGTAGGTGGATCGTGTCTTTGCTTTAGTTACATAGCAGAAGAAGAAGAAGAAGAAGAAGAAGAAGAAGAAGAGAAGAAGAAGAAGAAGAAGAAGAAGAAGAAGAAGAAGAAGAAGAAGAAGAAGAAGAACAACAACAACAACAACAACAACAACAACAACAACAACAACGAGCAGGAGGAGGAGGAGGGAGGAGGAGGAGGAGAAGAAGAAGAAGAAGAAGAAGAAGAAGAAGAAGAAGAAGAAGAAGAAGAAGAAGAAGAGCAACAACAACAACAACGATGGTGGAAAGAAGAAGAAGAAGAAGAAGAAGAACAGCAACAACAACAACGACGACGACGACGACAACAACAACAACGACAACAACAACAATAACAACAACAACATCATCAACCATATCGTCAGCACAAAAACAACGAGAAAATCCAAGACCAACGCCATTGACAACAACAACAAAACACGAGAAAATGAGAACGCATCAATCCAGCATGATCCCGTCAACAAAACCAAAGGAGAACGAGACCTGACCTTCAGCTGACCTTGAACCCCGGGCACAACCAATGAGTCAAGCAGCGGTCACATGACAGGTGAGTGACGCAGCAACATGGTATAGGAATGCCGTGATGCATGTTGTACAACCGGCCCTTCCTTGTCTTTTCAGAAGCGAAAACGGGCAGGTCCCTCCCCCCCCCTCCCCCCTCCCCCCTCCCCTCCCCTCCTCATGCCTTTAGTCCGTCAAGCAACACTGGTGTAAGAGGTAAGATAGAGTAGTTTTTCCTCCCCCCCCCCCCCCCCCCCCCCGCTCCGCCCCAAATTTTCTTGAAATTAGAGTAGTTTTTCTTCCCCCCCCCCCTCCCCCAACCTTCTTGTCTGTGCTTCCTCTCCATTCCCGTTCCTTTGTTCTCTCCTGCGTTCATACAGACCCTGCAGTCACAAAGCGCAGTGGATCAGAGTTTGGATGTATTCATGGATTCACGTTTTGCTTCTTTGTTTGTTTAAGTTTACTGCAATACGATATATGCATACACACTCTACCTGTGTATATGCAGATGTAAACGAATACGCATCAGTTATAATACATACAAATACTTATATGAATGTACATGCACACATACATACATACAAACATGCATGCATACATACATTCATACATATACATACATGCATACATACATACATACACACAGATACATGCATGTGTGCATACATGCATGTGTGCATACGTACATACATACATACATACACATACACACATATTTACTTAATGCATATAGACGTACATGCACGCACACACACATGCATACATACATACATGCATACATACGTACATACTACATACATACATACATACATACATACATACATATATACATACATACATACATACTTACATTGATGCACACACACACACACACACACACACACACCACACACACACACACACACACACACACATGCATGCATGCATACATACATACATACATACATACATACATACATACATACATACATACATACATACATACATATACACAGACAGATGCATGTGTGCATAGATACATACATACACACATGCATACATACATACATACATACATACATGCATACATACATACATACATACATACAGACAGACACACAGACACACAGACACACAGACACATACAGACATACACACATACTTACATTGATGCATATAAACATGCATGCACATACATACACATACAACCACATACATACATAACATACATACATACATACATACACATAGTGATTCAGCAGCAGAGCAGTGCCTCCTCTGGTAAGTAGGTGACCGACTTAAGATGTTCCCTGTGACTACCGGTGCTGGGGCAGTGGCAGGACAAGCCAGGCAGTGGCTGTAGAACTGGAGCCGGAGTGAGCGGCGTGGGTCCAGTGCTACTGAGGTGGCAAGGAGGACGAGACAGAATAATAAATGATAAAGAAAAAAAAATGCTGTGTATTTCTTAGCAGCAGACAAGGTTCGGCACTCTGCAGGGGGGGGGGGGGGGGAGGGGGGGGGGGGGGGGACCTGTGCTAGAGCTTGCGCTCAGCGAGAGTAAACCCAAAGTAAGTTAGCCTCATCAGTAAGCCCAAAGCAAGTAATCGTCATCAGTAAGTCCAAAGCAGTTTAGCTTCATCAGTAAGCTCTAAGCAGTTTAGCCTGACCAGTAAGCCCGAAGCAAGTTATCGTCATCAGTAAGCCCAAGGCACTTTAGCCTCATCAGCGAGAGTGACCCAGCCGTTTTGGCAGGACAAATGGGACTGGTGGGCCCGCCCAAAGCAAGTTATCGTCATCAGTAAGCGCAAAATAATCTAGCCTTATCAGGAAGCTCAAAGTAATTTAGCCTCATCAGTTAACCCAAAGCACTTTAGCCTCATCAGTACACTCAAAGCACTTTAGCCTCATCAGTAAACCCAAAGCACTTTAGCCTCATCAGTTAACCCAAAGCACTTTAGCTCATCATTAACCAAAGCACTTACTCATCAGTTAACCCAAAGCACTTTAGTCATCAGTACCAAGCACTTCAGCTCATCAGTTAACCCAAAGCACTTTAGCCTCATCAGTTAACCAAAGCACTTTAGCCTCATCAGTTAACCCAAAGCACTTTAGCCTCATCAGTACACCCAAAGCACTTTAGCCACATCACCAAAACTAGCCTCATCAGTTAACCCAAAGCACTTTAGCCTCATCAGTACACCCAAAGCACTTTAGCTCATCAGTTAACCCAAAGCACTTTAGCCTCATCAGTACACCCAAAGCAATTCAGCCTCATCAGTTAACCCAAAGCACTTTAGCCCATCAGTTAACCAAAGCAATCAGCCTCATCAGTTAACCCAAAGCACTTAGCCTCATTAGTGAACCCAAAGCAATTCACCTCATCAGTTAACCCAACGCAATTCAGCCTCATCAGTCAACCCAAAGCAATTCAGCCTCATCAGTCAACCCAAAGCAATTCAGCCTCATCAGTCAGCGTCCACAGCACAGTGAGAGAAAGAACAGACAAAACATGGGTGTGAGACGGTGCGCCTTTCCTGCAGGCAGACGATATCCTGATCGTTGACAGCACTTCATGTCTAAGATTTGATCTCCAGATCTCTTTGCTTGTCCTATAAACCGAGAAAAGGTAACTCTGTCTGAACAGGAAAGACATGCGTTATTTTCCCCCTGATTATGCTATTCTGGAACAGACCTATAATGGCCCGTCAGCCAGCTTGCCAGTCTAATCGGAGTGAGACTATGGGAAGAACAGGGGTATGACATGGAAACGGTGCCTCTGCAGTGGAGACGTTGTGCTACAAACACTTTGACATCACACATTATGATTATTATCATCGAGTGTTTCAGCTCTCCATGTCCTGCGTTTGGTGTGACGTGTGTGGGCCCCCTACGCTAACAGCAGAACTGTGTCCTTACCGCAATCCCATACAGAGTATTTTGCGTTCATTTTCGGCACTTTTGTCGATTAACCACAAAGATGCGTGTTGTGATTAATGCACCGAGTATGGAATCCATCGCAAAGAAAGTATATTTGGAAAGAAAATGCGATTTCTGTAATGAAATATAGTAACGCACCCTCCCCCTTCTGATCAATGAATTCATACTAAAGTACCGTCTGCTTTACGCGCGTTCAGTGAGAATTCGGTCAGCCTGGTCAACGCCCATCTTGCGCCGAATGCGAGAAGGCACATGATTGCTCGTTCTTAGTTTTCATCGTCCTGAAAGTTGTTTATCTTGTCTGAAGAAGACCTACGAGGTCGAAACGCGTCGTGTTTTGTCTTGTAGTTTGTTTTTCTTGTTTTTGGCGGACTCACTAAGAATTATTCTTAAAATATGTTTCAATTTCGCTTGCAGTCATCTCACTTTGAAACTAGCTGAGATGTTACCAGTCTGATGCATGATCTGCGTAAGGTTTCGCCTTCTTGCTGCGAACTGTTGACGACAAGCACACATAGTTGAGGTAACCCGTACCAACGTAGACACCGACCCTCGGTCACACGAGTGGGATTTTTTTTCCGTTTTTTTTTTTTTTTTTTTTTTTGTTTTGTTTTGTTTTGTCCCCCAACTTCCATTTTTTGCACTTTCCCCCATCTTTCTTTGTGTCCCCCTTTAACAAAAACCAACTTTTAAGTGGACCTTCCACCCTCCTATTTCCCCCCGACATTTTTAGTTGCTTTTTCAACTCTCATTCTCCATGCGAATCTGTACGTTCAGTTTCAGATGGACATTCTGATTTGAACTGTAATGTTTTCCTGTTTGATACAGAGCGTCTGGGTTTACAAGTGAGAGTTACCCTCGTGTAATTCCGGACATATTGGCCTATTAACGGTTCTGTTTGTTTTAAACTTTTGACACTACAGGTACAGGCGTCCCTCTTGGGGTAGTAGAAGTCTATGTAAACGCTGTCGAAGACGGGCGTATGTTTGTCCAATCACGTACAGTGTAGACTGATTGACTGAGGACAGGCCGTGTATCTGGCCCACACCCCCTGACCTTTCTCACCTCCAGGCGTGAAAAGGATTGTAAAGGTCAACCCACTCTAACCTTCTATCACCCTTTTCCTCCCTCTCTAAAACGTGAACTCCACCGAGAACAAAAGCAGTCTCTATTCTCAAACCGATAGAGAAGGTAAGGAGAGAACGCTCAGGGGAAATAGAGGTGGAAGATTGGGTAGCGGGGGCGGGGGGTTGGGAGTGGGGGGGGGGGGGTAACGTATTACCCTCGACACCGGGGGGGGGGGGGGGGGGTCATCCTGTTGAAGTGATACGACACTACTTAGGGGAGTGAAATTCTTCAAAGGTGGGAGGGTAACCAAGTACCGGAGGAATGGGACGGAGAGAGACGAGAGAGAGAGAGAGAGAGAGAGAGAGAGAGAGAGAGAGAAGAAGAAGAAGAAGAAGAGGAGGAGGAAGAGGAGGAGGTGGAGAAGGAGGAGGAGCAAGAAGAACAAGAACAAGAAGAACAAAATGAACAAGAACAAGCACACGATAAAAAGAAAATCAAGAGAAGAAGAAGAGGAGTAAGAAGAAGAAGAAGGAGACGGGGCAAGCGTTTTTCAGTGGTCTGTCAGAAAGGCCGCTTGTTTATGACCAGGCAAACACGTACTAGTCAATTGAGGGAGAGGTAGACGAGGGTCTTAAAGCCATTGACATAGGTGATAGATGAACTAGGAGATACCTGGTGAATTCATGCACCCCTGGCAACAACTTTTCTTTCAGAGAGGATGTGAATTTTATAATTGGCCACGTTTATGAAAATATGTGCATGTCGCTTGTTTGATTTTTTTTTAAATTAACGTGATTTCAAGATTTCGAGGTCTACTTTTTCAAGATTCAAGTTCTGAAAATATGTACATGTCGATTGTTTGATTTTTTAAACTTAATGTGATTTCAACACCACGAGGTTTTCTTTTCAAAAGATTGAAAAAAAAACTGCTATGAAATAAAATGAGCAAGACGTCGCGTTATTCTACGAATATAATGATTTTCTGCGATTGTTCTCAAATATGCATTGGCAGTTTAGTATGAACCACGCGGAAGGATAAAAGGAAGCACAAGATAAATCTCCTGGAAAGAAATAATCGAAAACACAAACGTTCAATGCGCGTAAAAATCTCTCTCTCTCTCTCTCTCTCTCTCTCTCTCTCTCTCACCACACACACACACACACACACACACACACACATCCACACGCGCGCGCGCGCGCGCGCGCGCACTTTAGTTCGTGGGTGAAGATAGGGTATAATGACTTCCATTCCACAGAGCCTTGCAGACTTCATGTCCTGGGGGTTTTGCCTGGCACCTGTTAAGTTGATGTGACGCTTGTTTTTCAAATGACGCATGCGCAATTTGCGTCATTATTCCGGAAATCTCAGCCAAGTACAAGAATTATAATTTGTGATGGTCCTCGATTATCCTAGAAAGTTCCATGTTTTTTGAGTGGCCGTGCTACATCACAATGTTCGTGCCCCGTGTTTTCTGAACTCACAATTTGATGGTTTGTAAACACTTGAGGGAATGAGAGAGAGAGAGAGAGAAGAGAGCGTGAGAGAGAGAGAGAGAGAGAGAGAGAGAGAGAGAGAGGATGCGGTGGTAGAAGAGGAGGAAGAAGAGCAACAGCTGAAGATAAAGAAACAGAAGAAAATAACACCACCAACAATACCACCAGCACCACCAACAAAAACAACTACAAGTAAAACATGAGAACAAGAAAGGGAACACAAAGAACAATTCTAAGACGAGGAAAAGAAAAATGTAACATCACTAATTATGGTGAAAACACGTCAAACAGAAGCGTCATTTGTTCGTTCGCTCATTCATTCATTTATTCATTCATTCATTCATTCGTTCAGGAAAAGAGTGTTCCTCTGATAAAGGTCAAAGGGCAACGTGGAGATGAGCTTTAGCTGACCTTTGAAAACAGGCACAGACAGTCACGTGACAGGTGACCGACACCTACACATGCATCGAGAACACGCACAGACAGTCACGTGACAGGTGACCGACACCTACACATGCATCGAGAACACGCACAGACAGTCACGTGACAGGTGACCGACACCTACACATGCATCGAGAACACGCACAGACAGTCACGTGACAGGTGACCGACACCTACACATGCATCGAGAACACGGTTGAAACTTGCCGCCTTTATTCCTTGTCTTTTCCCCAAGTCAAGATGAACAGAACAGGTCACGTGGGTTTATTTCTTCTCTTCCAGACATAACGCATGCTGTTCGTGAGACAAACACACTCTCTCTCTCTGTCTCTATGTCTGTCTGTCTGTCTGTCTCTGTCTGTCTCCTTTTCTCTGTGTCTCTTTCTCTCTCAACAAAGTCTCTCTCTCTTCTTTCTCTCTCTCTCACTCTCGACAGTCTCTCTCTCTCTCTCTCTCTCTCTCTCTCTCTCTCTGCCTCTTCCTCTCCCTCTTTCACTTCCTCTCTCTCTCTGGCTCTGTCTGTCTGTCTGTCTGTCTGTCTCTTTCTCTCCTATTTAATGTAGCCTTACTAATGGCTAATAGTAACAAAACTATAATGAAGACTGTATTCATACAATCCATTTAAAGACTGCAGTTGAAGGGTGTGAATTTTTATATTGAATCACATGTTTGTTGTACTCTATAGTCAAAAGATGTTGGAATCTGTCATTATATTGATGTATTTTTACTTTTCTTCATTGTTAAAGTGCCATCATAAATAGCAGTAAGGGATGGAGCCAAATAAACAATTTTCCATTCCCATTGCTCTCTCTCTCTGTCTCTGTCTCTCTCTGTCTCTGTCTCTCTCTCTTTTCTAGTCCCCCCCCCCCCCCCCCAACTTCCCGCTCTCATTTTCTTTCAAACAGACGCTGTAGGGACACAGGGATTCTACTTCGGCAGTATAAAGTTTCGTGGGTCACAATCTGTTAGGTAGAAAATGTATACTTTTTTTTCAGAAATTAAAACAGATTCTCTCAAATGAAATGAATCAGTATAAGGCAAGACTTTTTTTTTTTTTTATTGAGCATCAAATAAGCAAACGGAACATGACAATGGATCTAAAAAGCTGAATTTAATACATACTTCTAAAAAAAATTACCATCTTGATGGCGAAGGACAAAACACCTTTTTTTTTTATTTTTTTTTTTTTAATAGAAAGCCCACATCGTCTCAGTCAGACACAAAACGTTATCGTGAAGAGCAAACTTTTAAAGGAATTTGAAGTAAATCCGCCATTTAATAGGGACAAACAGAATTAGAAGACAAAACACGACGCGTTAAGGTTTTTTTCAAGCAAGACAATAAACATTCTGGACAGTGAAAGCGAAGAACGAGCAATGGCTTATGTTCTCCAATTCGGCGTAAGATGGGCGTTGAATCATGTACAATGGTATTTTTCTACAAAAAATACAGCTAGTGAGTACTTTTTTCACGCAAAATGAAATGTTAAGAGTTGATTGAACACTTTGGTAGTTCAAGGAAATAGGCACGGCTGTTCGCACATTCCATACATCGGTAGTTCAAGGAAATAGGCACGGCTGTTCGCACATTCCATACATCGGTAGTTCAAGGAAATAGGCACGGCTGTTCGCACATTCCATACATCGGTAGTTCAAGGAAATAGGCACGGCTGTTCGCACATTCCATACATCGGTAGTTCAAGGAAATAGGCACGGCTGTTCGCACATTCCATACATCGGTAGTTCAAGGAAATAGGCACGGCTGTTCGCACATTCCATACACATACAGGAGACACGAAGATGCACATTTCTCAGTTGGTTCTTTATCTGGTAGGTTGCCTATCTTGAATGTTATCAGCCTGAGATGTCGGCAGATGTAGGCTCTGCAGATGTCGCCAGATGAAGGCTCTGCAGATATCGGCAGATGTCGGCTCTGCAGATGTCAGCTCCGCAGATGTCGGCCGATTTAGGCTCTGCAGATGTCGGCAGATGTAGGCTCTGCCGATAAAGGCTCCGCAGATGGCGGCGGATGTAGGCTCTGCAGATGTTGGTAGATGTAGGCTCTGCATATGTCAGCAGATGTGGGCTCTGCCGATGTAGGTTCCGCAGATGTCGGCAGATGTAGGCTCTGCCGATGTAGGCTCCGCAGATGTCGGCAAATATAGGCTTTGCAAATGTCGGAGGATGTAGGCTCTGCAGATGTCGGCAGATGTAGGCTCTGCAGATGTCGGCAGATGCAGGCTCAGCAGATGTCGGCAGATGTAGGCTCTGCAGATGTCAGCAGATGTAGGTTCCGCAGATGTCGGCAGATGTCGGCGGATGTAGTCTCTGCAGTCATGAAATACGGGCGTACCACTTCCAGAGATCAATTATGTCCCTTGACGTCTTAATGGAATATTCTGTCCATGCCTGCATCCAATCTGAACGCAGCGCTGGCTTTCAAAGGTGATGCAGGATTACCCCCAGGTTGTTTCGGCAGTTGAGGACAGTGCTTCTCTGAGTCCCACTGGCACCTTCAGGTGTATCTTTTTCTTGTCTGCAGGCTGAGACATCATATATTTAGACGTGGCTTGTTTAAGATCCTGGCTAATTGGGACATCCTTTATTGCGGTGTTTCATATCTTGTTTGGTTCGTCAGTGTTCGGCTCAATCTCGGAGTTATGCAATAATAGTGTTTTTCTTTTCTTTTGCTTTGCTTCATTTTTGAAGAGATAGAAATACTTTCCAGATTCTGTAAAGATTTTATTCACAGAGCGAGAGAGAAAAATCTGTACTGAAATTTTATGGGTAGAACATGAGTTCAGAGCCATATGTCAGCAAACGATGGTGGAACTATGCGACTCTTGTGAGCTCCATCTTGCCTCCTCTGTGGATCACAAGGATTTGAAAATGAAGAGGTCAGCAGACGACATAAACATGGGGGTGGGAGTCGAAGGGGGGGGGGGGGGGGGGGGGGTCATGAAAATCGTATTTGGATATTTAAGTCTCAAACAAAGGCAGGGCAGTTGCTTCAGAATCAGGTACAACGTCACGCTTGATAATACCAGAGTCTGATTCTGGCCGTGTGTGAAGAACGGGCAGGTTAGACCAGAACGGGGACATGTTTATGAGTGCACAGCACATGGGGCAGGTTAGACCAGTGCGTGGCATGCACATAGGTGCAGAGCACATGGGGCAGGTTAGACCAGTGCGTGGCATGTATATGAGTGCACAGCACATGGGCAGGTTAACATGCGTGCAGTATGTCAGCACATGGGCAGGTTAGACCAGTGCGTGCATGAATAGGTGCACAGCACATGGGCAGGTTAGACCAGTGCGTGTGCAGTATATGAGTGCACAGCACATGGGCAGGTTAGACCAGTGCGTGTCATGCATATAGGTGCACAGCACATGGGGCAGGTTAGACCAGTGCGTGGCATGCGCATAGGTGCACAGCACTTCTGATTGGTGCAGAATTACCGTTCACATAGAGGAGGTGGTACATGTCTTTACTGTCTGCTTTCCTTTGTCTTGATGATACTTTTATCATTTTAACCTGAAAGGAGTGAGCATTCATCATTTCTGAATTATACTGTATAGTTTGTGATCTTCTGATACCCGACGTGACTCTTTCTTGTAATATTTCCATCTGTCTTAAACGGCGCATTATTTGTATTGAAAACAAAAATTGAATAAATCATACCAATTTCAACTCTAATTATGTTGAAAAGGTAGTCACCATGCTGTGGTTTCACCATCAAATCCTGAGTTGATGACACAGAGCAACTGAACTGAAGAATGTTTGGAGCAATAACTGACAATAAACTAGGCTTAATCATTTCCTGCATGGGATTGCTCGTCTTTTCGGCTTGAGTGAACAAATAGGCAGTGTTTTAACTCACAAATATTTGTCGTTTATCCTGAATGTTGTTTATCTTGCCCGAAGAACACCTAAGAGGTCGAAATGCGTCGTTGTCTTGTGATTTGTTTGTCCCTGTTAAATTCATTTTAAAATTTGTTTCAGTTTCAGCATGCAGTACCTCTCTTTGAAACTACACAAATATTTGGTCTTACGGGCGAGACTGACGAACCATTAGCCTGTAAACGACTCAAGTGTTTTTTTTTTTTCTACTGCTAAGGATAATGATTTTCAGAATCATCTTTTTGAGTCCAGCAGCTATGTGTCCCATCTGGAATGACAGACACATCACAATCAGTTCCAAGATCAGACTGATTCGCTCCCTGGTCATTGCCACATTTCTCTATGCCTGTGAGACGTGAACTCTGACAGCTGAACTTGAGAGAAGGATTCAGGCATTAGAGATAAGATGCTACAGCAATATCCTTGGCATTTCAAAACAAAGACCACATTATCAACTTGGTGGTCCAGACCAGAGTAAGGCAAGCCATTGGACCATACGAAGACCTGTTGTCCACAGTGAAAAGAAGGAAAATGAGATGGCATGATCGTATATCAAGATCAACAGGACTTGCCAAAACCATTCTACAAGAAACAGTGTGAGGAGGCAGAAGAAAGGAAGACAGAAAGAGATGGGAGGACAACATCAGTGCATGGACTGGCCTCACACTCAGTAACTGCCTAAGAGTGTCTGAGAACCGGGATGAGTGGAGGAAGCTGGTTGCGAAGTCTTCTGTAGCGCCTCAACGGTATTAAGACTCCAGGATATGTAGAAAACTCAGTCCAAGAGCGGTGTATATTCTTAAATCATTAGCATGTAGGGTTCTGTCGTTTATCTAACAGAGCCCCTCTGTTGTCATCTTCACGAGTCTCAAAGAGGAAGCACTATTCAACCAATCCCCACCTTATCTCACTTTTTTTCTCTTGAAATATAACATCCATCGGGTGCAAAGCGTAACAATTCTGAAGCTAATTAATAGTGAAAACAGGGAGTGGAGTGGGGAAAGGGGTGGGGTGGGGGGGGGAGCAGAAGGTGTGTGTGTGTGTGTGTGTGTGTGTGTGTGTGTGTGTGTGTGTGTGTGTGTGTGTGTGTGAGAGAGAGAGAGAGAGAGAGAGGGGAGGGGGGACGATCTGCCGCTACACCCAAGCACCTTTTGTTGAATTGAAACTATTGAGGGGTGTTGAATGCTTCAAGGGAAGGTGAGTAGCCAGGTACGAAGGAAGAGAGAGAGAGAGAGAGAGAGAGAGAGAGAGAGAGAGAGAGAGAGAGAGAGAGAGACAGACAGACAGACAGACAGACAGACAGAGAGGGAGAGCGGGAGAGAGGAAGAGAGAGAATGAATGAATGATTTATTGGGGAAAGCTTACAAAGGCCATTCTCAAGGGGAGGACTTGGTGGGAAGGGGTGCTTATGACCGTAAAAGAATAAACAGACAGTACATGTCAGAATGCAGCGTCGCGACGAGAAAACCAGATCACAAAACATATTAAAAACTATCACCACACACTGGTATGACTGCAAACGTGACTGTTGTGTTGATGTGTTGAGAGAGAGAGAGAGAGGGGGGGGGGGAGATAGAGAGCCAGACAAACAGGCGGACAGAGAGAGAGAGAGAGAGAGAGAGAGAGAGAGAGAGAGAGAGAGAAGAGCGGGGGGGGGGAGATAGAGACAGAGACAGAGAGAGAGAGAGAAAGAGAGAGACAGAGAGAGAGAGAGAGAGAGAGAGAGAGAGAGAGAGATGGAAAGAGAGAGAGAGCATTATCAGTGGTCTGTCAGACGGGCCAGTTGTTTATGATCTGGCAAACACGTACAGGTCAATAGGTGGAGAGATTCACCAGGTTCTCAAAGATGTTGTCGTGAGTGTATAGAAGAACTTACATAATGCCAGTGAATCCATGACCCCTACCTTTGTCTGTGAACTGTTTCCGTGTATGTCCTTTATTTCGCAACCTTAGAATTTGGCTGGTCACTTCAATCTTGACACTGGATCAAGACAGGAGAACTTAAAAAGGATATCAAATTTCTTCCTTTTTTGTTCAGGAAACGTGATGCTGCATGTCCTGTAGTCAGATCTGAAGTGGGGGGCGGTTTTTTTTTCTGTCTGACGGTACCGGTCCCTGTCTCTCGCTGTACCCCCGACAGGTGACAAGGAGCATGGAGTGTCGCTGACAACCAACAAAGCCTTGGCCTTGTCTTCACTTGGAACAACACAGACAGCAAACAGGGCAAAGTTCTCTGCGTGCGTTCCATTGACAACAACCACTTCACTCTCCCCATAGTGAAGAGTGGACAGAACAAGGGAGCTAAATCCGTTGGAAAAGACTTGCGTGATGCGATGAATAGACATCGGTTGAGAGTTTCTTTGCCAGGTAAAGGAACTGGTTTTAGGGAAAGAAGGAAACTGGCTTTGGAAATATTCCATTTCTTCGACCACCATTGGGATCACGTAGAAAAAACAGTGGAGGGACCCATAGTTTGCTTGGCGTCCTGTGTCTGACCGGTCACAAAGATAGTGGAGGGATCAACTGTTTAACTTACGGATTGCCACTTTTAGTTTGAAGAGTAGGTCTGGCTGGCCATAACAGCAGAAGAATCGATTGTTTGGTGGGATGTTCGTGTTTGACTGATCAGTCAAACAAAAGTTTTTATTGTAGACTGTCTTGTTCCATGATAAGTTTTTGAGACTCGGTTAGAACAAAATTTGAAAGCAAGATCAAGAAACTACTCAGCCACTGTGCAGTGACTCCTCTGGTGGGTGTCTGAGACAGGTTGACTCCTGTGCACTGCCATTGCTGGCATTGCAACAGCAGAAACCTGGATGTGGCTATGTACAAGGTGGATGTAGACAGAGGCGTGGGAGTAGCGCCAGTAAAAGCAAGACAGAACCTGAGATGGCGAAACAAAAGTGTTACCTTAACATCCATGGTTGATGAAAAGTAAAGACGATGAGGGACAGATCTTTTTTAATAATAAAAGAGGTAGGCATCATTTGAGTTTCACCAAGGAGGCGTCACAGACCTGCCTACATTAGCTATACCACGTCCACTGAGTTATGAGACCACCCAGCCTGCAGGAAAGACGAGGTGTTTCAATAAATGAAGGAGTCAAATAAAAAGTTTGGTAAGAGGGTCTGTAGCAAAACGGCCGAGTCGGACAAAACGGCCGCCTACATTTAGAGCCGACCGTTTTGTCCAACCAGGCCGTTTTGTCCGACAAAAGATTGAGAGTCGGACAAAACAGCCGGGTTTTAGCCGTTTTGTCCGAGGTTGGAGCTGTTTTGTCTGATATTTCACTGGCAAAGAAGTATAAATTCGTCGCGTTCTGTTTTTTGTTTTTTTTTTGTTTTTGTTTTTGTTTGTTTGTTTTTCTGTCTGTCTACCCCCAAGAAAGAAATCACGTGGAAAAAAACCCGTTCGGCCGTCATGCCCCCAGGTGGCCAATTTGGCGTCTTAAGCTGACCACCGACTTTCCGTTCGGAAGATATCCTTGGGACAGACAGAAAAACAAACAAACAAACAAACAAACAAAAACAGAATGCGACGAATTTATACTTCTTTGCCAGTGAAACTGGGCAAAGAACAATTTAAAAACATATCGGACAAAACGGCCGCTTATTTAGAGCCGGCCGTTTTGTCCAACCAGGCCATTTTGTCTGACAAAAGATTTAAAGTCGGACAAAACAGCCGGGTTTTAGCCGTTTTGTCCGAGGTTGGACAAAACGGCCGGGTCGGACAAATCGGCCGGCTACATCTCTTGCATAGGATGAAACAAGATAGCTGACCAGTGCATTCATCTGTACTACAAATACTGCCTGCAAAAACCGCTGCGTGAGGTGTGGTTATGATGAAAGACTAGTCAAAGGTGAAAGCAGTCGTCCCGCTTGTAATATGAGCACAAGAGAGATATATTTCATCTGACTATTGTTGTGTAACGTCGCTGAATGGAGAAGTTGTTTGATGTCAAGACTTTAAACGACTGGAGAGAGAAGTAAATGGTTTAGCGGACACAGTCCTCGTCTTTGTTGCCCCTCTCTCAGTCATTCCTTCTCTCTGCATTCTCTCTCTCTCTCCCTCTCTCTCTCTCTCTCTCTCTCTCTCTCTCTCTCTCTTCTCTCTAGGTCCACACACACACACACACACACACACACACACACACACACACACACACACACACACACACACACACACACCAAATACGGGCATGGTCGTGCGTGCACACACTGACTCATGCATGCACACCTCTGTCTCTTTCCGTGTCTTCTGTCTCTCTCTCTCTCTCTCTCTCTCTCTCTCTCTCTCTCTCTAATGCACACACACACACACACACACACACACACACACACACACACAACACACACACACACACACTCTCTCTCTCTCTCTCTCTGTCTCTCTCTCTGTCTCTCTGTCTCTCTCTCTCTCTCTCTTCCTTTCCAATATTCTCTCTCTCTCTCTCTCTCTCTCTCTCTCTCTCTCTCTCTCTCTCTCTCTCTCTCTCTCATGATTAATGAACTGACGGGAAAAGAACCCACACTCAAAATGATCCATAGCATGCGGCTGTCTTCAGAGATTGCTGAACTGTTCACACTTCTTTTCTGACAACGTCGCCTTCCTGTGAGACACTACCATAGGCTTTTAAACGCAACTGAATGTATCACGTGACTGTGTAAACAGTCTGGGATTATCTGTTAATCTGGGAAATAAATAGCTTGGTAATATTTCTTGATGGTGGATATGTTAAAACGAAAGGTTTCCGTCCGGCGGCCATTTTGGTCGTGTGCCGAATATAAGATAAGTGGTTTCTTGTTCTTCGTTTTCACTGTCCTAAATGTTATTTGTTTTTGCCTGTAGAAGACCCAAGAGGTCGAAATGCATTGTGTCTTGTCCTGTACTTTGTTTGTCTATGTCCTTGGCGGTAACTAACCCCCTCTCTTTCTAAATTCTAAAATCCGCCCTCAGTCACTCCATTTTGAAACGAAAGAAGTATGTTACTTTCGAGATCAGGAACTAAGGATCGTAAACATGACTGTGTAAATATCTCGACATTTACTGATCAGACACTCCGTCATTTATATATACTATGAATGATCTCACCAAAGATGCAAGAAGCTGGGTGTTAGCCTTTTTTTAAGCTACTCTTTCGGTCAGTGAAAATTCGAGGAACGTATTCTTTAAATCTTTTGATAGTCAGATTCAAACCATCCTATCAATGTGTCTCAATTTAGGGTCTGTTAGTTAATCCGGAAATACTAGAAAGACTGCTTTGTTGGCTGTAATGAAACTTCTTGGCGTGAACTTCAAAGCCTCAGATATATGATTTACAGAAAGGAAAAACGGGTAGATGTCCATTATTCAGAAACACATGCGTTTGTTATACAACGTATTGGCCTAACTCAGTTGCTGATCACAAGTTCCCAGGAAAAGTTTTACAGAATGCAGTAAAATCTGCAGTCTATGAATTAGAATACTTAGGCTTGCAAAATTAGTAACGTTCTTAAAATAATGTGGTTTCGGAATTGTAGGGGAAAACACACACCACACACACACACACACACACAACACACAGCACAGACAACACACACACAAGTTCCAACGCAATACAGAGATGGAAGAGAGAGTGCGGTGAATGTTCAACGAGTGAAGGAAGGGGGGTGTAA
>CM065729.1:36601754-36616754 GCA_033310375.1 Conus canariensis | reverse complement strand
AGCAGTCTCTATCAAGTCGTCACCCTCTAGAGGAGACACTGCACTGTGACCAAGTTTCCAATCCATAGGGAGCAGTCTCTATCAAGTCGTCAAGGGGTCACCCTCTGGAGGAGACATTGCACTGTGACCAAGTTTCCAATCCACAGGGAGCAGTCTCTATCAAGTCGTCAAGGGGTCACCCTCTGGAGGAGACACTGCACTGTGACCGAGTTTCCAATCCACAGAGAGCAGTCTCTATCAAGTCGTCAAGGGGTCACCCTCTGGAGGAGACACTGCACTGTGACCGAGTTTCCAATCCACAGGGAGCAGTCTCTATCAAGTCGTCAAGGGGTCACCCTCTGGAGGAGACACTGCACTGTGACCAAGTTTCCAATCCATCGGGAGCAGTCTCTATCAAGTCGTCAAGGGGTCACCCTCTAGAGGAGACACTGCACTGCTGTCAAGTATCTTAGTGTTCAATTTCATTTGTTCTGATCCAACATATGCAGGGCACTACTAAGCCATCTAATGGCAGCACAAGTTATTGCTTTGTTGTAGAGCCAGAGCTCATGACCATCCTCTGTGGAAGGCACGTCTATGTCCATCCAGTTATAGGCCCCATGAGCGCGCCGACACCGGCAATCTGAGCATGAACTCGTCAACGGTGTAGACATGAAGACGAAATCGAAACTGCGGTCACCACTAGATAAGAGTAATGAAGATAAATGTTAGGGAGTCAGAGACAGGGCTGCACACTGTACTTCCTTATTGGCATCTAGTCCTGACATCAGCCATTGTCCTGGCATCAACCACTGTCCGGGTATCAACCTTTGTCCTAGCATCAACCTTTGTCCTAGCATCAACCTTTGTCCTGGCATCAACCATTGTCCTGGCATCAACCATTGTCCTGGCATCAAGCATCAACCATTGTCCTGGCATCAACCATTGTCCTGGCATAAACCATTGTCTTGGTATCAACCTTTGTCCTAGCATCAACCTTTGTCTTAACATCAACCTTTGTCCTGGCATCAACCTTTGTCGAAGCATCAACCAGACTTTGTCCTAGCATCAACGTTTGTCCTGGTATCAACCATTGTTGTGGCATCAACCAGACTTTGTCCTGGTATCAACCTTTGTCCTAGCGTCAACCTTTGTCCTAGCGTCAAGCTTTGTCCTAGTATCAACCATTGTTGTGGCATCAACCAGACTTTGTCCGGGTATCAACCATTGTCCTGGTATCAACCTTTGTCCTGGTATCAACCTTTGTTGTGGCATCAACCACACTTTGTCCTGGTATCAACCATTATCGTTGCCTCAACTAGACATTGTCCTGGTATCAACCTTTGTCATGGCATCAACCTTTGTCGTAGTATCAACCTTTGTTGTGGGCTCAACCACTGTCCTGGTATTAACCATTGTCGTAGCATCAACCAGACTTTGTCCTGGTATCAACCTTTGTCGTGGCATCAACCATTGTCCTGGTATTAACCATTGTGTGACATCAACCAGACTTTGTCCTAGCATCAACCTTTGTCGTGGCATCAACCATTGTCCTGGTATTAACCATTGTCGTAGCATCAACCAGACTTTGTACTAGCATCAACCTTTGTCGTGGCATCAACCATTGTCCTGGTATTAACCATTGTGTGGCATCAACCAGACTTTGTCCTAGCATCAACCTTTGTTGTGGCATCAACCTTTGTCGTGGTATCAACCTTTGTCGTGGCATCAACCATTGTCCTGGTATTAACCATTGTCGTGGCATCAACCAGACTTTGTCCTAGCATCAACCTTTGTCGTGGCATCAACCTTTGTTGTGGCATTAACCAGACTTTATCCTGGTATCAACATTTGTCGTAGTATCAACCTTTGTCGTAGCATCAACCTTTGTAGTGGCATCAACCTTTGTCCTGGAATCAACCTTTGTCCTGGCATGAACCTTTGCCCCGGTATCAGCTATGCCCCAGAGATACTGGCAACTATGATGATGGTCAGAAAATTTGAGCAACATTCTCAAATGCTCATCCATTAAGCTGATGAAACTGAATTTCATGAATGGAATTCTCCCATCTGAGCTGATAGTGAGCTGATGAAACTCAACTTCGTGAATGGAATTCTCCCATCTGAGCTGATAGTGAGCTGATGAAACTCAACTTCGTGAATGGAATTCCCGCATCTGAGCTCATAGTGAGCTGATGAAACTCAACTTCGTGAATGGAATTCTCCCATCTGAGCTGATAGTGAGCTGATGAAACTCAACTTCGTGAATGGAATTCTCCCATCTGAGCTGATAGTGAGCTGATGAAACTCAACTTCGTGAATGGAATTCTCCCATCTGAGCTCATAGTGAGCTGATGAAACTCAACTTCGTGAATGGAATTCTCCCATCTGAGCTCATAGTGAGCTGATGAAACTCAACTTCGTGAATGGAATTCTCCCATCTGAGCTCATAGTGAGCTGATGAAACTCAACTTCGTGAATGGAATTCTCCCATCTGAGCTGATAGTGAGCTGATGAAACTCAACTTCGTGAATGGAATTCTCCCATCTGAACTCATAGTGAGCTGATGAAACTCAACTCCGTGAATGGAATTCTCCCATCTGAGCTCATAGTGAGCTGATGAAACTCAACTTCGTGAATGGAATTCTCCCATCTGAGCTCATAGTGAGCTGATGAAACTCAACTCCGTGAATGGAATTCTCCCATCTGAGCTCATAGTGAGCTGATGAAACTCAACTCCGTGAATGGAATTCTCCCATCTGAGCTCATAGTGAGCTGATGAAACTCAACTCCGTGAATGGAATTCTCCCATCTGAGCTCATAGTGAGCTGATGAAACTCAACTTCGTGAATGGAATTCTCCCATCTGAGCTCATAGTGAGCTGATGAAACTCAACTCCGTGAATGGAATTCTCCCATCTGAGCTCATAGTGAGCTGATGAAACTCAACTTCGTGAATGGAATTCTCCCATCTGAGCTCATAGTGAGCTGATGAAACTCAACTTCGTGAATGGAATTCCCGCATCTGAGCTCATAGTGAGCTGATGAAACTCAACTTCATGAATGGAATTCTCCCATCTGAGCTCATAGTGAGGTCAACTCTGGGTAGGAGCCCAGTGATGGGCTGAACATTCCCGTAAATATATGGATGACGGGAATCGAACCCACAATCTCCCGGCATGCAGTCCGTGATACTAACTAGTGTGCTATGGAGGCTAGTCCTCGTTTATTTCTTTGTTGCTAAAAAAAAGACTTTCTTTATTTCCTCTGTTTTTTCCTTTTTTTTTTCTTTTCTAATTTGTTCGTTTTGTGTCTTCTTCTTTTCTGGTGATGGTATAGGTATGTAGCTTGCCCATCCCCCCCCCCCACCCCCCCCGTTAAATCCCCCCATCCCGACTCCACAAAGTACTCTCTGTCTGTCTGCATGTCTCTATCCGTCTGTTTGTCTGTCTATGTCTCTGTCTTCTTCTCAAAGACTAATTGGGAGAGTAGACTATGTCTAAAATACCAGTTCTTGACTCGATAAATTAATGTTGGTAATTTTTTCTTTAAGTATTCTCTCTCTCTCTCTCTCTCTCTCTCTCTCTCTCTCTCTCTCTCTCTCTCTCTCTCTTTCTCTCTCTCTCTTGCCCATACCACATCCTCCTTTTGCCCTTTCCTCCATTGACCCCTGTTTTGCTCTCTTCCTTGTGATGGTTGTGGAGGTTGCAACCGTTTTGACTTATCAGGAAAGATAAGGTTTATGAGCACTGGGGGGAACAGAAGAGGTGAATTCAAAGGTCGACCACTTCCAGGGGTTTTCCCAACATTAGACACTTATCTCCCCTCTTACCACCTCCATCGTCTCTCCTCTCTCTCTCTCTCTCTCTCCTCTCTCTCTCTCTCTCTCTCTTTTTTTACGTTGCGATATAACGTGCAATTTGTTAGCTTTACAAGAAACCGGTCATGAAAAGTTTGTAAAGTTAGTAGTTGTTTTAAAACAAACGTATGTTTGCATTTATACTGTAAAAGATAGTATTTTCACAACGTAGATAATGACATCAACTGCACCATTCCTTGTTGTGTAATCATGGGACGGAGGGATGAAGGGTGGTAATGGTGATTGTATACGATGTTGAGGGGCATATTAACTGAATGTTTCCAAAACCACACCTTGAAACCATTTCTCTGAACTCTCTCTCTTTCTCTGTCGTCTGTCTATCTGTGTGTGTGTGTGTGTGTGTTGTGTGTGTGTGGGGTGTGTGTGTGTGTGTGTGTGTGTGTGTGCGTGTGATGTTTATGCTTGTTTACACATAAATCAACAATGTGTTTGATGGCATCATGCTAGCCACAGAATGTTAACGTAGATTGTTTATTTGTTTTTTCCTTTATCTTTACGTTATAACTGTAACTGTTTACAGAACAGTGTAATGACATCAAACCCATTGCCCGCTGTTAATTAAAAATATTTCTAAAGTAGTGTGATGACATCAAATACATTGTCAGCTTTTGAATATATATATTTCCAAAGTAGTGTAATGACATTAAATGCATTGTCCGCTATTAAATATCACTATTTCCGAAATACCGTAATGACAGATACATCGCGGCTTTTAATGATAATTATTTCCAAAGTAGTGTGATGAAAAAAATATATTGTCTACTTTCAAATGTAAATATTTCCAAAGCGGTGTAATGGCATCAAATACATTGTCTTCTTTTAAATGTAAATATTTTCCAAGTAGTGTGTGTGACATCAAACACATTGTCTCCAAAGCAGTGCAATGACACTAAATACATTGTCTCTGAAGTAGTGTAATGGCACGAAAACACATTATCTTGAAAGAAGTGTAATGACATTAATACATTGTCTCCAAAGTAGTGCAACGACAGTAAATAAATTGTCTCCAGAGTAGTTTAATGACATCAAATACATTGTCTCCAGAGTAGTGTAATGACATCAAATACATTGTCTCCAGAGTAGTTTAATGACATCAAATACATTGTCTCCAAAGTAGTGTAATGACATCAAATACATCGTCTCCAAAGCAGTGTAATGACATCAAATACATTGTCTCCAAAGTAGTGTAATGACATCAAATACATCGTCTCCAAAGTAGTGTAATGACAATAAATACATTGTCTCTCAAGTAGTGTCATGACGCTGGATGCATTGTCTCGATAATAGTGTAATGATAACAACTACACTGTTTCCAGAGTAGTGTAATGACATCCAATACATTGTCTCCATTGTCTCCAAATAGTTTAGTGACTAAAATACATCGTCTGTTTCTATGTAACCACTCTAACCTCACTAAACGCTTCTTTCCTCCCAACCCTTCCCCTTTCCCCCAGAACAGAATTAAACAAAACAGCAGCAACCAAATAAAAACCATTAAAAATGGTCAGTTTATATGCATGTCCCGTTTTCCGAGAATATTTTGAACACACACACACACACACACACACACACACACACACACACACACACACACACACACACACGCACACACAGAGGCACACACACACACACACACACACACACACACACACACACACACACACACACACACACAGAGGCACGCACACATACACATACACCTACACACACACACACATACACGCGCGTGCGCGCGCGCGGGCGCGCGCGGGCGCGCACACACACACACACACACACACACACACACACAGATCAAACAAATATGCAATGTCATAAACGAAGTAACATTGTTACACTGAGTTATAGTGTCACGACATAATGTACTAAGTGATGTGTGTGATACGCTGACAGCGAAGCTCACAAACTCAACTACTTAGTAAACTCATTTCTCATGCAAAAAGGGGAAAACTGAACCTTGATCATTACTGGTACATGCAGAAGACTTCAAAACGCTTGCTGGAACTGCTGTCAAGAATGTAACAGATAAGAATGGTAAAGTCCAGAATCGTCTTCCTGAGAGTCCACCAAGTCCTTTTAAACAGGTGACTTGCAGTGTAGAGTGTGAGAGGGATTGTTATATAGGGCTTGACCGTTTAGTTGACTGATCTCCACTGCCTTTGCTACCTGTAGATGTGAAAAGGGGAGTAAAGGTCAACCTCCACCACACTATTTTGTCTCTATGTAAAAAGAAATCAAAATAAACTGACAGCGGTTACTCTCACACTCATAAAGAGAAGGGGAGGAAAGGAGTGGGAGAGGGGTGTGGACGGGTAGAAGGAGGGAGGGGAGGGAGAGGGTGTGAGGAGATAGATATAGGTCATGACAGTGGAGCACACTCCTAAAGAGACACTACTGAGGAGTAGAGACTCCTGAAGAGACATACGAGGAGTGAAGACTCCTGAAGAGACACATACTGAGGAGTGAAGACTCCTGAAGAGACACTACTGGAGGATGAAGACTCCTGAAGAGACACTACTGAGGTGAAGACTCCTGAAGGACACTACTGAGGAGTGAAGAACTCCTGAAGAGACACTATGAGAGTGAAGACTCCTGAAGAGACACTACTGAGGAGTGAAGACTCCTGAAGAGACACTACGAGGAGTGAAGACTCCTGAAGAGACATACTGAGGAGTGAAGACTCCTGAAGAGACACTACTGAGGAGTGAGAACTCCTGAAGAGACACTACTGAGGAGTGAAGACTCCTGAAGAGACACTACTGAGGAGTGAAGACTCCTGAAGAGACACTACTGAGGAGTGAAGACTCCTGAAGAGACACTACTGAGGAGTGAAGAAGACTTGAAGGGAAGACAACTGGCCAAATACCAGAGGAGAGAGAGAGAGAGAGAGAGAGAGAGAGAGAGAGAGAGAGAGAGAGAGAGACAGAGACAGAGACAGAGACAGAGACAGAGACAGAGGGAGCGTTATCAGTGGTCTGTCGGAAATGCCAGTTGTTTATGACCAGGCAAACACGTACCAGTCAATGGAATGGCGAGATTCAAGAGGTCTGAAAGGTATTTCCGTGAGTGTTTAGAAGAACTAGCATAAATCTTGTGAATTCATGAACCCCTGCTGACTTTCTTATGGGAACTGCTTTGAAGTGTTTGAGTATTCCACAGCTCTACATGGTCATTACTAAGGTGACACTGGGCCCGATAGACAGGGAAAGGACCTTAAAACAAACTAGGAAAACTAAAGAAATAAAACTCAGATGGTTTCAGATTAGAATATGCCATAATCTTGTTGCAAATAGTATTCTGAAGGAACTGGGTATAATGAATAACATTAAGTGTTCTTTTTATGAGACAGAAAGATTCAATACAACACTACTCATGGGACTGCAGTTACGTTAACAGTTTCTGGGGCGAACTAGAGAGAATAACAGGAATAAAGTGTGAAGACTGTTGAAGAATCAAGCTTGATATAGAATTGGTGTTGTTTGGTATTGGTGAAAAAAAAAAAAACAGACAAAGTGTGTGACCAAATTATCCTGTTTACTAAATATTTTGTATATAAATGTAATCAAACGTAATCCGCAATGCCTTTTGAACGAGTCAAAGAGCAGGTACTAGGTATAAAATCGAAAAATATATGCACTGCATGCAAATGCTAAACACAGAATTTCGTAAGAAGTAGTATCCCTCTCAGTTTCTTGTGGAAAATAACAGATATATACCTTTGTCTAGTAATGTAGATATTTTCTAATATTTTTCCACAGACTGTTGTACTTAGACGAGTTTTTTTCCCTGGATTACTGTTACAATTCGATGCGTTGATGTAACACATTGTACCTCAGCTACTAGATCAACTGTTCTGTCTTTACATGTTGTAATGATGAAACGCCTTTGTTTGTAAATGTTTCAAAAATGAATTCAAAAAGTGACACTGAGCACTCAGATAGGATTATAACGTTTCTGTTCCATTGTTTCCAAGAAAGACTGAAAAAAAAAACAGTTGAGAAACAGAGCTACTGCATGTCTGGTCTGAAGCAAGGAGCCATTTTTGCGTGACAGCTCCGGTCCCTGTCACTCGCTGTACCCCCGACAGGTGACAAGCAGCGTGGAGTGTCGCTGACAACCAACAGAGCCTTGGCCTTGTCTTCACTTGGAACAACACAGACAGCAAACAGGGCAAAGTTCTGTGCTTGCATTCCATTGACAACAACCACTTCACTCTCCCTATGGTGAAGAGTGGACAGAACAATGGAGTTAAATCCGTAACGGGAAAAGATTTGCGTTGTGCGATGAACAGACGTCATGAAGGGTTTCTTCGGAAATTTCCTCTTTCTTGGGAAACCATGATGATCAGATCGAAAAAAAACCCCAACAGGTCCATAGATTGCCTTGCAGACAGTGTGTGTGTGTGTGTGTGTGTGTGTGTGTGTGTGTGTGTGTGTGTGTGTGTTGTGCGCGCGCACGCGCGCGCGCGCGTGTGTGGGTGTCTGTGTGTGTGCGTGCGTGCGCGTGCGCGCGCGCGCGCGCGCGTGTGTGTGTGTTTGAAGAAAAATAGTGAAGAGATCCACTGTTCAGTTTACAGATTGCCAGTATTTAATTTGAAGATCGGGTCTAAAATCAAAACAGCAAAAGAATCCACTCTTCACTTGTAAACTTTGCAGACTGTTTTAACGATGAGTCAGCTTAAAGTTTTACCAGTAGACTGGTCAGTTCCCAAGCTATTTTCGTTTAAAATAGGGTTTAAAGGCTGTGTGAATGTTGGAGTTACTTTACCCTGTTATTTGAACACACTGACTACAGTACAGCGTCCTTTCTGGTGAGTTGCCTCTCAGTAACACAACAGTCATTGTTTCCTGTGGACTGTCTTTGTCGATACAGTGACAGGGCGTGCTGGATGAAGCTGTGTATGAAGTGGCCACTGTGAGGGGGCGTACGAATGACAAATCAAGGGGGTGGGGGGTGGGCAAAGAAGCTGAGGCAGAAACAAAAATATTTTTACACCACCATCCATGGTTGATCAAGAGCAAAGGCAACAACGTACGCATTTGGGAGAAAACATTGCAAGGTTTTGCTTTCAGTACAATCAAAGACGTATTACTGCGTGCAGACCAGTCTACATACCTTAGAACACGTTTGCTAAGCCTCTGCAACACAGAGTGTAAGATTTAAAGCTAGATGACGAAAGAAATGGGTAAGTGAAATAAAATATTTGACCCTTCTCTGTCTCTCTCTCTCTCTCTCTCTCTCTCTCTCACACACACACACACACACACACACACACACGCGCGCTCGCGCGCGCGCGCGCAGCACGTCTTCTTTCCACATTTCTCAGCCCCCACTTCATGCCCTGGACCCCACCCAAGCAGAGAGAGAGAGAGAGAGAGAGGGAGAGTGAGAGAGAGAGAGAGAAGGGGGTGGACGGGTGGAAGGATGAAGGTGAAGAGAGAGATGGGGGGAGATTCAGGTGAACATCGGGGCATGTGGACAGAGCTCAGGACAGATAGTTGTATGGGGCTTAACAAGACTGAGGGCGACAGTACACACACAGCCCTGGCCACATCGTGGGCAAACACTAGTCACACCGCGTAGACGACCTACTTACTTTGTACATGACCTCTTGTGTTGTGTGTGTGTGTGTGTGTGTGTGTGTGTGTGTGTGTGTGTGTGTGTGTGTGTGTGTGTGTCCTCTGTCTTCTCTTATTGTCTGCCACTTTTCTTCTCTTTATTTGTCTGTGTCCCTTCTCTTTCTTCGTGTATCTCCCCCCCCCCCCTCTCTCTCTCTCTCTCTCTCTCTTCATGTCTGCCAAATGTCTCTGTTTCTCTGCCTATTGTTCTGTTTGTGTGGTCAAAAACAATTGGCTTCTCCAAAAGAACACTCACAACGCATTCTCCGTCTGTCTGTCTGTCCGTCTGTCTGTCTATCACTCTTAGACTGTCTTTCTCTTTCTCTACCCTCCTCTGGTTTTTGTTTGCTTTTGAATGTCTGTCTTCTGTCTATGTGTGTTGTCTGTACGTGTGTCTATCGTCTGTGTACAAGTGTGTCCTCTCTCTCTCTCTCTCTCTCTCTCTCTCTCTCTCTCTCTCCTAGGGGTTGTGATTGGCGTCTGCTGAGAGTTGAATTGTTGAGTTAAACCCTGGACCTACGAAAAGTGACAGCTCATTGCGCCAGTCAAGACTGAGGAGCGTTTCTGATTTTAACAGCGCTCCTGCCTCCGGAACCTCTCCTAAAGTGAGTAATCCATCTTGTGTTAAAGAGCCTACCCTGTCTAAGATGATGAAAACCATGTCTGAAACGAACGATTCCCTTAACTCAAAAATGGACTTGATTAGAGAGCACGTGAAGCAGGTTCGTGACGATTGTGGTAAGCGTGGGTAAAGATGGACCAGTTGAAAGAAGAATATACGAAGTTAAAGCATGACAACGACAGCCTGAAGAACACAACAGATGACCTCGGCAAGAAGTTATATGATCTGGAAGGCAGGTCGAGCTCATTTTCTACGGCCTGGAGAAGAGGGACGCGGATACCAGCGCGCAGTGTGAAGGTGTGCTGCAAGACCTGATCACAGACAAGCTGGGGTTGACTCGCGACATTGAATTCGACAGAGTCCACAGACTGAGCTCCAAACCCAACGCCCCGGTGATCGCCAGGTGCACCTTCTTCAAGGACAAGGCTAAAATCCCGAGCGCCAAGAAGAATTTAAAAGGCACAAAAATCTTTGTGGGTGAAGACTTCTCTTCACGCGTGCGTGAAATACGACGTAGACTGCCTCCTCATCTGATGGACAAAAGAAAGCCTTCTGGAGAATGTTAACTATCGTGTCAGTCCAATTATTTACGAACATAAGTGTGTGTGCATCTGTCAAGTTCGGGGACTCAAATTAACATTACACCGTCTCCAAGCCTATCCTCTGATTCGCGTATACAAACAAGCGAGCGCACATCACCGTCAACGGCGCTCATGTTGCAGGTGCCGTGGTGGGGGAGGGGGATTCTGAACAGGTTGACAGCGTGTACCCAGGCCGTTGCAGCTTCAGTGACCGTATCGCTGCGCTGGGATCATTGTCAGTGGCAACCCAACTTTCACGTGCAGTGACAGGTGAGGGGCACCGAGCATGCTGACAGCATGTGCTCGGGTCGTCGCAGTGACAGTGTCAGCGTTGACGCAAACTGTGCTTACGATCATGATTATTCAACCAATCAAAATATCAATGTTAATGTTAATGATACCATCACTGTTAATGTTGCAACTACAGTTTTTGATGATGCCATTACCGTTGACGATGCTGATACAGGTGTTGCATTTAAAGCGTACTCATTCTTACATTGTAATATTAAGGGATTAATGTCAAAACTTTATAACGGAGATTTTCTTTCTTTCGTATGTTCACACGACTTTGTCTGTCTTGTCGAAACATTTCATGATTATGTTACACCTGATAAGTTTCCAGGTCATACAATGTTCCGTGAACCTGCCGTTAAGCTGTCGTGACAAGGAAGACGTTCTGGTGGTATTCGTTGCTTAATTAGGAAAGAGTTGAGACAATATGTGACAATAGATGCAAATCATTCAACTATTCTCTTATTTAGAGCAGATAAATCGTTGTTTGATCTACCTGAAGACATAATATATGTGTGTGCTTATGTGCAGCCAGAGGGTTCACCATTTTATACATTTTTTATGTTGATAATGGGATTGTTAATTTGGAAGAATGTCTCAGCGACTGCATCGTCACGTTATGGGATATGAGTATTGTGCTGTCAGGAGATCTTAACAGCAGAACGTCGAATAGTTCACCGAACTTCATTTCCATCACTTCATAAAAGCGTTTCCGTAAATTTTGGAAGACAACCACAAGATAAGGTTCTCAATCCTTACGGTAAATGTATACAAGACTTATGTACTGCTTTAAATTTGTGCGTGTTGAACAGTATTTGTGATGGCGACCTTCATTGTCGCTGCACATTCATTTCTCTCATTGGCAGTAGTGGTGTTGATTATTTTGTGATGTCATGCGATTTGTTCTCCATTCTATGTGATTTTTGTAATTATGTCTGTTTTGGAAAGAATTAACTCCAGTCATATATCTGTAAGGATGTCCTTACATGTACCAAATGGAAACACTCCTGTTGCAAAAAAAAAAAAAAAAAAAAAAAGCTGAGAGATGTGCACATTTGACAAAAGCAAAAGGAAAGACTAACTAAATGTCTTAGTACTCAAAGCAAAACAAAGGTCTGATAAGCTATCTTACCACCAAAACAAGCAAGCAACTGGTTAACTAGCTGTCTTTACATCCAAACCAGCTTAAAGAGGGGCTAACTGGATGTGTTGCCACCCAAAAGGTAAACCCACTAAACAAAAGACTAACCACCTACCTTATCACCCAAATAAGTGAAACTAAAGGCTGTCTTACATCTATCACAGAGTTCTCTGAGCATGTACTTCAAAGAGATGGTTTTATTGCAAAAAAAGAAAGTTCTTGTTATCCTGTCTTCTTTATGTTAGTATTAACATTTTGACCCATTTGAAAAACAGTACTGTTTAAAACCAAAACAAAATAACTTGCTGTCTAATCACCCAAACTAGCAATCTCCCTTATTTAGATAATGTATCGCAATAAATGGAGCATGAGCAGTTTAGTCATCGTCCTCAACACCCACCCCCCACCCCCCATCCCCACTTTATGATAAAAATAAATTAAAACAGAAGGGAGGCAGGGAGGGAGAGAGGGAGGGAGGGATCAGTGGGGTGAGGGAAGGGAAGGCGGGAGGAGGGGAAAGGGGCAAGGCAGAGAGCATGGCTGGAAGCACTCTAAAGCCTCATCAATTCACCGCTGAAGGCAGACAACTCCATTCTTTATAGGCCATGGGGTATGGCAAGAGCGCTGTTCCTTTAGATCCCCAGACAATGAGAACAATGACCAAAGGCTGTAGAGTGGACAGGTCATGCATTGGGAGGTAGGTAGGTGGTCTGAGTCAGCGAGGGTGTGGGGGTGAGTGTGGGGGTGGGGGGGGGGGGGCATTGGGAGGGAGGTAGGTGGTCTGAGTCAGCGAGGTGTGGGGGTGAGTTGTGGGGGGGGGGGGGGGCATTGGGGGGAGTAGGTGGTCTGAGTCAGCGAGGTGTGGGGTGAGTTGGTGGGGGGGGGGGGGGGCATTGGGAGGGAGGTAGGTGGTCTGAGTCAGCGAGGGTGGGGTGAGTTGTGGGGGGGGGGGGGGGGGGCATTGGGAGGGAGGTAGGTGGTCTGAGTCAGCGAGGTGTGGGGGTGAGTTGTGGGGGGGGGGGGGCATTGGGAGGAGGTAGGTGGTCTGAGTCAGGAGGTGGGGGTGAGTTGTGGGGGGGGGGGGGGGCATTGGGAGGGAGGTAGGTGGTCTGAGTCAGGAGGTGTGGGGGTGAGTTGTGGGGGGGGGGGGCATTGGGAGGGAGGTAGGTGGTCTGAGTCAGCGAGGTGTGGGGGTGAGTTGGGGGGGGGGGGGGGGCATTGGGAGGGAGGTAGGGGTCTGAGTCAGCGAGGTGTGGGGGGTGAGTTGTGGGGGGGGGGGGGCATTGGAGGGAGGTAGGGGTCTGAGTCAGCGAGGTGTGGGGGTGAGTTGGGGGGGGGGGGGGCATTGGGAGGGAGGTAGGTGGTCTGAGTCAGCGAGGTGTGGGGGTGAGTTGTGGGGGGGGGGGGCATTGGGAGGGAGGTAGGCGGCTGAGTCAGCGAGGTGTGGGGGTGAGTTGTGGGGGGGGGGGCATTGGGAGGGAGGTAGGTGGTCTGAGTCAGCGAGGTGTGGGGGTGAGGGTTGTGGGGGGGGGGGGCATGGGAGGGAGGTAGGTGGTCTGAGTCAGCGAGGTGTGGGGGTGAGTTGGTGGGGGGGGGGGCATTGGGAGGGAGGTAGGTGGTCTGAGTCAGCGAGGTGTGGGGGTGAGTGTGGGGGGGGGGGGGGGGCATTGGGAGGGAGGTAGGTGGTCTGAGTCAGGAGGTGTGGGGGAGTGTGGGGGTGAGTTGTGGGGGGGGGGCATTGGGGGAGGTAGGTGGTCTGAGTCGCGAGGTGTGGGGTGGTTGGGGGTGATTGGGGGGGGGGCATTGGGAGGGAGGAGGTGCTGGGAGGTGGGGGTGAGTTGTGGGGGTGAGTGTGGGGGGGGGGGGCATTGGGAGGGAGGTAGGGGTCTGAGTCAGGAGGTGTGGGGGTGAGTGTGGGGTGTGGGGGGGGGGGCATTGGGAGGGAGGTAGGTGGTCTGAGTAGTCGAGGTGTGGGAGGTGAGTTGGGGGGGGTGGAGTGGGTGGGTGGGGGTGAGTTGTGGGGGGGGGGGCATTGGGAGGGAGGTAGGTGGTCTGAGTCAGGAGGTGTGGGGGTGAGTTGTGGGGGGGATTGGGGGAGGAGGGGTGGTCATTGTGTGGGGGTGGGTGGGGGGGGCATTGGGAGGGAGGTAGGTGGTCTGAGTCAGTGAGGTGTGGGGGTGAGTTGTGGGGTGTTGGGGGGGGGGGCATTGGGAGGGAGGTAGGTGGTCTGAGTCAGTGAGGTGTGGGGGTGAGTTGTGGGGGGGTTGGGGGGGGGGGGCATTGGGAGGGAGGTAGGTGGTCTGAGTCAGTGAGGTGTGGGGGTAGTGGGGGGTGGTGTGGGGGGGGGGCATTGGGAGGGAGGTAGGTGGTCTGAGTCAGTGAGGTGTGGGGGTGAGTTGGTGGGGGGGGGCATTGGGAGGGAGGTAGGTGGTCTGAGTCAGTGAGGTGTGGGGGTGAGTTGTGGGTGGGGGGGGGGCATTGGGAGGGAGGTAGGTGTCTGAGTCAGTGAGGTGTGGGGGTGAGTTGTGGGGGGTGGGGGGGGGGCATTGGGGGAGGTAGGTGGTCTGAGTCAGGAGGTGTGGGGGTGAGTTGTGGGGGGTGGGGGGGGGCATTGGGAGGGAGGTAGTGGTCTGAGTCAGTGAGGTGTGGGGGAGTTGGGGGTGGGGGGGCATGGGAGGGGGTAGGTGGTCTGAGTCATGGGTGGGGAGTGTGGGGTGGGGGGGGGGGCATTGGGAGGGAGGTAGGTGGTCTGAGTCAGTGAGGTGTGGGGTGAGTTGTGGGGGTGGGGGGGGGGGCATTGGGGGGGGGGGGGGGGGTTAGGGGGTGGGGGGGGGGGGGGGGTGGGGGGTGGGGGGGGGTGGGGTGGGGGGGGGGGGGGGGGATTGGGGGGGG
>CM065729.1:36594904-36597404 GCA_033310375.1 Conus canariensis | reverse complement strand
TGTTGTTTGTCTTGCCTGAAGAAAACCGAAGACATTTAAACGGGTCGTGGTTTGTCTTGTAATTTGTTTGTCACTTTCGTTTGGCGGAACAGTAACTCTTCTTTCCAGTTTGTTTCAATTTCCGCCTGCAGTCACCTCGCTTTGAAAACATCAATAAACAGGTCGAGAAAGTAGGTGTGGTTAGCAGACATTTCAAAATAAATATATATTCGAATTTCACTTCTGAATCTTAATATTTGGCAAAGAGCACTACCACATCCAATGCATCGTCCATTTTTGTGTAAGCACCTAAAAGTGGTTAGGGGTGGCAGAATATGATGTTGACACGTTGTTTTGTCGGTCGAGATGACGAAGACCATCTAGTCATCCTAGGATCGGGGGTGAGTGCGTTGATGGCTGGTCAGGCCGATCTGCGCCCGGAAAGACCTGTCACAGTATGGACAGGGGATGGTGGCGGCAGCTGGAGATCTGTTGACACTGGTCTTCCTGATCATCCTGCGCAGCTCAGCTGCAGCAGTTCTGTTACTTCCACAGGTTTCTGCACCTTTGTGGACAACTGATCCGCCACCCGTCTCTGTCCTGGGCAGTCTGCTCCCAAGTTGTGTGGCTGATGTTGAAGGCCTTCAGGGAAGATTTGAGGTTGTCCTTGAAACGTTTCTTCTGGCCTCCATGAGAGTGTTTTCCTTGCTGTAGTTCGCCAAACAATAGTTTCTTTGCAGGCATCCGATGGTCTAGCATGTGAACTATATGACCTGGCCTTGACCTTCCTTTTTGACATCTACACTAATTAAACGTTCCACAAATTTTGCATATGTGGTAGTCTATGAAAATTGGCAATGTATTTGACATCACCACACTGTTTAAAAAACAAACAAACACGCAAACAAAGAAGCAAACAAAACACAACAAACAAACCCAAATTCACATTTAACATTGCAAATGCATTTTCAAACAATGGAATGACATCACTAACCCTGTCTTTTGGTGTAATCCATCATTCTTTCTGTCTGCCCCTCTCTACCATGTCCCCCCCCCCCCCCCCCCCCCCCTTTCCAAAAAATATTAAAAACTCAAGACGGACTTTAGCAAATGTTTAGCACTTCAAAGGTATTTTGAACTTATCCCCCCCCCCCCCCCTATATATACTCTGAGGCATAAAAAACGCGAAAAATAGAGACAGTGCACGATTGTTCACATTGTGAACAGGACGTAAGCAATGTCGTTGGCACGTGCAACATTAGCAGTACGTGGTGGCTTGGCCGGTTGTAACCTCGTAACAGTGGGTGAATGTTGCCGGGTCAGCGTTTTTGGCACGAGGAGTGCATTTGCCATGTGGACTACCTACGCCACGTGCATCAATGTGAATTGCAACTCAATGTGGCCCCGATTGTGGGGCTATAAATTTCCAAACCCCCAAAAGTTCAAATCATCCCTTCCAGCGGCGCCAACATAATGCCGAGACTTTCTCGTCAAGATCGTTGCATAGCAATGGGGCAACTGCAGGCCGGGGTTCCAATGAGGCAGGTCGCTATCGCATTCGGAGTCCACATTTCCACCATCTATCGCCTTCTGGACCGCTTTCAAGCAAGAAACACCACTGATGACAGACCGAGGAGCGGCAGACCGAGGGTCACCACAGCAGCCCAAGAGCGCCATCTTCTGCGTCGGCATCGACGGGAGCCTTACCAAACCGCTGCCAACACAGCCAGGAACACCGTCGGCAACCATGGCAAGCCAATCAGCAGCAGGACCGTGCGTCGCCGACTGAACACAGTTGGTCTCCAATGCAGGCGTCCTGCCCGGCGACCTATCCTGACACTCCAGCATCGCCAGAACCGTCTGCAGTGGGCACAGATCCACGTGCATTGACGCCATCGGGACTGGGGCCGAGTCCTCTTCAGTGATGAAAGCCGGTTCTGCGTCGACCCAGTTGATGGCCGCATCCGGATCTGGAGAAGAGCGGGGGAACGCTTCCACGGATGCCAACATCACCGAAAGAGACCCATGGGGTGGTGAAAGCATCATGATCTGGGGGGCTATCGGCATGAATCGCCGTATTGGGCCAGTCATCTTCCAGAATGTGGGTCCAGGACGTGGTAACGGGGTCACTGCTGTTCATTACATCGACCAAGTGCTGAGGCCCCACATCCTGCCGCATTTCCAGCGGCATCCACAGAACCTGTTTCAGCAGGACAACGCAAGACCGCACACTGCCCGTGCTACGCAGAACTTCCTAGGCAGAACAACATCAATCTGCTGCCTCACCCAGCCCGTTCTCCCGACCTTAACCCAATAGAGCATTTCTGGGATGCCCTTCAGAGGCAGTTGAACCAGTTCAACCCCAGACTCCAGACAGCAGCTCAGCTTGCTGTCGCTGTGGGCGAGGTGTGGTGGCAAGTCCCCCAGAAGCAGACCAACACTCTGGTGCGTTCGATGTACCGCAGGTGCACAGCTGTGATCAATGCTCGAGGTGGTCACACCAGATACTGACATTCTGCTG
>CM065729.1:36564904-36592404 GCA_033310375.1 Conus canariensis | reverse complement strand
AGAATGTATCGGGATCATTGACCGAATCAATAAGATTACTTAATAAACAAGTATATTCTTTTTTGCATTTTCTGTAATAGCTTTTTATATTCTCTCCGTGATTTACAATAATTTTAACTGTCCTTAACATCCGAAGTTCTACGAAATACTCTTAGCAGCTTCATGGCCGAAATCTTAGCTACATGACATTCTACATCAAACCATGCATCGTTACGTTTCCTCTTATCAACTCTGATCCTTGTTTTCATACACTCGCTGCTTTTTTCACACAGTTGTTAAACGTTTTCAATGCCAAGTTAACATCCACATCAGTAAGATCAACTGCTGCTTAGGGTTAGTGTCTTCGCTGCTCATTAGAGCATGAAATATTCCAGCACTCTGTTCCTGCCAAACAAACTTTTCAATAAACTTACCATTTTTATTGATATGTCCTCGGTTCATATGAAGCTTATCGCCTTCATCAAAATTGACATGAAATTCCAAAGGCAGATGGTCCGACTCGATACGTTCTTGTACATACAGAATACCTAATGTCATCATACATACATACAGATCAACAGAGGCCAAAAAATAATCATTTAAACTATTTCCTGTGTCAGAAACGTAAGTGAAACGACCTTGACAGTCGCCATTACATACTCCGTTTAAAATGCATTATTCTAGAGCTGTGCAAATGCTGAGCAAATATTTGCTGTACCTGTTCAGTCTTCAGACTCCCTTTTAACTCAGAACGATTCGTTTTTTAAACGATTGTTATATATAGTGTTATTCATAGCTATATCCTGACTAACATTAGACGTTCTGCTGTTAAGGTCTCCGTTTAAAAGTATGTACATGTTAGAAAATTAAAATACCTTATCTGTGAGAATATCTTCCAGCATACGACAACCATTATCAACATCAAAATACGAATAGTAAGGTGAGTCTTCCGGAGGTACATATGTTCATACATACAAACAGTAGACCTTTAGATATTACAAGCATGCAATTGTTGTAATCAACATCAACAGCTTTAACATGTTGCAAAAACTCTTTGCATGAGACAAATTATCCCCCCTGACTGTCTTCTTGATAAGTAAACTGTATAACAAGTTTGCAAAATATTTCGCAGGTATGAAAAAAGAAGGTTGTAAATAATCAACAAAAGTTTCAACAAGACAAACGATATCGAACGATGTAACACAAAAGATCACCAGTCTTCGACAATAACCCATCGACATTGCAGCGCAAAAAAAGACAATAACCCATCGATATTGCAGTGCCAAAAAGACAATAACCCATCGATATGCAGTGCCAAAAAGACAATAACCCATCGATATTGCAGTGCCAAAAAGACAATAACCCATCGACACTGCAGTGCCAAAAAGACAATAACCCATCGACACTGCAGTGCCAAAAAGACAATAACCCATCGACGTTGCAGTGCCAAAAAGACAATAACCCATCAACGTTGCAGTGCCAAAAAGACAATAACCCATCGACGTTGCAGTGCCAAAAAGACAATAACCCATCGACATTGCAGTGCCAAAAAGACAATAACCCATCGACTATGCAGTGCCAAAAAGACAATAACCCATCGACATTGCAGTGCCAAAAAGACAATAACCCATCGACATTGCAGTGCCAAAAAAGACAATAACCCATCGACATTGCAGTGCCAAAAAGACAATAACCCATCGACATTGCAGTGCCAAAAAGACAATAACCCATCGACATTGCAGTGCCAAAAAGACAATAACCCATCGATATTGCAGTGCCAAAAAGACAATAACCCATCGATATTGCAGTGCCAAAAAGACAATAACCCATCGATATTGCAGTGCCAAAAAGACATAACCCATCGATATTGCAGTGCAAAAAAAGACAAGCGTGTTTCATCCATCCACACATCCTTCCTTCCACGCCCTCGCACGCTTGCACTTTTTCCTTGCTGTCACTTTTTCCTCACTGCCACCGTCAAAACACACATCATTGACACCACTGGAGATTGAGAACGTGTTCACGCTTTTCTCGTGCACGTTAGCGGGAGCTGCCATAGCTGCAGTGTCATCCTCTGCCACAGGTTTACGAAGAACAATGTCACTTGCACGTGGAGGCATTCCGCTAATACTAAAAGAAGACGGTGACTCTAGATTTTTTGTTCCCTGTGTATTATTTACAATTCTATAAATTCAAATTTTTGTCTATGACAGAAACATCTGTATTCGTTATGTGTGATGGGCCGGCCGTATTCCTATTGAATTAGTTTTAAGCATTCTTGATGGTCCAAAACAAATGTCTTTCCATCTATCATCAAATGGTCAAAAATCATTGTCGCTTTTTCATTTTCCTTTCTGGCTGCCTTCAAATGAGGTACACGTTTGCGTCGAATGTCTCGGACCCGTGAGGAAAACCCTTCCGCAATAAACATGTTGGTATCCTGAAGGTTTCTTCAGTTACTGAGAAATCTTTCCTTGTCTTTAAAAAAAAGTACATCGACCAGTAATAGGGGAGACTTCCTTTCCGTTGAGTCTGTGAAGTCGGTCAATGTCCTGTGTCAGGTCCAGTTTGTCTGTTAATACGTCTCTGATTAAACCTTCGCATTGTATCTTGACTTCATTTTCATGTCGGGAATGCCATAAAAGATATTATTCCTTTTGGACTGTCCCTTTAAGTCTTCAGTCTTCAACTTCACTTTTCTTTTTCCTTTCTCCTAACACATCTGATTTCTACTCGGCCCTGCAGCCACTTGCTTGAGTTTGCTATCACCATGATTTATGTTCACCTTTCCATGTTTTAAATTGCTATGTTCTCATAGTTCTTTACCACTGAAAAAGGGTTTAAGGCCCGAAACGTTTGGTCATTCTTATCTTTTCCTTGGATGACCTTTTCCACCCTGTTTTTTTTTTCATTTGTTTAATTTCTTCAGTCTTCATTTGCAAGTTCTCTACCTTTCCCCACAGCTTTTCGTTTTGTTCCCTTCGAGATTGATTTTCACGTTTTAAATTCGTTACCTTTTCCTTCAGTTCGGTCAACCCTTCATCTAGACCAGCGCAAATGTCTCTGACCTGTCGAATATCCTCCTTCACCTCGTCGAACTTACTGTTGAGAATCTACATGATGTCCTTCAGCGTCGGGCCACCGGCTGTCCGTGAAGGAGAAGGGGCTCCACGAGAACTGTCACTGGCATTCTTCAGACGGCTCTGTCGAAGGTGTCCGTCCTTCCGCCAGATGTAGGCCCAGGGTTCAGCTCCACGTCCCCACAGTGGTGTTGAAAAACGCCGGAGTGTAAATACACCAGGAGCAAGCCAACTATGACACCGTGTAGCCGTCTGTGAAGTTTCAACGTCCAGATAAACATGGCTTTCTTCTTCACGTCTCGTCGAGCCATGAAAGCAAGGAAGACTGGCGCAAATCCTCCACAAACGGCTCGGAATGACAACGCAGTATCTGGCATGATGACGACTGGGCATTCTCCAATTTGATGCAGGGGCTCAGGTCAGTGAAACTTCACTTTAAAGTCGCAGCTCCTGTCACTCAGTGTTAACACTTCGCCAGCCGGAAGTGAAAAGAGAGGAGAGAGAGAGAGAGAGAGAGAGTGAAAAGAGAGAGAGGGGAGAGAGAGAGAGTGAGAGAGGGACACTGAGGGAGGGGCAGAGAGGGAGGGAGGGAAGGAGAGAGAGAGGGGGCGGGGAGAGTGAGACAGAGAGGGACAAGGAGAGAGACAGGGACAGAAACAGAGGAGTAGAGGAGGGGATGGGGGGGGGGGGGGGACAGACAGAGACAGAGACAATGAGGGAAGGAGACAGTGAGAGAGATAGAGGAGGGAAGAGAGGCAGAGAGGGGGGAGGGGGGAGGCAGAGACGGGGGAAAGGGAGACAGACAGACATATGAGGATACATGAGAGAGAAAGGGGAAAGAGATGGGGATGGGAGGGGTGTAGGAGAAAGCGGGCGGTGTCACTGAAGAGGAGTGTGTGTACAGTACCAGGCACACTGTTCACCAGGGACTGAAAGAGGAGTGTGTGTACAGTACCAGGCACACTGTTCACCAGGGACTGAAAGAGGAGTGTGTGTACAGTACCCGGCACACTGTTCACCAGGGACTGAAAGAGGAGTGTGTGTACAGTACCCGGCACACTGTTCACCAGGGACTGAAAGAGGAGTGTGTGTACAGTACCAGGCACACTGTTCACCAGGGACTGAAAGAGGAGTGTGTGTACAGTACCAGGCACACTGTTCACCAGGACTGAAAGAGGAGTGTGTGTACAGTACCAGGCACACTGTTCACCAGGGACTGAAAGAGGAGTGTGTGTACAGTACCAGGCACACTGTTCACCAGGGACTGAAAGAGGAGTGTGTGTACAGTACCAGGCACACTGTTCACCAGGGACTGAAAGAGGAGTGTGTACAGTACCCGGCACACTGTTCACCAGGGACTGAAAGAGGAGTGTGTGTACAGTACCAGGCACACTGTTCACCGGGGACTGAAAGAGGAGTGTGTGTACAGTACCAGGCACACTGTTCACCAGGGACTGAAAGAGGAGTGTGTGTACAGTACCAGGCACACTGTTCACCGGGGACTGAAAGAGGAGTGTGTGTACAGTACCGGCACACTGTTCACCGGGACTGAAAGAGGAGTGTGTGTACAGTACCGGCACACTGTTCACCAGGGACTGAAAGAGGAGTGTGTGTACAGTACCAGGCACACTGTTCACCGGGGACTGAAAGAGGAGTGTGTGTACAGTACCCGGCACACTGTTCATCCGGGGACTGAAAGAGGAGTGTGTGTACAGTACCGGCACACTGTTCACCGGGGACTGAAAGAGGAGTGTGTGTACAGTACCCGGCACACTGTTCACCGGGACTGAAAGAGGAGTGTGTGTACAGTACCGGCACACTGTTCACCGGGACTGAAAGAGGAGTGTGTGTACAGTACCCGGCACACTGTTCACCAGGGACTGAAAGAGGAGTGTGTGTACAGTACCCGGCACACTGTTCACCGGGACTGAAAGAGGAGTGTGTGTACAGTACCCGGCACACTGTTCACCGGGGACTGAAAGAGGAGTGTGTGTACAGTACCCGGCACACTGTTCACCGGGACTGAAAGAGGAGTGTGTACATACCGGCACACTGTTACCGGGACTGAAAGAGGTGTGTGTACAGTACCCGGCACACTGTTTACCGGGACTGAAAGAGGAGTGTGTACAGTACCCGGCACACTGTTCACGGGGACTGAAAGAGGAGTGTGTACAGTACCCGGCACACTGTTTACGGGACTGAAAGAGGAGTGTGTGTACAGTACCCGGCACACTGTTCACCGGGACTGAAAGAGGAGTGTGTGTACAGTACCGGCACACTGTTCACCGGGGACGGAAAGAGGAGTGTGTACAGTACCGCACACTGTTCACCGGGGACTGAAAGAGGAGTGTGTGTACAGTACCCAGGCACACTGTTCTACCGGGGACTGAAAGAGGAGTGTGTGTACAGTACCCGGCACACTGTTCACCGGGGACTGAAAGAGGAGTGTGTGTACAGTACCAGGCACACTGTTTACCGGGGACTGAAAGAGGAGTGTGTGTACAGTACCCGGCACACTGTTCACCAGGGGACTGAAAGAGGAGTGTGTGTACAGTACCGCACACTGTTTACCGGGGACTGAAAGAGGAGTGTGTGTACAGTACCAGGCACACTGTTCACCGGGGACTGAAAGAGGAGTGTGTGTACAGTACCGGCACACTGTTTACCGGGACTGAAAGGGAGTGTGTGTACAGTACCGGCACACTGTTCACGGGGACTGAAAGGAGTGTGTGTACAGTACCTGGCACACTGTTACCGGGACTGAAAGAGGAGTGTGTGTACAGTACCCGCACACTGTTCACCGGGACTGAAAGAGGAGTGTGTGTACAGTACCCGGCACACTGTTCACCGGGACTGAAAGAGGAGTGTGTGTACAGTACCCAGGCACACTGTTACCGGGGACTGAAAGAGGAGTGTGTGTACAGTACCCGGCACACTGTTACCGGGACTGAAAGAGGAGTGTGTGTACAGTACCCGCACACTGTTCACCGGGGACTGAAAGAGGAGTGTGTGTACAGTACCCGGCACACTGTTCACCGGGGACTGAAAGAGGAGTGTGTTACAGTACCGGCACACTGTTCACCGGGGACTGAAAGAGGAGTGTGTGTACAGTACCCGGCACACTGTTCACCGGGGACTGAAAGAGGAGTGTGTGTACAGTACCCGGCACACTGTTCACCGGGGACTGAAAGAGGAGTGTGTGTACAGTACCCGGCACACTGTTCACCGGGGGACTGAAAGAGGAGTGTGTGTACAGTACCCGGCACACTGTTTACCGGGGACTGAAAGAGGAGTGTGTGTACAGTACCGGCACACTGTTCACCGGGGACTGAAAGAGGAGTGTGTGTACAGTACCCGGCACACTGTTCACCGGGACTGAAAGAGGAGTGTGTGTACAGTACCCGGCACACTGTTCACGGGACTGAAAGAGGAGTGTGTGTACAGTACCCGGCACACTGTTCACCGGGACTGAAAGGAGTGATGTGTACAGTACCCGGCACACTGTTCACCGGGGACTGAAAGAGGAGTGTGTGTACAGTACCGGCACACTGTTCACCGGGACTGAAAGAGGAGTGTGTGACAGTACCCGGCACACTGTTCACCAGGGACTGAAAGAGGAGTGTGTGTACAGTACCGCACACTGTTACCGGGGACTGAAAGAGGAGTGTGTGTACAGTACCCGGCACACTGTTACGGGACTGAAAGAGGAGTGTGTGTACAGTACCCGCACACTGTTACCGGGGACTGAAAGAGGAGTGTGTGTACAGTACCCGGCACACTGTTCACCGGGACTGAAAGAGGAGTGTGTGTACAGTACCGGCACACTGTTACGGGGACTGAAAGAGGAGTGTGTGTACAGTACCCGCACACTGTTCACCGGGGACTGAAAGAGGAGTGTGTGTACAGTACCGGCACACTGTTACCGGGACTGAAAGAGGAGTGTGTGTACAGTACCCGGCACACTGTTTACCGGGGACTGAAAGAGGAGTGTTGTACAGTACCCGGCACACTGTTACCGGGGACTGAAAGAGGAGTGTGTGTACAGTACCCGGCACACTGTTTCACCGGGGACTGAAAGAGAGTGTGTGTACAGTACCCGGCACACTGTTTACCGGGGACTGAAAGAGGAGTGTGTGTACAGTACCCGGCACACTGTTCACCGGGGACTGAAAGAGGAGTGTGGTACAGTACCCGGCACACTGTTCACGGGGACTGAAAGAGGAGTGTGTGTACAGTACCGGCACACTGTTTACCGGGGACTGAAAAACGAGGATATCGATGGAGAGTGTGTACAGTACCCGGCACACTGTTCACCGGGGACTGAAAGAGGAGTGTGTGTACAGTACCCGGCACACTGTTTACGGGGACGAAAGAGGAGTGTGTGTACAGTACCCGGCACACTGTTTACCGGGGACTGAAAGAGGAGTGTGTGTACAGTACCCGGCACACTGTTACCGGGGACTGAAAGAGGAGTGTGTGACAGTACCGGCACACTGTTTACCGGGGACTGAAAGAGGAGTGTGTGTACAGTACCCGGCACACTGTTTACCGGGGACTGAAAGAGGAGTGTGTGTACAGTACCCGCACACTGTTTACCGGGGACTGAAAGAGGAGTGTGTGTACAGTACCCAGCACACTGTTTACCGGGGACTGAAAGAGGAGTGTGTGTACAGTACCGGCACACTGTTACCGGGGACTGAAAGAGGAGTGTGTACAGTACCCGGCACACTGTTACCGGGACTGAAAGAGGAGTGTGTGTACAGTACCCGGCACACTGTTTACGGGGACTGAAAGAGGAGTGTGTACAGTACCCGGCACACTGTTTACCGGGGACTGAAAGAGGAGTGTGGTACAGTCACCGGCACACTGTTTCACCGGGGACTGAAAGAGGAGTGTGTACAGTACCCGGCACACTGTTCACCGGGGACTGAAAGAGGAGTGTGTGTACAGTACCGGCACACTGTTCACCGGGACTGAAAGAGGAGTGTGTGTACAGTACCCGGCACACTGTTCACCGGGGACTGAAAGAGGAGTGTGTACAGTACCCGGCACACTGTTTACCGGGGACTGAAAGAGGAGTGTGTGTACGTACCGCACATGTTACGGGCTGAAGAGGATTTGTACAGTACGCACACTGTTTACCGGGACTGAAAGAGGAGTGTGTGTACAGTACCGCACACTGTTTACCGGGACTGAAAGAGGAGTGTGTACAGTACCCGGCACATGTTACGGGGACTGAAAGAGGAGTGTGGTACAGTACCGGCACACTGTTACCGGGACTGAAAGAGGAGTGTGTGTACAGTACGGCACACTGTTTACCGGGGACTGAAAGAGGAGTGTGTGTACAGTACCGGCACACTGTTTACCGGGACTGAAAGAGAGTGTGTGTACAGTACCCGGCACACTGTTCACGGGACTGAAAGAGGAGTGTGTGTACAGTACCGCACACTGTTACCGGGATTGAAAGAGGAGTGTGTACAGTACCCGGCACACTGTTCACGGGGACTGAAAGAGGAGTGTGTGTACAGTACCCGGCACACTGTTACCGGGACTGAAAGAGGAGTGTGTACAGTACCGCACACTGTTACCGGGACTGAAAGAGGAGTGTGTGTACAGTACCCGGCACACTGTTACCGGGACTGAAAGAGAGTGTGTACAGTACCCGGCACACTGTTACCGGGGACTGAAAGAGGAGGTGTGTACAGTACCCGGCACACTGTTACCGGGACTGAAAGAGGAGTGTTGTACAGTACCCGGCACACTGTTTCACCGGGACTGAAAGAGGAGTGTGTTACAGTACCCGCACACTGTTACCGGGGACTGAAAGAGGAGTGTGTGTACAGTACCCGGCCACTGTTTCACCGGGACTGAAAGAGGAGTGTGTGTACAGTACCGCACACTGTTTACCGGGACTGAAAGAGGAGTGTGTTACAGTACTGCACACTGTTACCGGGACTGAAAGAGGAGTGTGTGTACAGTACCGGCACCTGTTACCGGGACTGAAAGAGGATGTGTGTACAGTACTGGCACATGTTTACCGGGACTGAAAGAGGAGTGTGTGTACAGTACCGGCACACGTTACGGGGATGAAAGAGGATGTGTGTACAGTACCGGCACACTGTTACCGGGACTGAAAGAGAGTGTGTGTACAGTACCGCACACTGTTACCGGGGACTGAAAGAGAGTGTGTGTACAGTACCCGCACACTGTTTACCGGGGACTGAAAGAGGAGTGTGTGTACAGTACCCGCACACTGTTTACCGGGGACTGAAAGAGGAGTGTGTACAGTACCCGGCACACTGTTACGGGGACTGAAAGAGGAGTGTGTGTACAGTACCCGGCACACTGTTCACGGGACTGAAAGAGGAGTGTTGTACAGTACCGGCACACTGTTACCGGGGACTGAAAGAGGAGTGTTGTACAGTACCCGGCACACTGTTCACCGGGGACTGAAAGAGGAGTGTGTGTACAGTACCCGGCACACTGTTACCGGGGACTGAAAGAGGAGTGTGTGTACAGTACCGGCACACTGTTTACCGGGGACTGAAAGAGGAGTGTGTGTACAGTACCCGGCACACTGTTTACCGGGATGAAAGAGGAGTGTGTGTACAGTACCGGCACACTGTTTACCGGGACTGAAAGAGGAGTGTGTTACAGTACTCGGCACACTGTTTACCGGGGACTGAAAGAGGAGTGTGTGTACAGTACCCGGCACACTTTACCGGGGATGAAAGAGGAGTGTGTGTACAGTACCCGGCACACTGTTACGGGACTGAAAGAGGAGTGTGTGTACAGTACCCGGCACACTGTTCACCGGGACTGAAAGAGGAGTGTGTGTACAGTACCCGCACACTGTTACCGGGACTGAAAGAGGAGTGTGTACAGTACCCGGCACACTGTTCACGGGGACTGAAAGAGGATGTGTGTACAGTACCCGGCACATGTTCACGGGGACTGAAAGAGGAGTGTGTGTACAGTACCCGGCACACTGTTACCGGGGACTGAAAGAGGAGTGTGTACAGTACCCGGCACACTGTTTACCGGGACTGAAAGAGGAGTGTGTGTACAGTACCGGCACACTGTTTACCGGGGACTGAAAGAGGAGTGTGTGTACAGTACCCGGCACACTGTTACCGGGGACTGAAAGAGGAGTGTGTGTACAGTACCCGGCACACTGTTTACCGGGACTGAAAGAGGAGTGTGTGTACAGTACCGGCACACTGTTTACCGGGGACTGAAAGAGGAGTGTGTGTACAGTACCGGCACACTGTTCACCGGGACTGAAAGAGGAGTGTGTACAGTACCCAGGCACACTGTTTACCGGGGACTGAAAGAGGAGTGTGTGTACAGTACCGGCACATTGTTGCCGGGACTGAAAGAGGAGTGTGTACAGTACCGGCACACTGTTTACCGGGGACGAAAGAGTGTGTGTACAGTACCGGCACACTGTTACCGGGGACTGAAAGAGGAGTGTGTACAGTACCGGCAACTGTTACCGGGGACTGAAAGAGGAGTGTAGTACATGAATACCCGGCACACTGTTACCGGGGACGAAAGAGGAGTGTGTGTACAGTACCCGGCACACTGTTTACCGGGGACTGAAAGAGGAGTGTGTACAGTACCCGGCACACTGTTTACCGGGGACTGAAAGAGGAGTGTGTGTACAGTACCTGGCACACTGTTCACCGGGGACTGAAAGAGGAGTGTTTGTACAGTACCCGGCACACTGTTCACCGGGGACTGAAAGAGGAGTGTGTGTACAGTACCCGGCACACTGTTTACCAGGGACTGAAAGAGGAGTGTGTACAGTACCCGGCACACTGTTCACCGGGACTGAAAATTTCACTGGCCAGTTCACCCACTGGATGGAAGGTCACCCCAGGTAAAATTCGATCAATCCGTGGAGAGCGCTCAGCCGCCGTAGAGCACGTGCTTTGATTCCTGCATGTTCTCTGTTGCGGATGCGTCTTCCTTTCCGGAGGCTGATTCACTCTGATGACATGTTTCTTTCTTCCTGCTTCACGAACCAGAACAAGCAGTCGTCCACCGAGTGCGGATCGCAAGAATATTCCAAAACAATGTCATCAAACTCACACAGCAGCACACCCTTACGATGAAGCACAACCTTCCGGAACTCCTTATTTCTGTGCGGATCACGCAACCGTCTCTGCACTTGTCGATCAGTCAGAGTAGCAACATAATGCTTTACTACTCCAGTGTCAAAACCCACGACAATTTTGTCTATGGATTGTTTTACACTTATGTCGACGTCCGACGTCTGGATTTCTGGATCACTGTTACACTCTGACTGATGAGAACACAAAGACAGATGAGCGTCCTGAACATGTGGTGTGTCATCAACATCGCATGTAGGCATGATGTTTTCTTCAGTAATGCCCTGTGTACTGAGCTGTGTATTGTGTTCGTCTGACTCGACGTTAAGTGCGGCCAGTTCATTATAATCAATGGTGTTTCCGAGACTAGCACTAACTTGTTCACGTCGTCTGCTATTATTTTGTCCTTTTTCTTTTCTTTTTTTTCATTTATATATATATATATTTTTTTTCATTTTAATTTTATTTTATTTTATTTTGGGGGGGCCCCACAAAGCACTATCATCAATCTACCATAATCACTACCATCACTAATATATCATACTGTTCTACAAAACAAGCTACAAACCCCATTGTTTCACACCCCCTCCTCCCCCCCCCTCCCCCTTCACTATTTCCTCTCCCATGATCCCCTCCTGGGTGGCCTCGTTTCCGTCCGGCGGCCATTTCGGTCGTGTGCCGAATATGAGAAGATAAATGATTTCTCGTTCTTCGTTTTCACCGTCCTAAATGTATTTGTTTTTGCCTGAAGGAGACCCAAGAGGTCGAAATGCATTGTGTCTTGTCCTGTACTTTCTTTGTCTATGTCCTTGGCGGTAACTAACCCCCTCTCTTTCTAAATTTTGCTTCATTTTCCGCCCTCCGTCACTCCGTTTTGAAACGGTATTGTCAATCAGCAGGGCATTTAGGACTGTTCTCGCAGTCGCTGGAAGTCCAGTAACTGGCATTGCCACAGGAAAATACAGAACTTTTGCCGCAGCTGAAATAAATGGCGCCCTGTCGCTTCGTGTCAAACCACGTGACCCCAGAGAGAGAGAAGAGAGAGAGAGAGAGAGTGAGAGAGAGAGAGTCTGATTTCTCTCTTTCTCTCTATCCGCCCTCCTCTATGTTAGTTTTTACATTTCTCTTTCCATATCTGTCTCTATATAATGTCTCCCCCTCCTCTCACTCTGCATTACCCTTCCTCCCCCCTCTCTCTCACTGTCTTGTCATCTCCCTTCCTCTCACTTCCTTCTCACCTTTTCCCTCACTTTTCTTCCCTACCCCCACCCCTTCCCCTCACACGTTGTTCCTCCTACCTAACTTATAATCACCGCTATCACCCCTCCCTGTAAAGTCAGAAAAATTGTAAGATATTTCAGATCACAGAAGACCACCCACGTGTCAACGTTTTCCATCAATGTCCCCCTCCCCTCCTCCTCTAGGCTGCCTTCCAGCTCTCCCAGATCAAAGTACCTCCAAACCACCCCCAGCTGACCCCCATACCTCACTGACTCAGACCACCTACCTACCTCCCAATGCCGTGCATGACCTTTCCATTCCACAGCCTGTGGTCATTGTTTTATTGTCTGAAGATCTGAAAGAACAGTACTTTTACCATACCCCATGGCCTATAAAGAATGGAGTTATCTGCCTTTAGCGGTGAATTAACGAGGCTGTACAGGTCCGAGTCTATGGTTACAGACTAGGCCCAAAACGCCATGTATTCTCCGTTATACTCAAAGCTGCACCTGGCTTTTGGCGTCAGATCAGCCAGTACCAAAACATATTCATCGCACAGTCCAGCCCTTGATCCATACCATACCTGGCTCTGAGGCAGATCTCATGTCCGGTCCTTTTTCTATGCAAACACGATCCACATGACCCTTCATTTTTCTGTGACTGCTAGGCTTTTCACTCCAAAATCCTTGTGCCCTACCAATGGCGTAGAAACACCAGGAATCCACGAGTCATGCATCATTCTGCTATTTTTTTTGCTGACATACGGCATTCAACTAATGTACTGACCCCAAATTCCAGGATAAAAATAATTTCTTTACGCTCAAACGTTTTCTTTCACAGAGCCAGGGCGATTTTCATCTGTTCAAACTTTGTTGTTATTACTTGACCTTTGCTGTAACCCCGAACTCTGACTTTTCTATTGCTTCCAGACATGCTCCCTTTCTTGCCCCCTTTCCCTCCTTCCGCCTTCACTTCCCTCACCCCGCTGATCCATTCCTTCCATTTCAATTTTTTTTTTCATAAAGGGGGGGGGGGGGGGGGGGGGGGCTGGTGACTGCACCGTGCATGCTCCATTCAATGTGATATATTTTTTAATTCAGAGAAAGGGAGATTGCTAGTTTGAGTGATTAGGCTGCACGTCAGATGTTTGCTTTGGTTTTAAACAGAAATGTATTTCAAACAGGCTAAAATGTTAATACACTCAAAATGAAGATTGGACAACAAGATTAAAAAAAAAACTCCTCTCTTTAAAGTATATTCTCACAAAGATTTGTGACAGATTTATGACAGCCTTTTGTTTCACTTATTTGGGTGTTAAGATGGCTTCTATTTTTTTTTTAGTGGTAAGACATGTAGTTAACCTTTTGTTTTGCTTGTTTGGGTGATAAGACAGCTAGTTAGGCTTTTGTTCTGCTGATTTTGATGCAAGGACAGCTAATTAGCCTATTGTTTTGTCTGTTTGGGTAGATGACAGGTAGTTAGCCTTCGCTTGTTTGATTGGAAAAAAAAGAAAAGAGAGAGAGAGAAAAAAAACCAGCCGGTTAGCTTTCTGTTCTGCTTATTTGGTTGGCACGACAGCTGCTTAAATTTTTTGTTTTGTTTATTCGGGTAGTGAGATATTTAGTTTGCCTTTTGCTTGTGTGTGTGTGTGTGTGTGTGTGTGTGTGTGTGTGTGTGTGTGTGTGTGTGTGTGTGTGTGTTGTGGGGGTGGGGGGACTCATGTGCTTTCTGCCCCTACTCTGCAATCCCTTCCTGACCCCTGTTCCCGCTAATGGGTCACAGTTAGGAAACGAAAGTCGGCTCTTAACGGGCAGACCGCATGCTGTATTCACATGGCAGAACGCAATGTTTGCCACAGGCTGTCAGTGACGGATTTAAAATCTACACTTTTAAATTCCCTTCTTCTTTCACTTCTCTACCCTACCTTTCCATCTCCCCCATCTCTGACTGGTAGGTTTTTTTTCCCCATCTCTGACTGGTAGTTTTTTTTTCCCCATCTCTGACTGGTAGGTTTTTTTTCCCCATCTCTGACTGGTAGGTTTTTTTTCCCCATCTCTGACTGGTAGGTTTTTTTCCGCTAAACATCTTAGCTAAGCTATTGGTCATACTTGTAATGATGGAGGATTTATTCTCTGTTCTTTTCCACCTCCACATGTTTGTTCATTTGTTCGACAATTCCTCCCTCTCTCTCACCACACACACACACACACACACACACACACACACAACCCACACACACACCACTCTCTCTCTCTCCCTCTCTCTTTCACACTCACACACACATACTCACACACGCATGCGCATGTTTGCACACACACGCATACACAAAAGTGCACGCTCACTCTCTCTCTCTCTCTCTCTCTCTCTCTCTCTCTCTCTCTCTCTCTCTTCTGTGACTTGTATAGTTCAATTGGAAATCAAGTGTCTTCCCGGCAACACAAGACAACAAAGCACAGCACAACCCAAGTATCTACGTTAGAAAAAATGCCACAAGTAGCCAGTATTTTTCATCCTTCACTGTGTAATGCAAGCAAAGGACCACACACTCCACATATTTTGGCGCAACATATCTGTGGCCCACTGATACCCCCCCCCCCCGCCCCCACTCCCCCCTCCTACACTTCCTCTACTACCCCACCTGCCACTCCCACCCCATCCCTTTCTACTCCCACCGGTCTCTGTCTGAAGTCTGAATCAAAGGCGGCATCGTGTGTGGTTGGTTCACGTGCCAGTTGTCCTTTGACCTGCCCCCCTAGAGGGGCGCACGTGCTGCCTCGCTCACGCTCCAGGCCAACAAAAACATTTCATGAGGTATTTGAAGTCTGCCGTTCGGCAAACACGTTTCTCCCATTGCTTAAAGGCAGCCACGATCGTGTTCCTTTGTTTATTTCTCCTGGACGCCTTAGAACAAGAATTAAACAACTGACATGATCTTACATATTCTTTGTTTGATAGACTTTTGTTTCCGCACAATTGTTGTTTCACGTTTTGTTTTTAATTTCTTTGTTGCTCTCCATGTGACTCAGTTTTTGTTTGTTTTGATTTTTCTTCCTCCATTTTCTATCTTTTCTTTTTCTTTTGGTCATTCATTTGTTCCTTTGTGTCATCTTGCAGTTTGATTTTCACAATGTTGATAAAACATACAGCAAAGCCTGTGGTAATGGTACAGGTATCTACTTTGTCTTCCCCCACCCCTCTCCTGCATCTCGATCTGTCTCTTCCATCTCTCTCCCTCTGTCTATCTCTGTCTGTATGTCTGTCTCTCTCTATATATGATGAACTGCAAAAAATAGGTAAGGTCTAAAATGACTGTCCTTGCCTTCCTGTCATTTGCCTGTCTGTCTGTCTCTCCTTGGTCCTGTTCTTCTTTTTCTCCTTTATCTTTTGCCCAACACACATCTCTCATTTGCCGTTCCCTCCATTATTATTCACACACCCCACCTCTACCATCCCTTCCCCTTTCCCACTTTGTTTTCCTCTTTTCCCTGTGATCATGATCGTGAGGGTTGTAACCATTCGGAGTTGTCTTGAGAGGAAAAGGTTTACGAGGATTGGCGGGAACAGAATAGAGGAATTCAAAGGTTGATCACTTTCTAAAGAAAGTGATGGCATCACGGGTTGGCGGGAACAGAACAGACGAATTCAAAGGTTGATCCCTTTCCAAAGAGAGCGATGGCATCACATTGCGTGACCATTGACCTCACCATCCCTTTGCTTCACCACCACCATCTCCCCCTGAAAAAAAGAAATCCCAAACACACAAACAAAACCAACTGACCAACCAACTACAACAAAAAACAAAACAAAACAAAACAAAAACAATAACAACCCCCCAAAACAAAAACCCAACAACAACAACAAAACAAAACAAAGAACTCACCACCACCAACAACGATGACAAGGCTATGGGAAACGTTTTATTCATGTTCATTTCAACTGTTTCCTAAAGATCACGCGCGCGCGCGCGCGCGCGCGCGCGCGCGCGTGTGTGTGTGTGTGTGTGTATGTGCACGCGCGTGCGCTCGCGCGTCTGTGTGTGTGTGTGTGTGTGTGTGTGTGTGTGTGTGTGTGTGTTTGTGTGTGTGATGGGGAAAAGAAAAAACAGAGGCAGTTAGGGGGAAAAGGCAAACAGAAATAGACGCAGAGAAAAAGAAATGGAGAGACTGGTAGAGGAGTCTTATGCTTGGAACGGGGGCGCTTGAGGGTGTGTAAAAGAAAGGGAGAGAGTGGTGGAGGAGTCTTATGCTTGGAACGGGGGCGCTTGAGGGTGTGTAAAAGAAAGGGAGAGAGTGGTGGAGGAGTAGTCTTATCTTTGGAAGGGGGCGCTTGAGGGTGTGTATGGGGGAAAACAACAACAACAACAACAACAAAACGTGGGAGTGTGGGGTGTGTGTGGGGATGGGGGGTTGGGTGGAGACTCCTATAAAAAAAAAACAATAGGTGCGTATGGATTGTCCATATGTGCATGTGTATACGAGTATGTATACCTGGATGGTGGAGATGGTGTTTGGGGTGTATATATTATGCTTACATGTTATGTTATAAATTTGTCATATATGTGCATGGGGTGTGAATCTACAGATGTGGGATGGGGAAATTGGGGGAGGGGGTTGTGGAGAGAAAGGGATGGAGGAGAGACTGGGGGAAAGGACAGGGAGGGCAGAGAGCTGGAATGATTCAGACTAAACAATTCAGATGTGCGAGTTGAGTCCATCAGGGATTGTGGTGCCAAGGCGAGAGATAATCCGTGACTCCATGAATTTTCTTTTTGGAGCTGAGGAGTGGTTTTGCCAAACAGCAGTGACGGAAATATGGGCTTGGCTGTGGCAATCAGCGTTGAAATAAATCCCCACTGGTGTTAGATGAGACGACTGGGTGGCTCTGAGGTGCTCCACAAAGCGTTCGTTGAGGGCACGATATGTTTCCTCAACGTACAACTTTGAGCAGAGGCTGCATCTCAGTACGTACAGCAAGTTGGTGGACTGGCAGGTGAATGGGACTGGACACAATTTTCCTTTTGGGCCAGTGATGCTGAGGATGCTGGCAATGGAAGTGCAGGTTTTACATTCAGGTTGATTGCATGGGTTGTTTCCAGCTGAGGAGTTGGTGATTTTTCTGAACTTGGTTCGTACCAGGTGGTCGCAGAGGTTTTTGTCTCTCTTGTAGGCGATGAGGAGAGGTTTGGGGAAGATCGATTTCAGCTTCCGATCAGATTGTAAGATTCTGAAATGGCATAAGTGGATGTTTCTGACAGGAATGTTATGGGGGTGGTAGAAAAGTGTCAATGGAATACGGTTTTTGTTGTCTGCATCAGGTTTGGACATCAAGGCTTCTGACAGGGAGACAGAGTTTGCTCGAACAAGAGCCTCTTGAACAATGGTATGTGGATATCCACGTGTCTCGAAAAAGGATGACATGTCCAGTGCCTTCGCTTTGAAGTCCTGGTCATCACTGCACAGGTGTCAGAGAAGTACGAACTGGGAGATGGGAATGTTGTCCTTTGCAGTGTGTGGATGAGTAGATGAATACAATGGGTATGAATGAGAATCTGTGGACTTGTAGAAAACAGAAGTTGACAGGTGTTGTGAGTCAGCAGAGATGGACAGTTGGATATCCAAGAATGAAACAGTGGTTTCCGAAATCTCGTAGGTGAAGCAAAGAGCTGGGTGGAAATTGGAAACAGATGTTATGAACTGTAGAAGGTCAGATTTTGAACTGGATGTGGCTCGTACACAATCATCAATAAATCGTTTGAAGAAGTCAGGAAATTTTTCTTGGAAGGTGCGAAAGATCTATTCTTCCAGTTATCTGACAAAAAGGCATGTATATGATGGTCCCATTTTGGTGCCCATGGCCACTCCACGTACTTGTCAGTGGTGGTTTTCAGCGAAGCAGAATGAGTTTAATGTTAGTACCAGTTATGTAAGACGGACTGCGGTGGTGATATCCGGTTGAGGAGTTGTCGTTAGATTTCAAAAGAGGAGATCAGGAACCATCTGTTCTTTTCCTCTTTTTCTATACTGTCTATATCCTCTGTCTTCATGAAATTCTTCCCGTTCCCACCCACACACCCTCTCCCTTCTCTGTCTCCACTCTGGGCACTGCCCTGTCGACGTCTTTCAGACGAACATCGCTCTCCAAGTTCAGACAGACCAACAGCGCTAAGTCGTGGTCTTATTCCCATGAAGTCATCACTTGTGTTGAACTTGATTCTCTCTGGACACGCCGAATTCACCACAGTTTGCCCAACAGATGTGATCCAGTCAAAACGACCTTCCCACTCTCTGTCCAATCTGCGGAACATGTCAACCCTTGAACAGTTCTACCTGAAAGAGACTGTTCACTCGCTCTAGACAAGTATGAGGTTAATATTGTTGACGGCACACACACACACTGTATACGCGATTGCACACGCGGAAACACGCGCACACACACACACACACACACACACACACACACACACACACACACACACACACACAACACACACATAGCATGCTGCAATCGGTCTTTTTTTCCCTCATATTCCAGTTTACTCTTGAAAAAAGCGATCTCTGCTTTACAGATCTGTCTGTCTGTCTGTCTGTCGATCTGTATTCTCTCTCTCTCTCTCTCTCTCTCTCTCTCTCTCTCTCTCTCTCTCTCTCCACCCATATTTTTTTGTAGCTATTCTCTCTCTCTCTCTCTCTCTCTCTCTCTCTCTCTCTCTCTCTCTCTCTCTCTCTCTCTCCACCCATAATTTTTTTGTAGCTATCTATATGAGAGAGAGGCTACTCTGACATAGTCACATAGTTCCCATTATTATTATTATCATTATTGTTATTATCTAAATCATCATCATCATCATTGTTATTATCATTGTTGTTGTTATTATCATCATTATTATTGTTGCTATTATTATTATTATTATCAATATCATTCTTGTTATTATTATTATTATTATCATCAGCACCATAATCATTTTTATTATTATCATTGGCATTATCATTATTATTACTATTATTATTATTGTTGTTATTGTTTTTATCATTATCCGTATCATAATCATCATCATCATTCTTATTACTATTATTATTATTGTTATTATCATTTTTATTATTAACAACGATTTGTATATTTCTTACATGACACTATATTGCCTTTTAACTGTTTTATCATTTTCATTTTTATCGTTATTATTGTTATCATTATTATTATTATTATTATCATCATCATCATTATCATTATTACTGTTGTTGTTGTTGCTGTTTATTATTATCATCATTATTATCATTATAAGTATATTATTAATGTTGTTGTTGTTGTTGTTGTTGTTGTTGTTGTTGTTGTTGTTGTTGTTGTTGTTGTTGTTGCTGCTGCTGCTGCTGTTGTTACTGTTATAACTTTTTGTCACTGTCCCCCTTTTTCTTCTTTTTCCCTTCACCTTTCATCATCGTCATCATCATCATCATCATCATCATCATCATCATCATCATCATCATCGTGATTATCATCATCATCATCATCATCATCATCATCATCATCATCGTCGTCGTCGTCGTCGCCATATCGTCATTGTCATCATCATCATCATCATCATGATCATTATCATCACCATCACAAGCATCATCATTACCATCATCGTCATCATCACCATCATCATCATTTTCATTGTTACTACTGCTGCTGCTGCTAGTACCACTACCATATTTATTATCATTGTTATTGTTATTATTATTATTACCATCATCATTATTACTATTATTGTTATTATCAGCATAATCAGCAGCAGCAGCATCATTATTATCATCAGCATCATCATTAGTACGATGATGATGATGATGATGATTGATGATTCAATTATACAATCATAATGTGATGATGATGATGATGATGATGATGATGATGATCATATGATGATGATGATGATGATGATCATATCATCATCATCATCGTCATCATCATCATCATCATCATCATCATCCTTGTTTTAACAGGGATACCTCCCCTTCAATCTTTTCCTCCGTTGTTTGGTTCATTTCCGTCGTGTTTCACTAAACACCGCAACTTGCACTGAGATCGACGAGACAAGTAGCGGTTTGTTCGCCCTTCGTTTTCATTGTTTTGAATGTTATATGTCCAGCCTGAAGAAGACCAATGGGTCGAAACGCGTTGTGTCTGTTTTATAATTGGTTTGTTGTATTTGTTTGTCAGCCAGGTATTGTTTTGTTTTGTTTTGTATTGCTTTGTTTTGTATTGTTTTGTTTTGTTTTATTTTGTTTTGTATTGTTTTGCTTTGATTTTTACTCTCATGTTTCGATTTCCGCCTACGTAGTTATGAAGTTTTAATCAAGATGTGTCAGTAGTAGAACCAACTAACTCAAGTTGTTCACCGTTGATAGAGAAGGAAGCCACTTTTATTCGATGTCATTTATGACAGTAATTCTTGGTTGGGTATTGTTGTATTCGTGTTGAGTGTGACAAATAATTTCAGTTTTGATTTGGCAGTAAACTGGTGCCCGTGCCCATCTGAATGTTTTTGTTGTTGTTGTTGTTGTTGTTGTTGTTGTTTTTTAATTTCGAAACAATTTCAAAGGTGGGGGTTGACATGTCAGCTGCCTCTTCCATCCTCCTTTAAACCTGTCCCCGTGATCCTAAGGTCAGAGCTGAGGGTTCCAGCACAGGTCAAGTAGTAACAACAAAGTTTGAACAGATGAAAATCGCCCTGGCTCTGAGAAATAAAAAAATGTGAGAAAGATTATTTCATCTTGGAATTTGGGGTCGGTAAATTAGTTCGATGCCAAATGTCGGCAAAAATAGCGGAATGATGCATGACTTGTGCACTCCTTGTTTTTCTCCGCCATTGGTGGGGCATAAGGATTTGGGAGTGAAAAGTCTAGCAGACGACAGGAAAATGAAGGGTCACGTGGATCGTGCAAGGGTCACGTGGATCGTGCTTGCACAGAAAGAGAAACGGACACGAGACCTGCCTCAAAGCCAGGTATGGTATAGGTCAAGGACTGGACTGTGCTGTGAATATGTTTTGGTACTGACTGATCTGAGAAAAGCCAGGTGCAGCTTTGAGTGTGATAGAAAATATGTAGCGTTTTGGGCCTACACTGTAACTGTGGACTCGGACCTAAGGGCCCACCCAACCTCTCTGTTGCCCCCGACGACAAAGACTGTCCTCCTTCCGCTCCTCTTACCCACCCACGAGTCTCGGGGTGTCGAGGCTGCCAATCACAGCGCTTCATTTAACAAGCGTGAACAATGGTCAAGAGGAGCTCCACAGTCCGCGTTATCTCCGCGACAGTTTGACGACTAGCCGTGACGTCCGGCTGGCTTGACGTCTGAAGAGCTCTGACAACACGTATTGTGGTGACGTCAAGTCCAGATACGTCACAGTTCTGTCGCCTCTAAGAAGGTGGAGTCACGCGGAGTATCCGTAAATATCGTTATGGGTAGATTGGGAATGGAATACTGGGAACAAACACGGTTTCAACCAGATCGGCATTTTTGTCTTTTGTTGTTGTTTTCTTGAGGCTGCCATAGAACTGTTCATTGCTGGATAATTTCTGTTACATAATCTTCTGGGACAATTTCCAGTGGCAACTTCTCATTGCTGAGCAACGGGAGAAACAAACAAGACGTTTAAAAAGTGAAATGCTTCTCTCTCTCTCTCTCTCTCTCTCTCTCTCTCTCTCTTGTCTGTTTACAATCAAGCTTACACAAAAACCACCGAACCGATGTTAGCAAATCTTGGTGACGATAGGATGGAGTATAGTGCGAGGACGAACCCCTGAAATTTTGGTGTCTGTTGGAGTCAGAGGTTTTGTCTTTTTCAGATTTTTCCCCCAGCCTATGTGGAGGTTATCGGTCTCCCAGATGCCTTTCTAAATTCCCAACACTTCTCTTTCAACTCTTTTTTTTGTGTGTGTGTTTGGCATGGTCCCGGATGACATTCAGATTAATGTATCATGAAGGAAAATCTTCATGTTTTAGAAAGATTGCCGCGTGTTCTATTTAGTTTCTACTCATAAAAAGCACGGATTACTATAATAGCGTTCCATCTTATTTTTTTGCCGCGTGTTTTATATTTAATAGCGTTCCATTTTAGGTTTGACGGCAGCGCAATGGGGCATTGTTGTTACACTGACGGCAGCGCAATGGGGCATTGTTGTTACACTGACGGCAGCGCAATGGGGCACTGTTGTTACACTGACGGCAGCGCAATGGGGCATTGTTGTTACACTGACGGCAGCGCAATGGGGCATTGTTGTTACACTGACGGCAGCGCAATGGGGCATTGTTGTTACACTGATGGCTAGAAGAATGAGCTGGGCTTACTGACGACGGAAACAATGGACCTGTTCCGGAAAAACAAACAAACAATGGTAAATAACTGGGGGGAGCTGGTACTTTCATTTCATGTCTTTTCACAAAATTATGTGATATCAGAAGAGAGAGAGAGAGAGAGAGAGAGAGAGAGAGAGAGAGAGAGAGAGAGAGAGAGAGAGAACTTACATACGCGCGTGTGCACGTGGGTGTTCGTATGTGTGTGTGCACAGACATCAATATATGATTTAAAGTGCACATCAGGACAGTGGTGGAAATATCGACTGTCTTACAGGCGCACTGTTTCACACCCATGTTCTGGCCGTTTCCTTTCTCTGCTTCAACTGTTCAGCTGACTGCAGGGGGCACAACTGCTTTCCGTATGCCAATCAGCGCGCATCTGTCCCACGAAAACGGCCGGATCATTCTCACTGAATGCGAGTCCTAACACAAATGATCTCCCTTGCAGAGTTCCGAGCATCGCCCTATCCACAAAGAAGATAGGCAAATCAGAGGGTGTCTCACACACTTTAAAATGTACTGGGAGGAAAACAGGCAGCGTATCATTAGGGGGAAATTCCCTTTCTGTTCTCCAGTGGTTAAGGACAACATATGTCTTGATAAGGTTGGTGGTTCCTGGCTCTGGCATTCCGTGGTCCTAAAAATGAGCTTCAGCTGCCAGTTAAGAGTCCGGGATTTAGGTTCATAGCAAGTGAGAAGTGTACAGTAGAATAGACTCTGAAGAAAAAAAACAGCAACAACAAGAACAGAAGAAAACAAACAAGAAGCAAACGAAACAAAACAAAACAAACAAACAAAACAACAAAAAACAAACAAAACAAAAAAGCCAGTCGTTTGTTGTCACTCCCAGAAAGGGGTTGATAGCTTGTAAGCAATATAAAATAACAGAATCTGCAAAGAGAAAAATCCAATATTTTCGAAACAAAAGTGTATCTTGTTCGCAGCGATGAAACAGATGGCTGTGAACAGAAAGAAACTGAATCAATAACTGCTCCCTTCCCACACCCTGTGTGTGTGTGTGTGTGTGTGTGTGTGTGTGTGTGTGTGTGTGTGTGTGTGTGTGTGTTCATGTTCATGCAGTAGTAGCGTTCCCAATTAGTGAGGTATCGGCGTGATTCGTGAAGACTAACGTCGCCCTGAATGCTGCTTGTTAGCAGTCCTCAAACATGGGAAAGTATGCGAATCTTGGAGCCTATGTGGGCAAGAAGGCCAGGAGGCATAGCACAACACAAAGGGGGACACGTACACCAACAGACAGACAGACAGACAGACAGACAGATAGACAGACCGATGGAAGTTCAGACAAATGTAGTCAATAGAATGGGTCGTCATGTGATCTCCGTTCCGTTTCTGTGACGCTGCAAAATAATTATCTCCAACCGACCGACATTTGGAGAATTCAACCATGTTTGTGATGAATGTCGAAATGTCAGTGAAGTAAGTATTTGGTGTTAGAAACCTACAAATGTTCAAAGGGTTAATATCCATGTGCTGACTTTCGTTAGGATTCGGTAAAAGACACTGTTCCAAGGCCGCGCGCCGGGCTTAATGCGCTGTAAAATCCACTCTTTGGAGCCAGTCAATGAATTACAAATAAACCGCATGCGCATGATTGTCTTAAACATGTTCAAACGAAGACAAAACTTCCGACTTTTTTCTAACAACGACAAGAACGAACAACAACGGTAACGATGATGATGATGATGATGATGATGATGACGATGATGATGATGATGGTGGTGGTGATAACGATACTACTACTACTACTACTGCTACTACTACTACTACTACTACTACTACTACTACTACTATTACTACTACTACTACTACTGTCATTTATTAATAGAAACTCTGGGCTTAGATTCCAGACATATGCATGAACTAACACATGAGGATTCAAGTTGCATGTTGTAATTAGCAAACGCGCAACATAAGACGATGAATTTAAAGAAGTATACATACATACATACATATATCCATCCGTCCATACATACATACATACTATATAATACATACATGCATGAATACATACATATACACATACATGAATTAGTTTATTGATTAATCATTCAGTCAATTAATCAATTGAGTAAGTAGGCTCAGTATATTTTTTATACACTATAATAACTAACTAACTGAATTACTTACGTACTTACTTGATCGGTCAATCAGTTAATTAGTTGAGTAAGTAAGTAAGAATATATGCATCATCATATTGACAGATACAACGAACTCTCTAAGCATTTTACAATCTAGCAATCTAACGCATGACCACAGCCTTACCACAGAACACCACCACAGTAATTCAGCCTCAGTGCGGTGTCTTCTCTGGTAGGCTGCCTACCGACAGCCTGATCTAGGGACCTTCCTGGACGGCTAGCAACGTGGCTGAGCACAGAACGGATTTGAATTTGTCTAATATTGGGGAGCTGGGAGGGGCGGCGAGGGAGGATTACTTACTGAGATAGCGCCGAAGAGAAACCAGAAAGACAGACACACATACTCACAGAAACACACACACACACACACACACACACACACACACACACACACACACACACACACAGAGAGAGAGAGAGAGAGAGAGAGAGAGAGAGAGAGAGAGGGACAGACAGAGAGAAACAGAGACAGAGAGAGGAGAGACAGGCAGCAGTCAGACAAAGAGAGAGAGAGAGAGAGAGAGAGAGAGAGAGAGAGAGAGAGAGAGAGAGAGAGAGAGAGAAACGTACATACATAGACTGAGAGAGAGAGGGAGAGAGAGAGAGAGCACATGAGAGAGAGAGCGCATGAGAGAAGAGAGAGAGAGAGAGAGAGAGAGAGAGAGAGAGAGAGAGAAACAGACAGACAGACTCAGAGAGAGAGAGAGAGAGAGAGAGAGAGAGAGAGAGAGAGAGTGATAGAGAGAAAACGTGACAGAGACAGACAGACAGACAGAAAGACAGAGAAGAGAGAGAGAGAGACAGAAATAAAGACAGACAGACAGACAGACAAAGAGAAATTACCCACTTACTCCGGAACAGGCCAAAACCATATGCAACGGTTTATACGTATACATGTCTGATACCGGCACAACCAAATCAGTTCCATCTGTTTACAGATTACGTGGAAGAAGTGGCATCTGTCATCTGCCTGCCAGACTGGCAGATGGGTCGGCTGATCGCAGAGTGATAGGACTCTGGCCGTTTGCAGGTCAGTTTCCGTCGACCAGACCTAGTTCGTTTCCTAAACATGTCAAACAAACCCTCAACCCCGGCGTGAGTCTGACTCAACATTTTTTTTTTAATTTAAAAGGTATTTGAAAGAAGTCCGCCTGATAACATGGACAAAACGAATCACAAGACAAAACACAGCCTGTTTCGATCGCTTAGGTCTTCTTCGGGAAAGATCAACTACACTCAGGACAACGAAAATGAAGATGGACCAGTCACACATCTTGTCAAATTCGGCGCGAGATCAGCGTTGAATGAAAGGAATTGCTCGTTCCTAAGTTTCATTGTCCTGAATGTTGGTGATCTTGCCTGAAGGAGACCTAAGAGGTCGAAACGCGTCGTGTTTTGTCTTGTAACTTGTACCCTGGATCGCGGAGGGAAAATGAGTAAATGAAAAAGAAATGGTGGCGGAAAGTGTATGAAAAAGTGGAGAACATTTGTAGAAATGTGGCTGGAAAAGGCGGTTTGTGTTTCTAAAGATCGTTGAAAGTGTGAAAAAAAAAATCGTGGAAAGCACAGAACCAGGATAGTCAATCTATCTATCTATCTATTTCTATCTATCTATCTATCTATCTATCTATCTATCTATATATATATATGTGTGTGTGTGTGTGTGTGTGTGTGTGTGTGTGTGTGTGTGTGTGTGTGTGCGTGTGTGTGCGTGTGTTGTGTGTGTGTGTGTGCGCGCGCACGCTCGTGCGTGCGTGCGTGCGTGCAAGTGCATGTGTGTGTATGTGTGTGTGTGTCTCTGTCTGTCTGTCTGTGTCTGTATGAGTGTGTATAGATATCTGTGTGTGCTTGCGAGTTTCAGTCTTTGAAAGTGTATTGAAAAGGACCACGGGACAGCATCACGGACGGACAGGGGAGTGAAGCATGAGGGTCAAAGGCACAGACGTACACTTGTGTAACAGGGTCAGCGGTCAAAGGTTGTAGAAAGGGATTTTAAAAAGATGGCGGAAAAGCTAATAAACGGTTGCGGAAAGTGTTTATGGATGGTCGTGACCAGTGTACAACCGATCATGCGGTGGAAAAGATTAAACCATCGTGGAACAGAACCGTCTGTAGAGGTCATGGGGGAAGTGCTTCAATGCACGGCGCGTCGCCGTATAGCAGCAAAGGCCCGCGCTCTTTCTCTCTCACCCGCGGCTGTTTCTCCGCGTCCATGGTTACAATTTAGGCCCGAAACGCTATTACATTCTCTATTACACTCAAAGCTGCACCTGCCTTTTCTCAGGAGATAAGCAAGTACCAAAACACATTCATCGCGCAGGCCAGTCCTTGACCCACACCATACCTGACTCTGAGGCAGATCTCATGTCCGGTTCTTTTTCTACGCAAGCACGATCCACATGACCCTTCATTTTCCTGTCGTCTGCTAGACTTTTCACTCCAAAATCCTAGCGCCCTATCAATGGCGTAGAAACACAAGGAGTCCACAAGTCACGCATCATTCTGCTATTTTTGCTGACATATGTCATTGAACCAATTGACTGATCCCAAGTTCCAGGATAAGTAATCTTTTCCACATAAAAAAACACTTGTTTTTTTTTACAGAGACAGGG
>CM065729.1:36557404-36562404 GCA_033310375.1 Conus canariensis | reverse complement strand
TTGAATGTCTGTAAAGCTGTATGCCGGTGCGAGTGTGCGTGAGTGGGCGAGGGTGTGAAGAAAAGATTGGTAAAAGACACCATGCCAACAACAGGACTGGTGCATGCAGAGCGGCAGTGACCTTCCTTCAGGCGGCTGGAGCACACTATGTTCTTACGTCTCCTCTGGTAAATCTGAGCCTGAAATATGCTCACTTTCAAAAAGCGCTCAAGTGGTTTGTCTGGCACCGAGATGAAAACAAACCGGTGCCCTGTTTTTGTCCGGGTCCCTATCTCTTTCCATGAAGAAAAAAGATACACCCAAAGGTGTGGGTGGGACCCAGAGAAGTACTGTCCTCAACCGCCGAACAAACCAGTAGGGAGCAATCCTGCACCAGCCTCGGAAGCCTGTGCTGTGTTCACCCTGTTGATGTCTGGTTCTTAGCGTTTTTCATTTTTATGTCCGAGCGTAACTCACATCCAAGTAATTGCAGGGAATGTTCAATCTCGCTGTTAGCCACAGAAATGGGTAGCTCAACCATCCATACTTTCTCACTGGGTCTCTCCAACCCGGTGTCGTGACGTAACAAACATGTTGTTGGCCAGCACACTCACGTTCACCCCTCTCATCCTCATAGCTGTGAGAAGAAGGTCTATTCCTGCCTCGTCGGTCGCTGGATACACTCTCCATAGCCCCCTGATCAGCTGAGCGCCCGCAATGCTGTCACTGCCAGACACACTCTCAACCGCAAGGCGAATCTCCAGAACTGTAGGCACTGAGCTGAAGTCCCATGCCTCGGGAATATCACGATTCTGCGCCAAAACCGGAAGGGTGAGCGACATTTTTAACCATCCACAGTGAAAGTGAATGAGTAATGATTGATTTTCTTTCTTTCACAACACCGACAAACTGATTGCTGTGACAAGAGTAGTTGCAGTTTTAATGATTGATTTTCTTTCTTTCACAATCACCGACAAACTGATTGCTGTGACAAGAGTAGCTGCAGTTTTAATGACTGATTTTCTTTCTTTCACAATCACCGACAAACGGATTGCTTTGACAAGAGTAGTTGCAGTTTTAATGATTGATTTTCTTTCTTTCACAATCACCGACAAACGGATTGCTGTGACAAGAGTAGTTGCAGTTTTAATGATTGATTTTCTTTCTTTCACAATCACCGACAAACGGATTGCTGTGACAAGAGTAGCTGCAGTTTTAATGATTGATTTTCTTTCTTTCACAATCACCGAACCGACAAACGGATTTCTGTGACAGGAGTAGCTGCAGGTGCAGCTGTCAAAGGGGCAACGAACTGCAGTCAGGGCGACGAACTGAACCCGGCCTGAACACTGCGTGAAGGCGACAACGAGTGCACTGTGGCAAAAACTGCAGTCCCTGCACTCCGCCAAGAGCAGAGACAAACACGTGACCGCTCAGCTCAAGAGTCGCAATCGAATCATTAGTAGTCGCCTTGTAGTAGTAGTAGTAGTAGTAGTAGTAGTAGTAGCAACGGCAGTAGCAGCAGTAGTAGAAGTGGTAGTAGTTAGTAGTAGTTAGTAGTTAGTTGTGATAGTAGTAGTAGTAGTAGCAACGGCAGTAGCAGCAGTAGTAGAAGTGGTAGTAGTTAGTAGTAGTAGTAGTTAGTTGTGATAGTAGTAGTAGTAGTAGTAGTAGTAGTAGTAGTAGTAGTAGTAGTAGCAGCAGCAGCAGCAGCGGCGGCGGCGACGGCGGCGGCGGCATCAGCAGCAGCAGCAGTAGTAGAAGAAATAGTGGTTGTCAATATTGTTATTGGTGCTCTTGTTGTTGTTGTTGTTGTTGTTGTTGTTGTAGCAACAGCAGCAGCAGCAACAGTAATAGTAACAGTGGTAGTAATAGTAGCAGCAGCAGCAGAAGGAGCAGGAGGAAGAGGAAGAGGAGGAGGAGGCAAACAACAACTGCATCAGTAGCAGCAGCGGTAGCTGCAGTACCAGTACAGGAATTTGAATGAATATAAAGCAAATACACTTGGCTATGCTGATTCTCTCAGTTGGTTCGTTTTCCTTTCAAAGAATATTTACTGATAGCTCCAAATGTGAAGAGGGAGTTAGCTGCCCCTGCTGCGTATTGCTCAACAACTCCATCTCAGAGATGCTCAAGACACAATCTCTCAGACATCTCCTTCAGCGCTTCTGCTCATGGCACCCCAGACAGTCGCTAAATCAAAACAAAGACTTTCTCCTCATTCTCCTACACTCCCTCTCCACTTTGGAAGCCACTGCTGGGCGGAACCTGAAGCTGACTTACATCAAAGATCCCTCTGGCAAGAGGACTGGAACACACGCATCAAAGAACATGCTCTTTCAAATCCACCCAAACCTTGTAGGGATTTAACAATGTGCCACAGGTGGCCCTAAGAAAGAAACGGTCCTGTGCCGTTTGCACACAGGCCCCTGCTTCCACAGTCACGTGTAAGTCTAAAAAAAACTGAAGAAGCTCCGTGTGCATTCCCTGTGATGTACCATTCACAATGAAGCACGTTCTTACAGAGTGTGGAGCCTGACATCAAGTGAGACATGAACACTGCGCTCCATGAAAACCTTGTTCGGAGATGTCGTACCCAACGTTTTTTGTTTTTTGTTTATGTTTTGTTTTCAGTATCGAAGAAGACAAACATTTTTTTTTATTTGATCTAGGAATTTATGGGAAAATGATTGCTAAGCAATTTCAGCACGTTTCTAGAAAATCTGTTTTCATGACTTGCGTGGATGTGATTTGTTTTGAACTATATATAAGGGAGTGACGGTGACGTGGTAGCAGCCCTGATGTGTCCCTTAGGCTGTGTGTTTAGTGGACCCGGGCCCGGCCGTGCGCCGCCCGTCCAGGAAATATACACTGCTCCGGTTCATCTCTTTTCCAACTCACTGGCGACGGCCAAAGCTGTGCATAGTGCACCCGGGCCAGTCCGTATGATGAGATCAGCGATTTTGGCAGTCGTGCAAACCGTACTTTACCCGGCAGTCCGGGTGAAGGGACCGAACTCTTCCTCAGATTTTTTTTTACACTTGTTATCTTTCTTTCCAACATGGTCGACGAAAAACGTATCGCTGCCATGAGGTTAAGATAATTCATTTACACAAAAAGTGACAAGGATCATGACAACATAGATATTCTCTCTGCTGCTTGGGACAGCATAGCACAAGAAGTGGGAGAAAATGGTAAGAAGTAAAAATGTTATCTTCTTTTTTTTCCCCACCAAATGAGCAAAATTACAAACAAATCTTCAACTTTAGATCCAATACTATTCACATTAACAAAAAGTGCCAGTCAAGGATATTTCTACAAAAACTAAGAAACATCCACATTGATTCAAAAGTCCTTGACGGCAGCCGGCTTCGTCCGGGTGTTCTATGCACGCTTCCAAGGACCCGGACAACCGGATGGGGCATGGCCTTGCAATGGACGGCCGGGTCCGGTGTAACAGCCCGTTCTTACCCCCCTCTGGAACTTACCCCGGGGTAAGTCTGGGCTAGCCTGCTTTTACCCCCGGGGGTCATTCTAGGACTAGCTAGAACTTACCCCCCCCCCCCTAGTTGGAACTTACCCCCGCGGGGGTAAGTTTGGGCTAGCCTGGACTTATCCCCCCCCCCCCCCCCCAAAGGGTCAGTCTATGACTATTTGGAATCTTCCTCTACCCCACCCCACCCTTTAAACAAGAGAGGGTTATTCAGGGTTTTCCTCTGCCTTTTCCCAACACGCACACCCACCTTTAAAAAAAAATTGAGTTAGCCTGCATATTTACTCCCCCCCCCCCCCCCTCCCATTTCCTATATACAGTCAGTTGGGTTTAGACAAAGTGTAGTTCTAGACTCTTCTCAATAGATAGACCTCCTAGTTCCCCCCCTCCCCCCCTCCACCACACAACACACACACACACACACACACACACACACACACACACACACACACACACACCCCTGGTTCACTAACAGATACGTATTAACATTTCTCGCGCTGGCTTACATGCGTGGGTCAATATTCGGGTGTGTGAGTACGCCCTGCATGCGTGGGAAAGAAAGACGGCTACATGCCAATGTGACCAAGCGTAGTTGTGACAAAATGTCGTTGTGACCACGTGTCGTTGTGACCAGTTACCGTTGTTGCTTCATCCCGGTTTGCCTGTTTTAACTATTTTACAGCTATTTAGTCTCCTGAGTACCTGCGTACCTTAGCTTGTACAATGCAGATGACAAGTGGTCAGTGCCACTGACCATCGTCATTATGACGTAAATCTGAGATTTTAACTATTTAACAGCTAATTAGTGTTTCCAGAGTGCTTGTGTACCTTGTACAATGTAGATTACTTGTGGTCAGTGCCACTGACTACTGGTCACTATCACATAAATCGGAGATTTTAGCTATTTCGCAGCTAATTATAGTCTCCCGAGTACCTGTGTACCTTGTACAATGCAGACGACTGGAGATCAGTGCCACTGACCACTGGTCACTATGACGTAAATCAGATATTTCGACTATTTTACAGTTAATCAGCGTCTCATGAGTGTTTGTATACCTGTGCAATGCAGACAACCAGTGGTCAGTGTCAATGACCATTGGTCACCTTAATGTATATCAAAGATTTTAACTATTTTTACAGCTAATTAGTGTCTCCTGAGTGCCTGTGTACCTTGTACAATGTAGATGACTGGGGGGGGGGGGGGGGGTCAGTTCCACCTGGGGGGGGGGGGGGGTAAGTTCCAGCTAGTCCTGGAATGACCCCGGGGGTAAAAGCAGGCTGGCCCAGACTTACCCCGGGGTAAGTTCCAGAGGGGTGGGGGGGTAAGAATGGGGTGTTACACCGGGTCCACTATGCACACAACCTCAGTGATCGCCAGGATTATGTACAACATGAGTTGAACCGATCCTTTTCCTTTCTGGAAGAAATATACGTAAAACTAACACCCACACAAATCAGCAAGTCTGTTGACAAGAGAAGCCACCTGCTCGTTTCGACTCACGTATCTTTAATTTAAACTGAAATGGCA
>CM065729.1:36547404-36554904 GCA_033310375.1 Conus canariensis | reverse complement strand
CACATTTCCTTAAACCGTTTTGGGTTCCATGCTTTACTTCAGTGGCTGCAAGCAATAGAAATACGCGTTTTTTGTTGAACATAGATTCATCTACATATATTGAAACTGCTTGTATGTCCAGCTTCTATGTTTATGTGTTTGTTTTTGCTCTTTGTGTTTACTGGGCTATGTCCACATTTTCCTTTTCACATTCTAAACGAAAGAAATCATTTATTGACAATAATGGTAATGATCATCATCATCATCGTCGTCGTTTTCACCACCACCATCATCACCACCACCATCAGTTGCATCATCATCATCATCATCATCATCATCACCACCACCATTACTATCCCAATTTGGAAGTCTGTAAACTTACTTTTCAAAGTGGGCCAACAGATGCACCATTGAAGTGCACGCTCTCCACGTCTTACTTTGTGAATGATCTTGGCTATACGCACATCTTGAACTATGAATATGAAAACAATGAAAGTAAAATTTTCAAACAGATGCACAGAATTTTATAACAGAGAGTAGCTTGAAAGCATTTCTCAAGATGGTGTGTATACAAGGCACCTCTCCACAGTTCTATCTCAAAGACTCTTCATGTAGATATGACTGTTGACAGATTTCAGTTCTAAACATCGTGTATAGAATCAAAGTCACTGAATCATTCTGTGTCATCCGATTATCTTTAATGTCTACAGTCGAAAACCACAAGATTGATTTGACATTCATTTTGGTCGAGCAGGGTCACAACTGATGCGTTTCTTTTTTCTTTTCTTTGTCTATTTCTTTTTCTTTCTTTTTCCTTTTTTTGAGTCCTTAACAGAGAACAACGTTTGAAGTTTTGCTTTCATTCTGAACACACAAAAAAAGAAGAAAAAGAAAAAAAGATAAAAGAAAAGAAAGAAAGAAAGAAAGAAAGAAAGATCAAATAACACGAGCTCGACTAAGGCGATGAGAGGCCTCGCTTTTTCAAAACAGACTCGCCGGATTAGATTTCAAGGAGCAGACGATAAACTGGTCTCCTTGCAGGGCTTTGTAAACATAGATGAGAAAGAGATGATAGTGTCAACATCAGACATATACGTTGGCTCCGACATGTGTTTCCTCTCCAGGCCTGATGGTGACGACATTTGAGCTTGTCGGGGTTAACTATTCTCTCTCTCTAGGATGAATAAAGAAATGGTCAGAATTTTCACATAGTCATTGAAATTGAGGAGGGTGGAGGGATCTCTCTCTCTCTCTCTCTCTGGCTTTTTTATTTGGCATTTTTGTTGTATAAGATGTTTTATATTCAACAAAACAAGCAGCATCAGTTAAAAACTTTTCATTTTTGTGGTAATAGGATGCAACTGACTTATACCGAGAACTCTAGGATGATAATGTTAGAAGAGTGTGCATGTGTCAGGCGATGGGTTGGGGGCGGACAGGGGATGGGGATGGGGGGTCAGAGAGGAAGGGAATGGGGGAAACGGATCTTGGAAAACGTGAATGATGATTTACATGGAGCACAGATTAGAAGAAGCAGGCTAATCAGATATTACTGTTTAGTCTGCAGTTTGCACCGAAGATGAACGAAACACTGGCAACAGGACAAGTCAACACAAGAAGGGGAAAAGGCAACTGCGCAGTTACATAGGTCTGTTAATAAGTATGAAGAAATGAATGCAAAGCCCTTGTTCAAAAGATGGGGTGGAGAGAGAGAGAGAGAGAGAGAGAGAGAGAGAGAGAGAGAGAGAGAGAGAGAGAGAGAGAGAGAGAGAGAGAGAGAGGTCTGCTTTCTGCCTTGCAGACGCAACACAAACACAGAATTATTTTGGCATTCTCTTCAATAATAGGGACTGAGCAGGCGGGGAGCCGACTGCTAAGAAACTGGTGAGGGAATGGTGGCCTTGAAAGGGAAGGTCTGGAGTATGATGGGGAGAAGTCCGTGCGAGTGTGTGGTGTGTGTGTGTGTGTGTGTGTGTGTGTGTGTGTGTGTAGTGTGTGTGTGTGTGTGTGTGTGTGGTGTGTGTGTGTGTGTGAGGGACGGCAGGCGAGGATGGAGAAAGCGGGGTGATGAGACTGGGCAAGTGGAGGGACAGAAAGGAAAGGAGGGGTCAGAGAACAATGAAGATGGAAGGCCTAGATGTATTGCCACACAAGACTTTTATGCTCGGATTGTTTTTTAATTAATTGTTTTATAATATTTTCCTTGCTGACGTGTCGCTTTCGCCATCTGCCCACCCCCTTCTCTCCACTTCCTCACCGTGCCTTCCACACCCCCTCCTCCCATGCCCGTCCTCATTGGCATCACCACCACGCTGCTCACTCTGCCATCTGCTCCACAGCCACACCTGGTCACGTCTTGTCACCGTCAGAGCACCAGCAGCCACGGGAAGGTGATCTGTGACCTAAGTGCGTGGGACTTTCACAGAGGCGAACAGTGGGAAAACGGGAGGCACTTATCCTGTCTCCTCTACGTCTTTGGCAGATTACTATAGCCTACTGAGGAAAAACTCTACGCTCCAAACATTTGGGGGCACTTCGTTCCGCGTACATTCCTTTCGCCTTATTTCGTTTCACCTCTCTGCGGTTCACCTAAGGTCATTTCGCTTACACATTTTACAAGAAGTTAATTCGTTTTCATTTCGCTCATAAAAATTCCGTTTTTTAGTGTGGTGTGTGTGTGTGTGTGTGTGTGTGTGTGTGTGTGTGTGTGGTGGTGGTGTGTGTGTGCGTGCGCGCGCGTGTGTTTGTGTGCGTGCGTGTGTATGTGTGTGCGTGCGTGCGTGCGTGCGTGCATGTGTTGTGGTGTGTGTGTGTGTGTGTGTGTGTGTGTGTGTGTGTGTGTGTGTGTGTGGGTGTGCGGGTGTGTGTACGCGCGCACGATATACAGTGGCGCACGTGACATTTAAAAACGAAAGGACAGCTGATAACACTGTGACACCGGATCCAAACGAGCAGCCAGAAGCCTGCCACAGAGCCGACATCCCCCTCTCCCTCTGCTATCTCCTCCTCAGCACACGACAGACAGCAGTCTGTAAGATAGGACTTCTCCCCCGAGACATTATGCAGCCAGTGCCTCTGGGACCGTCCAGCCGGAGCGAGGAGTGTAGCAGGCCACACGCCACAATTAGGGTTTTGCACTTAAACACCATGTTATCCATGTGAGCGTTTTGAGGCCTATCCTCAATTCGAGGCAGCATTTAACATCAAACTGACCATTGATAAAACAAAAACAAAACAAAACAAAAACAGAACGCCCCACTGATCATTTCTTTGGTTTTGGGGGATTTTCACCCAAGAAATCACAAACAATCTTCAAACACATGACCGTGCCCTTAGTTGGGGTTACATTTTCGGCCTTTGCACTCAGCCATGACCTTACCTTTTGCGCCAGCTGGAAGCGCCCCAATAGTCCCATTCCTTTTACTTTAATCTGTGTGCTTGGAATCACCTGGCTTGTATCTATGAGGAGAATCAACTTTCAGAGGCAACATTCTCTAAATACTCGACTCCTTAAGCAAGGCCTTGCCGCATTAATTTTTGGTGTGCAGCCAGCACCACAGCGGTGAGTATCGGCGGTGCTGAGATGAGAGGAGTGGGTTGGTTTGATCCCTACACCTGGCCACTGTCAGGGAAACTGAACTACTCCTGTTCCATGCAGGTCGCGGAGAATGGCGGACCTTTCAGGTTACACACCAGAAATTCATGTGCCAAGGCCTTGTGCAAGGTCTTAAATATACATAGGCACAAATGGAGTGTTTTCAGATTTCCTTTCTGATTTGTCTGAAAACCGATTGCTTCTTTCAGTACAAAGGCACATCAAGATACATACCACTTAAGTCGAAGCAGACAGATGCAATGGAGTCTTTATTAAAGTCCATTGGCGCAAAGACACTGTCACACGTAAGAGTCTTGATACTTAGATGATGACGTCAGGTAAAGGGCAATTCGTGTAATCGAAGATGGAAAGTGACTTTTGATACGAAATTTTACAAAAAGAAGAAAAAAAAACAAAAAGAAAGTTAAAATTGGTGAGCGGTTGTTCTATGAGAGCAGATGATTGATTTATTTGCATATGTGATGGCGGGCGTGCAAAAATGGTGTGTGTGTGTGTGTGTGTGTGTGTGTGTGTGTGTGTGTGTGTGTGTGTGTGTGTGTGTGTGAGACAGAGTATTACACTTTCATGAATAACAGTATTTATACATTGAATGCCTGGCAATTTTATTAAACAATATGTTTACAACGACATGATGTAATTCCTGCTCTGTGTGGTTACTTCAAGATCTTAAAGTTATTCGTCTTACGTATCTTGTATGTTTACTATATACTGTAACTCTGTTGTATTGCTTTAAATGTTTAGTATTCTTTTAAACATACAATGCCAACGTCATAATGTTGTCAAAGATCTTGGGATCTGTGTGTGCAGGTTGAGTGATGTGAGTGCAGTACAAGGTCATTTTGTTTTAGAGGATTGTTCATCGATTATCTCATGCACTGTCCCCTGGTGGGTGTATTTTTAATTTCTCGTTTTTGAGATAATAAAGTAATTTTGACTTTGACTTGGATTAGGATTACATGTTATGTAAAAGTGTCCACGTGGAGTTCATGTTGTTTTCATACATAATACAAATTGTCACGTACGATCTGAACATGAGTAATGCCGTCTTGTAATGTCACTGGCGACAATGCTCATGCAGTCATCAGTTTCCTGTTGAGACCTGTATATCATGAAGACAGACGTGTGATTTTTTTCATCCTCCTGCCTATATCTCTTCTCTCGACACTGCCCCAATCTTTTCTTTTCTTCTTTTGGTTTCTTTTGTACTATTTTTCATCTACTTTTAAATTGTTTTTCCTACATTTTGCGCAATTCAGAAGTTTGAGAGCTGTGTATCCCATCTACCTCTCCGTTTTACCAAACCCTACCCCCATCCCCCAACCATTCTCTCTCTCTCCTCTCTCTCTCTCTCTCTCTCTCTCTCTCTCTCTCCCTTCCTCGTGAACTCTCATTTACGAATTTGGCCAGTTTTGGTACTCTGCTTACCAATGCTGGTATCTTTTTTTAAAAATCTTTTTTACCCTCTTTGATAGCAACCTCACCCAGGTGCTTGTAAAAACCTGTGTGTGTGTGCGTGCGTGCGTGCGTGCGTGCGTGCGTGTGTGTGTGTGTGTGTGTCCAGGACGGGGGAAATCGTGATAATATTGCTAAATTGAATTATGTTGATGTATTAGTCAGGCTTAACCCTCCAAGTTTATCTCTGCACTTCTACAAGCATATGTGCACTCATGCGCCCACCCACCATTCACCTCTGTCTGGGAATGGGATGTCACGCATTCGTTTCTCTTAACACGACTAAGAACAAGAAATACAGTTTCCACACCACTTATTATTACACATCAAAAATCCAATTACACAAAAAGGAGAAAACAAAACAAAAAAGATCAATACTTCCCAATCCCGAGTTTTTATACAAAAAAGTCTTCTTACCTGACCAGGTTTCCACACACACACACACACACACACACACACACACACACACACACACACACACACACACTCGCACACCACGCCACAGTTTTCGAACAAGTCACTTCAAATTTCTTTCAGCACTAGGTGATGATGACGCCTTTGGTTGTCTGGCACCAGGTTCCAGGACTGGGTCTCCATGGTCGTCTCTGGGGACTCGACGTAGACATCTTCTTAGTCTCTTTCACCCACCTCTGGGTTTCGAACACAGTTTTTCTTTCTCAGCTTGTCTTTTACGCTGTCACTTCTGTCGCCCAGGCCACGTTTTTTTTCCGACTTTATCCTGCTTACTCTTCTCTGTCTTGCATCGTGTTCTCTCTCTCTATCGTGGTGTTGTTCTCCCTCTCTCGTTCTCCAGTAAGTTTATGTAGGGATGGAAACAAATGATATCCCTTTGGGCCATGCCTTTCGTCCATCTACCACCTTGTTCACATGTACGCTGAATTCCCCTCTAGCTACATTCTTCCACACATTAGCATTTACACACATCCCTTCAAAATAGCCTAGCAAATAACCTCTTCGCACCAAATGGACATCGAAAGTTCCCGCCGACTTCGGGAGCCACTTTCACACAGTAATTATCGTATAGAAGCTACGACGTCCACAAGCATTCAACTAGCCTGACAAAAACATCAACACAGTGCCCCACAGCAGTACCTACTGAACAAGCCCATGACTCCTGTTCTTCAGGGTCTGGTTACTAAGCAACTTCAGCTGACTGGCCTTTAGTGCCCACTTAATACTCCGAGGTCCTAGTGGATAAATTTGTCTCCCCTTTGTTATCGGGAAGATTCGAACTCAGGACAGTCCTCCACGCCTTGGATGCCAACTGTCACGTGACAGTTAATTACTTGACCACTTCAGCCTCCTTGACATAGTTCGACCATATGCACTATGTGAGGGCGCTACTGCTAATCGGCCGATTACCCATTTCTCCACTACGAGCGGCATTCTTGTCGTCTAAAGCGCTTAAGGCCCTTTGTGAGAGGTTTCGCTCCCTTGACAGTGGTTTTGTGTGTGTGTGTGTGTGTGTGTGTGTGTGTGTGTGTGTGTGTGTGTGTGTTCACAGTCAGACCCCACTCACGACAGTAATTTTCCAGACACCCTATTTTCTTCTGTAAGTCTGCCACAGAGACAAAAACTAAAGCAATATCATCTGCGTACATCAACAGAAAAATACCAAGCGGATCTGCAAGAATGTCGATTAATACCTCGTGCACCACATTTAAATAAATCAGCTTGTAACTCAGACAACAATATTGAGAACAATAGGTTTAAAACAGCCCTGTCTTACACCTAACACAGAGTCAAAATACCGTTATTCGGGTCCCCACTTCGACAGCTGCCTTCACAGTTCTATACACAGCCTTCAGTGCCCTGAACATTTTTCTGTGAATGTGTGTATGTGTCTGTGTGTGTCTGTGCGTGCGTGCGTGCGTGCGCGCGCGCGTGTGTGTGTGAGTGTGTGTGCGCGCGCGCAAGTGCACGCGCATGTACTCATCTATGTGTGTTAAACGAGAACAGACATTACAAATAATTCGAAGTGACCCAGCAGCCCTTCTGAATCTTCTTTGGTGCGCACCGTCATGAAAACCTGACGATACCTTCCCCTGGTTGAACAGTAGGGAACACGGATGACATAGCAATTTAACCACCAGCACAGCCTGGTAGACAATACCAAAAAGACCCCCCAATCCAAACAAACGACCAAACACATGCTTTTTCAAATGGGCGGTGACCGAAAAATCTTATCAATCTGATACAACGAACAAAGAAATGTACTCATGGCAGGAACTGGCTTTGTCTTCAGCTCTTCAGGGACCGTCGAATCAGGCTGTGGATTCATTGTTCATTGTTCCCAGAGAGCTGGAGGAAAGGGAGGCAACCTGCTCCTGCCCACAGCTCCAAGCCCAACACACACGGACAGTGTGGCTGTCATCGGAGATTCCGGCACCCTTCTGTATCTGGATGACCGTGTTTTCCTGTACTGGTGGTTT
>CM065729.1:36539904-36542404 GCA_033310375.1 Conus canariensis | reverse complement strand
TGTTCTTGTAATTGTGTCTTTGTCACTATGTGTCCTCGACACCATTTGTCGCTGTCACTATGTGTCTTTGTCACTATGTATCCTCGTCACCATTTGTCCTTGTAATTGTGTCTTTGTCACTATTTGTCTTCGTCACCATTTGTCCTTGTAACTGTGTCTTTGTCACTATTTGTCTTCGTCACCATTTGTCCTTGTCACTGTGTGTCTTTGTCACAATGTGTCTTTGTCACCATGTGTCTTTGTCACTATGTGTCCTCGTTACTGTGCCTTTGTCACAATGTGTCCTCGTTACTGTGTCTTTGTCAAAATATATCGTTACTGTGTGTCTTAGTCACAATAATGTGTCCTTGTTACTGTGTGTCTTTGTCACGATGTGTCCTCGTTACTGTGTGTCTTTGTCACTATGTGATATTGTTTGTTACTGTTACTGTGTGTCTTTGTCAGTATGTGATATTGTTTGTTACTGTTACTGTGTGTCTTTGTCAGTATGTGTCCTCGTTACTGTGTCTTTGTCACAATGTGGTATCGTTACTGTGTGTCTTTGTCACTATGTTCCCTCGTTACTGTGTGTCTTTGTCACTATGTGTTCTCATTACTGTGTGTCTTTGTCACTATGTGTCCTCGTTACCGTGTGTTTTTGTCACTATGTGTCCTCGTTACTATGTGCCTGAGTCACTATGTGTCCTCATTACTGTGTGCCTGTGTCACTATGTGTCCTCATTACTGTGTGCCTGTGTCATTATGTGTCCTCATTACTGTGTGCCTGTGTCACTATGTGTCCTCATTACTGTGTGCCTGTGTCACTGCGTGTCCTTGTTACTGTGTGTTTTTGTCACCATGTGTCCTCAGCACTGTGTGTCTTTGTTACCATGTGTCAGCGACACTGCGTTCTCCTGAATGTGTATCCTATTTACCATGACTTTTGTGTTCCCATTATTGTGTGTCTGTGTCACTGTGTGTCTTTGTCACTGTAAGTCCTCGTCACTGTGTGTCTTTGCCACCGTGTATCTCTGTCACTGTGTATCCGTGTCACTGTGTGTATTTGTCACAGTGTGTCCTTGTCACTGTGTGCCTGTGTTACTGTGTCTGTGTCAGTGTGTGCCTTTGTCAATGCGTGTCTTTATTATTATGTGTCTTTGTCACAGTATGTTCTCGTCACTGTGTGTCTTTGTCACAGTGTGTCCTCGTCACTGTGTGTCTGTGCCACTGTGTGTCTGTGTCACTGTGTCTTTGTCCCTGTGTGTCTTTGTCACAATGTGTCCTCGTTACTGTGTGACTGTGTGTCTTTGTCACATTGTGTCTTTGTCACTGTGTCTTTGTCACATTGTGTCCTCGTCACTGTGTGTCTTTGTCATAGAGTGTCCTCGTCACTGTGTGTCTGTGTTACTGTGTGTCTTTGTCACTGTGTGTCTTTGTCACAGCGTATCCTCGTTACTGCGAGTCTTTGTCACAGTGTGTCCTCGTCACTGTGTGTCTTTCTCACTATGTGTTTTTGCCACTGTGTGTCTTTCACTGTATGTCCTCATTATTTGACCTCGTCACCGTGTATCCTGGTCACGACGTCTTTTCTTCATTATTTGTCCTGGTCACTGAGTGTCAGTCAATGCAACGGAATGGTCATGAATGTCAGCAGCCTCTGTAGTTGGCGCTGCTACCCGATGTTTTCGCGTGGCAATGATTCTTTGTGTGTGTGTGTGTGTGTGGTGTGTGTGTGTGTGTGTGTGTGTGTGTGTGGTGTTGGAGGTTCCAGATACAATGCAGCGCCCCCTACGTCAGTCCAGAGGAGGACAGCGTGGGACCAAGTGTGCCCTGTGTGTCCTGAGTTGTCTGCTGCTGCTGCTGGGGATGCTGTTGGCCCCGCTCTTCACGTCCCTAGAGTCCACCTCTGAGGCCACGGGTAGACTCCCTGTCTTGCGCAGGGACCCGTTCACAGCGCAGGATCCTGAAATTCTTCAGCCAGAGGGGGCAAGGTCAAGGTCTGCCGAGTCGGGGGATCACCGAGATGGAAATGGCGGTTCAACGGATGCCACGTCACAGAGTCCATCTGCAAGGCAAGGGGAAACGATGGCATCGACGGTTCACACTCTGGATGACGCCTCCAAGGAAGATTCCAAGTGATGTGGTTAGTTCTTCTGATACACAGCGGACCGTTGATGATGGCAAATTGGAAAAAAGTACTCGTAATCAAGAACTTCCTCTTACTCCACAAGATCACTCCAGTTGGTCAGATGATACTGACGATACTTCTGAGCTAAAGTCTGATACAGACCAGAACACGAAAGCCAAACCACAAAACTCTCTCCATGGAAAGGGAGATAAGGCTCCTTACAATCCTCACACAGCGGAACCCCGACCTTTGGACGTTCAATCGTTCTCTTTGACAGGTCGGCAGTGCGGTGAGGACAGGTGCTCATTTCGCTATGACCAGGCATTTCGAGCTGTGTTAGTGACTCATGATGAACGAATCGTTCTAGCCGACACGTACGGTCGCTCTCTCTCC
>CM065729.1:36507404-36534904 GCA_033310375.1 Conus canariensis | reverse complement strand
GCAAAGAGCACAGACCTCCGCCCAAATCAGAAGAATCCTGATTTTTTTTTTCTTTTTTCTTTTCCTTCTTCTTTTTCTTCTTCCTTTTTCGTTGTTGTTGTTGTTGTTGTCTCATTTAGAGCACCGCCTCAGTGGCATGGCACCCACACCGCTCATTGTCGCTGTCCGTCCACAGCCACATCCTGGTGTCCCGTCACATCACCGGCACCGGCAATCCACAGAGAGCAGTCAGTGTCAAGCCTTTATGAGGCAACCCACTGCGGGGACACTGCACTGCTGCCGAGCCACACCCATAGTGTACAGTGGGGTGCTTGTTCTGATCCAACAGCGCACCATCTGCTATGCCCCCTGCTGACGACGATGATTACTTTTTGCCGAGCCAGCGTGAGCGAGCTTTCCCTCCTGAGGGCATCACTATGTCCGTCCAACGACAGTCCCCATGGAATTGCCGGTACCGACGACCCAAAGGAAACCTCGCTAAGAGCATAGATTTGGAGAGGATATAAAAACTGGGGTCACCATGAGAGCAGCATATGAAGGGCCACATAATTTAAGATGTTTTTGTAGTGACCGATGATGATGAGAACGGAGAAGATGATGCTACGGATTTCTATTCTAGTCTGAAACTGCCTGACAGTGCTGTACTCACGCTTGCTTTCGCAATATATCATGAGGTCAACCAGGTCCGAGATATACAGATACGTGCAGTGTAAGGAAATTTTAACATCACACTCAAAGACCGTTTCAAAATGGGTTGACTGGAGGCAGAAATTCAAACGAATATGTGCGAAAGTTCACAACTTTACACACACTCGCACACACGCACGCACGCACGCACGCTCGCATATATAAACACACAGATACAGACACGGATGCACGCACACACGCACGCATGAACGCACACACACACACGCACGCGCGCACACACACACACACTCACGCACGCACGCACACACGCACGCTAGCATCTATTCACACTCACACACACACACACACACACACACACACACACACACACACACACACACTGGATATATTGGATAAAAAACATTATTATAGACAGCTGCATCGGGCCACTGCTGTCGCCGGTAGTGTCGTATATGTATGGAGTCTGCGTGTAGTGATCAGGACAGTCTTTCCACTGAACGAAGTATTCAGTTTTCACTCGTGTGTCTCATATGAAAAATAGTGTAAAGCATTGCGTACTTCCGCTTTTTTCCTTTCACAGATTGTTCTGCTTTTTTTTTTCCTTCCACAAATTGTTGCTCTATTGTTGCTTTATTTGTCTCTTTGAATATACAGTTTGTTTTGTAGCTTCTGAAATCTAACGAAGCTTGTTCAGCGCTTGTGTATTTCTTAAATGGTTTCATTTTTCTTGATGTGCATTGTTAATTTGTCAATTTTGAAACAGTGAGTTAACGTTAGATAACAGAACTAGTTTGACTTGTATTAATGATTCACAGTCTTTATGATTATTTTGTATGCACACACACACACACACACACACACACACACACACACACACACACACACACACACACACACACACACACGCGCGCCAAGAGCGAAGAATGTAGGCAAGGAAGGTGGGTTTAGAGGGAAGAATGGAGGTAGGGAAGGTGTGTTTAAAGGGCAGTGAGATGAAGTGGTGGTGGCAGGGTGTGGTTGATGCAGGAAGAATCCGGACATTTGAATGGCAGGAAAGATAGGCAGTCGTTTGTCGGCAATCTGAGCCCAGAACGGGAAGCCGTGCACGGGTGGTCGTTCCTAATTGTGTGTGTGTGTGTGTGTGTGTGTGTGTGTGTGTGTGTGTGTGTGTGTGTGTGTGTGTGTGTGTGAGGGTGAGTGGGTGGGTGGGTGCGTGCGTGTGCTAGTCGATGCGTAGTTGATTGTTACGGAGACCTGTAGAGAAAGGGTTGAGAAACAGTACCATTCCAGTCATTGCTTTAATGGGTTTTTTTTTTTCTTTTCTTTTCTTTTTTTTTCTGCTCTGTTTTGTTTTGTTTTGTTTTGTTTTGATAGAAATTCTTTGGATTAGCTTCGTTGTCATGAGGGCAATATGAAAGAAGCTCAGTTCCGTATTAATCATTTCGTTGTTTTAAAGAAAATATGGAAGTTGCTTTCACTCAAATAAGAGTGTTAACAGCACCAGCCGCCGTGGCGAAGTGGTTAGCATCGCGGACTCCCGGCTGTGAGGTCGTGGATTCGATTCCTATCAGAGCCATAAAAAAAATGATGGGATTTTTCTTCCCCTACTGGCTCCTTCCCAGAGTTGACGTTGCTATGGATGCGTCTTTGAGAGTGTGCACAAATTTACTGATAAATACTGTAGGTGCCTGTATCTCTCGGACCTGGTTGATGCTGGGATATGGTCTGAAAGTAAGCATAAAATACAGCCCTGTCATGCAGTCTCAGACCGGAATGGAAATCCTTAGCATCATCTTCATCACCCTCATTCTCACTGATCAAAATTTTAAAAAAGTCTCAAATTTTGTGGCCCATTCATGCCCTGCTCTCATGGTGACCTCAGTTTCGATGCCCTCTCTACGCCTATGACCTTGGTCTGATTCCGTCAGTGTCACTGGCATTGGCAACTTCATGTGGGCTGTCGGTGGACGGATATGGTGGCGCCCTCCGGAGGGAGAGGTCACTCAATTCGGCTCCGCGACGAAGTAAGTATTGTCGTCAGTTGGGGCTTAGTAGGTGGTGTTCTGCATACGTTGGATCAGAACAGGTGCCGCTGAACACCACCGAAGTGATTCGGCAGCAGTGCAGTGTCTCTTCCGGTGGGTTGCCTCATGACGACTCGACATTGACTGCTTCCAAAGGATTGCCGGTGCCGGGGATGCGGCGGGACGGGCCGAGCTGTGGCTGTAGACTTGGGGCAGGGGGAAGGGGATTGGAATTAGCTGCGTGGGCCACTGAAGTGGCACAAAAGATGGGACAAAAAAACAAAACAACAACAACAACAAAAAAACGGAAAGAAGAGTGTTAACAGGGGGGAAAGTTACGACTAAATCAACGGTACAACTATTTTAGATGACATTACTCTACATCATCTGACCCACGAGAAGCGGTTGGGGGGGGGGGGGGGGGGGGGGGGAGCGGGAGGCAGAGGGGGTCAAAAACACAAAGAGGGGTCTTGACATCCAGGTGCACCGATCCCATGCTTTCTGTCCGTCTGCGCATGTGCTTACCGTCCAAACACCAACCACGTGCGAAAGAGCAGTTATCTCTCTTGATCCCGTGTCGTTGGTTTCCCTTTGTAAGGTGGGACACAATGGTTTGTTGTTTCGCCGGCGAACTGGTCTGCGTGCAAAAAGAGCCATCGCTTGGGAACATCTGTGCTGTTCCTTGAGAACATTGCTCCCGCAAGGCGGGCACAGATGAAAACGAGCTGTTGATTTGTACCAATCGGGAGGCAGGTGACAGAATTCGGTGAATCGTGTACCTCAATCTCTCTCTCTCTCTCTCTCTCTCTCTCTCTCTCTCTCTCTGTCTGCCTCTCTGTCTGTCTGTCTGTCTGTCTGTCTGTCTCTCTCTCTCTCTCTCTCTCTCTCTCTCTCTCTCTCTCTCTCTCTCTCTCTCTCTCTCTCCCAGCTGTACAGGCAAGTGTGTTTTCTTTATAGGCTGAAAGTCAGAAAAGATTTTTCTTCTTCTTCGTACACTTAGACACAGCAAACCCAGAGGCACTGACGAGGGCTGCTGTACTGTCGATGTGTTGGCAGGCCAGGCCTCTGCTCCTAGCTTTTTATGTGTGGGAAGTCGACCGCCGTAGAGACTTTCCTAACTTTTTATGGCCACATGAACTATAACTAGAACGTCTTTCTAAACAGTTTGAAATTCATGCCGTTTCCATCGGTAGGGTCTGAGGTGAGAATCTCAAGAACTGCAGCCTGTCCCTTTAAGCAGTTGTTGATCGGCTCCTGGGAAGACTACGTGATTGGGGGCGGTTGTTACCCAGCAAGCTGGCCAGATGACCAGCAGTATACCTGATCGTTTTAGCCCTGACGCACGCGCGCCCACATGCACAGGTTGCACACCAAAAATGAATGCGCCAAGGCTTTGCTTAAGGAGTCGAGTATTTATAGACATGCGCAATTAGATTTTGAGACTTTTTATGGAGTTTGAAAGTTGATTCTTCCTCATTTTCTTTCATATGGCCATCAAGGTACAAGCCAGCTGATGGGATTATTTGGGCGTTTCTAGCTGGCGCAAAGATAGGGTCACGGGTGAGTGGAAAGGCCGGAAATATGTGTCAACTAGGGGGAAGGTCATGTATTTGAAGATTGTGATTTCATCGGTGAACACCCCCCACCCCCACCCCTCACCCCCACCCCAAGCAAGGGAAATAATTGGTGGGGAGTTGATCTTTTGATCAATTATCAGTTGAACATTAAATGTTGGCTCAACTTTATGGTCCTCCTCAAAATATTTACATGGATTATGTAGTATTTTAGTGCAAAATCCTAATTGTGGCATGTGGCCTCACACATTCATTTTCCAGAGCTGAGTCGAATGTGTATCCATCAGGTTAGGAGTGGGGGTGAGGTAGAAGTGGGGAGGGTTTCTAAACAAGAGTTTGGTTCAGGATCGAGTGGTGTTACGAGTCAACCTTCAGAGTTCCATCTCCAGTTTTCACTTTCATGATTATGAATATTGATTCATGCGCTGATTTATTCATGTTGAACACGCTTATCTTTTAGAAAGGTGGTTTCAAAGTGAGGTGACTGCAGGTGGAAACTGAAACAAAAATGTTAAAGGAATTCAAACTAAATCCGCCAGTTAACATGACAAACACGTTGTAAGTTGTTTGTCCATGTTAACTGGCGGGTTTGCTTTAAATTCCTTTTAGTTTTTTTTAAGGCGGGTTGCTATATTGTTGGGTCACACATGATGCCAGACATGAACACTTTACAGCAGACTCCATGAAAACCGTGTTCAGATATGTCTTTCCTGATGTGATTATTTAGTTCCATAAAGAGATAAACATACTTCATTTGATCTTACGAGCGTGCAAAAGTAAGGAGTTTTTAAAGCAATTGTAGCGTGTTTTCACAAAATCTGCTTTAAATAAATGTGTGTGCGTGCATGCGTGTGTGCGCGCGCGCGCGCGCGCGCGCGTGTGTGTGTGGATGTGTGTGTGTGTGTGTGTGTGTGTGTGTGTGTGTGTGTGTGTGTGTGTGTGTGTGATTCTTTTTTCATTTTGTCTCTTTTTAAAGCAAACAATATGGCTTTTTGCAGTGAGCAGGGCAAAAAGAACCATGAACTGAATCGAATGGATTGTGCACACATTGAGGTATACCACAGCTACATGGGACCTTAGCGTGGTAACAGTGGGCTTCTGATGCCCGTGGGCGTGCTGGTGTGGGTAGATGGAGAGGAGGTGGTGGTCGTGGTGGTGTGGGTGGATGGAGAGGAGGAGGTGGTGGTCGTAGTGGTGTGGGTGGATGGAGAGAAGGAGGAGGTGGTCGTGGTGAAGTGGGTGGATGGAGAAAGAGGTGGTGGTCGTGGTGAAGTGGGTGGATGGAGAAAGAGGTGGTGATGGTCGTGGTGGTGTGGGTGGATGGAGAGAAGGAGGTGGTGGTCGTGGTGGTGTGGGTGGATGGAGAGGAGGTGGTGATGGTCGTGGTGGTGTGGGTGGATGGAGAGAAGGAGGAGGTGGTCGTGGAGGTGTGGGTGGATGGAGAAAGAGGTGGTGGTCGTGGTGGTGTGGGTGGATGGAGAGAAGGAGGTGGTGGTCGTGGTGGTGTGGGTGGATGGAGAGAAGGAGGAGGTGGTCGTGGTGGTGTGGGTGGATGGAGAAAGAGGTGGTGGTCGTGGTGGTGTGGGGGGATGGAGAAAGAGGTGGTGGTCGTGGTGGTGTGGGTGGATGGAGAAAGAGGTGGTGGTGGTCGTGGTGGTGTGGGTGGATGGAGAGAAGGAGGTGATGGTCGTGGTGGTGTGGGTGGATGGAGAAAGAGGTGGTGGTCGTGGAGGTGTTGGTGGATGGAGAAAGAGGTGGTGGTCGTAGTGGTGTGGGTGGATGGAGAGAAAGTGGTGGTCGTGGTGGTGTGGGTGGATGGAGAGGAGGTGGTGGTCTTGTGCACGATTCGCAGGCACGCGTGTTCGCGTGAGGAGGTGGTGGTGGTGGTGGTGGTGATGGTGGTGGTGGTGGTGGCAGAGGGATAACTGCGCAGTGTGCGTGGTTCGTGTGTTCCACGTGCTGTGGCGGAAGAAGAGTGGGGTGGGGTGGGGTGGGAGTGAAGTGAAGAGTGGTGTTATGTCTGTACGCCCACGGCTGGCTGAAGTGTGTGTCTTTCCTTTCCTTTTTTTCCCCTAATAATCCATTTTGTTTAATTTTGTTTAGCTCATCCACTTCTTTCCCATGATGAGCATTTTTATCCAAATCAATTTTTTTTTTTTATCACCAGTCTTCTTCTTCTTGATGATAATTATGTCATCTCCTGAACAGCCATTTCCCACAACAAAATCAAGCACACACATGCGCGCGCACGCTTACACACACACACACACACACACACACACACACACACACACACACACACACACACACACACACACATACAAGCGGGCACGTACGCACCCACACACATATGCTTACACGCACACACACACACACACACACACACACACACACACACACACACACACACACAGAGAGAGAGAGAGAGAGAGAGAGAGAGAGAGAGAGACAAACAAACAGACAGAGACACAGAGAGAAAGAGAATGTTGCTTATAGCTCAGCCGACAACAAAGGGCCATAATTATGAGGGCTGTCGCCGCGTGGAAGTCAACTCAGAAGTCATGAAAAAATGAAAAATAAAAAACCCAGCTCATTCACACAGCCCTCTGAAACACACCTAAAAGCAGGCCACACCAAAAAGCAGGCCATACATCTGGTTAAATATCTGTCTTCCGTAAAATCTTAGATGAAAAACGTTGATCTCTTTCAGAGACTGGTCCTTGATGACTCTGAATCTGAAACTGAACAGTTACACATTGACTCTTATACTGGAGTGAAGATTAAGTTGAATTGAAATTTAGGGATTAAAATCGAATGTGGGACATTGTTAATTAAGATTCTAGACGGAGCGGCCATTTCAGACTCGGTTTAAGCCTCGTGTTACTGTAGGGTTTGGGTTTTCAGTTTCGACGTGAGGTCCGATTTGAGGTTAAGGGAGAGTTGAAGAGACTGAAGCCCAAAGGCTAACAGACAGACAGACAGACAGACAGACAGACAGACAGACAAATAATTGAGTGAAAGAAGGAACTCTGCAAAACGCAATCAGATTGAAATGACATCAAATAAAACAGAAGCACAGATTCTCTCATTAAACAAAAATGAACATGTATTGTCATTCGACACCGGAAACAGGAAGTCCCGTCACAGTCCTAATCAAACATTGACAGGGTTCCGGCAGACAAAGGAGGGGGGAGGGGGTGGGGGGGGGGGGGTGGCAGGCGGTGGTAGGCTGGTAACGATGGGGTACTATACGGGTTCTGCTTCCCCACACCCACATTCTCCACCCCCCCCTCCCCCCTTCCCCGCGGCTTCTCCCTGGCCCCCGTAACCTCCCTCCATCCCCCACTCCCCAGCACTCTCCTCAAATCCATGTATCCTTCACACACACACACACACACACACACACACACACACGCGCGCGCGCGCGCACACACACACACACGCACGCACGCGCACACACACACGCACGCACGCGCGCGCGCACACACACACACACACACACACACACACACACACACACACACACACACACACTTCGTCATTGATGTTGGTTATTTGCTTTCTCCGGCGGCGCCACATACTTGGTATGTCTTGCTCCCTCCCACCTTTCACTCGTCTTCCTCTGCTTTACCTCACCGTACGTCTCTCCTCCCACGTTTTGGTGAATAATGTTTCCACTGGAAAACCACCCACCCCACCCATTTCATATTTACCACCTAATCCACTAGGAATTCTGACTCAGGCCCACATGTAAAAATGGATCCACCCATGTCATGAGCAAGTTATTTTCCATTCTCCGCCCCCCCCCTCTCCCTCGGTCTCTTTTTCCACCCCCGCTCACCCCCCTAAAAAATGAAAATGGAAAAAAAATCGGAGGGGAAGAAAAGCCTGTATAATCCACTCTGAACTAGCATCATGAACACACACACACACACACACACACACACACACACACACACACACACACACACACACACACACACACAAGAACACACACACACACACACACACACACACACACACACACACACACACACACAAGAACACACACACACAAGAACAAGAACACACACACACACACACACACACACACACACACACGCACAGACAGACACACAGATAGGTAACAGAACTCATAATCTCATAACTCATAATATTTTATTTGACAGGCCACAGGCCCATATCAAAGTGAGTGAACAAGGTCAAAATAAATCGGTACAAGCCACTCTTAACGAAACCTCAGCTGAATGGTGTTCACAGTTAACAAAGAATACATTCATGAAGCAAATGCAGCATTAATTATTCCGTTCCTAACAGCCATTGCTCTATAAATGAAATTACCAACACTCGTAATAGCAGTCTCAATAGAACAGGCTAACAACATGGACATTTTGAATAGAGAAGGGTGTCTGTAATATTTAGCTGGAATCAACTCAAGGCGCAACTTTTCGTACAAAGGACAAACCAGTAGAAAATGAAGCTCAGTTTCCAGTGCTTCCTTACAGTGTGGACAGAAAATGTCACGGTTTCTATTGCGATCAGTATATCGTAAAAAGTGGCATCGTAATGGCGACATTCCTAACCGAAACCTTGAAAGTAACCTGCGGATGTTAACATGTTTAATTACACAGAGGTAGGAACTTTGAACAAGAGACTGCTTATATGACCGATAAACATCGTACAACTCATGCGATTCAATAGCTGAATGCCAGTCTTGGATGTAACAATCACTTAAACGTTTCTTAAATTCTGCAATAAAAGCTTTCACATTACCAACACTCTGCATTTCCCAAACAATTCCAAACCCGAATCTATAAAGAACATAGCAAACATTAGTCGTCCAGGTAATATAATTTTGACTCTGCAGATGCAGCAACATATCATAGGCTTTCTTCGGGAGTTTGTTATTATCCATACAAGCAACACGAAGCCAAAATCTGATACATTTTGCATAAGTATTTACATAAAGAGGGTATCTTCCAGATTCGCCGTACACTAAGTGCCTAGGAGCTTTTGGACTTACACCAAGAAATCTTTTAATAGCAGCTAAGTGCACCCTTTCAATTTGTTCCTGGTTAGATGACAGTCCCCAAATCTCTGCTCCATAAGTTAAGATAGGTTGTATTTGGCAATCGAATAGCTTAAAGAAAATACCAGGAGAATGTTCACCTATTGACCATAACATTCTGTTGATAGCAATTAATCCTTTCTTTGCTCTGTTTGCTAGGTCACACATAGTTGGTTGGAAAGATAATCTTGTGGTCAGTATTATACCAAGATACTTATACATGTTAACAGTGGAAAGTTGAGCATCACCAAAAGTCCAATTTTCATTCGAAGCAAGGTAACCGCCATTCCTGAATACAACAATATTTGACTTTTCCAGATTCACAAGTAAATCTAAACGTTTTGAGGTATTATACAAGACATTCAGTTGGGTTTGCAAACCAATAACAGTATCAGAAAATAATGCAACATCATCAGCAAATAACAGAATCAAAAGTTCAATGAGGTCTGGGGAAAGCTGAATACCATGTCTACCAAGAGTGTTTATATCTTTAGTTAGTTCATTGATAAACAGTGAAAAAAGCACAGGTGAACACACCTCACCTTGTTTTAGGCCCCGTGGGCATAGAAAAGTATCAGTAAGGTCACCACTAGTTCGAACACAAGTCTTCACAACATTGTACACACTTTGCAATGCTTTCAAAAATTTTCCATTAAGACCATTAACAGAGAGAACCTTCCACAATTTATCCCTACTTACTAGGTCAAAAGCCTTCCTAAAGTCTATGAATGCGACATAGAGCTTCCTGTGTCTTAACAACTGCTTCTGAATCATTGCAAGTAAAGTGAAAATGTGATCTGTGGTACATCGTTTGCCACGAAAACCAGCTTGCTCCTCCCCAAGAATATTGTTCATTTCAATCCATTTGGTTAACCTTCTATTGAGAACAAAGCTATATATTTTACTACAAATATTCAACAAAGAGATTCCACGGTAGTTATCTGGGCAATTCCTATCACCCTTCTTAAATAGTGGTTGCAAGATAGAGACTGACCAATCTTCCGGAAACAAACCCTCATCAAAAATTGTATTGAAAAATTTAACAAGGAAAGGCATAATGACTTGTCTACTGTACTTGTAAAACTCTCCAATAAGTTTATCTGGGCCAGCTGCCTTATTACTCTTTATTGATCGAATTGCAACTTCAATTTCGGTAACAGAAATAGGATGATTCAAGAAGTCACAGTCAGTATGTACGGGTTCTCTATCATAATATTCATCAAAATCCGAACTGGTGTTTAATTCAACAGGTAAGTCATTAAAAACACCTTTAAAGTGATTATACCACTGATCACTAGAAATCGACCCCTGACCTTGAGTTCTTGGCCTAATTGAACTAACAACTTCCCAGAATTTCTTTGAGTCGTTTATATTACTTTGTAACGATGCAATGATATTTTCATTATGTAGCTTCCTTTTCTGTCGTAACAATTCCTTATACTCTCTCCTTTTCTGGCCATAGGCAATTCTGTCATTATCGTTATTAGTTCTATGAAACTTGTTTATCTGAGTTCGTAATACTTTTCTGCTTTGTTTACATTCAAGGTCGAACCAAACATTTCTCATACCTATGCCAAATCTAATAGTTTTCATCATGCATTCACCAGCATACACAAAACATTCATTAAACTTGGACAAGGCTTGATTAATGTTAACACCAACAAGGTCAGCAGCTTCACTAACTAATGATGAGACATGGTCAGAGTTCATACGTTCATAAAAAGCAGCTGAACTTTCTTCATCCCATTTGTACTTACTGACAGAAACAACTTGGTGAGCATCATTCTCAGTAACAGGTAAACAGTCAGCACTATTAGACAGTGAGAAAAACAAAACAACAACAGCATGCTTAGTTTCTATTAACGGTCTTACATTAAGGCACTGACAATAAGGAAGTAAGGAACTTGAGGCAATCATATAATCAATTACGCTAGAACCACTATCAGATACATAAGTGAAGTCACCTGGACATTTCAATGCTTTCAGACCATTAAGAATACACAGATCAAATTCATGACATACATTTAACAAATATCGACCAAAAGGGTTTACCATAGTATCCTTGGAGATTCTCGGAAAGGGTTCCTCACTTAGGGACGCATCCATATCATATGACATATAATTCTCTACAAATACTTCTTTTACGTCATCAATGGGGTCACAATTACTCAGGTTAAGTAGGCCAGTTCTTGAATTTAAATCACCACAAATTATCATTGGTAACCACCCAGTTTCTCTAGACACTTCCAACAAGCATTCTTCTAACAAGGATATACCGTTATAAATATCTGTTTCTTCATAGTATTTAGAACCTTCAGGTGGGAGATAAGCACCTATTATTAAACAGTCCGAGTTCAATCCTAGAAGGCGGCGAGAAAACTTCAGAACAATAATATTGTCAATTTCACTGTCCACTCTTTCAACATAATTTGCAAATTCATTCCTAATTAAGAAAGCTACACCCCCCGACAAACGACCAAAGACACTATCTGACACCTTAACACCCGGGCTAGAGAAAACTTTATGAGAAGGAAACATTGTATCTGGAACTGCTTTTGTAAATGTTTCAGCCAACAGTATACAGTCATATCTGTCAACTAAACGCAAAAAGTCAGGCTCTCTGGCAATACGCCAAAGACCTTCAACGTTAAGTGACGCAAAAGTCAAAAATTTACTTTTGTATGTACACTTCTGCGTAGTAGAACATAACGTACAGTCTTCAGCTGTAGCCAACGCTGGCTGCACTGCGGTGGGACTAGCGTGTTCAGTGCCCTGGCCTGCCCGTCATCTCCTGTCGCCCGTGCTGCCGCTCCGGCCCTCTGACGCCGGGGAGGCGTTCCTGCTGCCTTCAGGCTTACGTCTGTCCAACCAGCCCTTCGGCAGTTTGGTTTGCCTGGAGTCGTCTCCACTTGAAGCCTTGGTCTTGACACCCTTGCCCGCAACAGGGTGCTTCTCCATACTGTCAGCAGAGGCCTGAGAGCGGCCCCGTGTCATGGCTGGCGAAGGCAGAGAGCCACGCGCCGACAAGGACCGTGCCTGGTGAGAGCCACCGATACGGCCCCTGCCTCGACCCCCGCTCCCCACTCTGGTGCCGTTGAACCCCTCACCTGGTGTTGCGGACTGCTGCGGGGTGGACAGAGGGGAACCCCTGCCTCGACCCCCGCTCCCCACACTGGTGCCGTAGGTCCCGTCGCCTAGTGTTGTAGACTGCTGCGGGGTGGACACATGGGAACCCCTGCCGAAGCCTCGCAGGTGTGTGGGTGAAACGGGCACATCTCTTGACACAGCAGTGGGCCCAGACTCGGTGTGCACTGCCTTCAGATCACAGTTGTCATGTGAAGTAGTGGTAATGGAAGCAGGTATGACAGTCTCGAGTGTCCTCAGTACAGGGTCGTCTGTGGAAAGGTCATCGGTCAATTTGTGGTGAGTACCAGTGTCCTTGTCTCTCTGGGTATTAAGTCCGTCTTCCGTCTGCTGCTCACTGTGTCTGTCTACATCTTCACGATCACTTACAGGTCTGTCCTCTTTAACCCCATTCTCAGTGTTCTCAGTGTCATGAAAGTCGTCAATGTCGCCTGTCAGTGCCCAGTCCCCGCACAGATTAAAGCTACCATTGGGCACCCCGCCCTCCCCTCCTGCTTCCTCGTAGACACCCTCTTGGTCACGGTCAGTGTCGTCACGAGTCAAATGTCTGTCTATAGTGTCAATATCAGATAATCTGCGAGTGTGATGTGTATTAACACGCCGTTTGTTGTCGTAGTCGTAGTTCTGTCGTGACTGATGGTGTCTTCTCGATGCTGTAACGGGCACCACACGTCCGTTTCTCAGGTACCCCCGTCGCCCCTCTTCCCGAAGTCGCATCATCTCGTCACGCTGGTGCGGGGTGAGATCAGGACCAAGTCTGACGCCCTCATTCTCCTGCAGCTCACGACGAGCCCTCTGGCTGGACATCAGGACCATGGTCAAGTCATGCCGCCTGAAGGTAACGATGACAGCTCTCTTCTGGTCACTCTTGCGTCGTCCCACGCGAACAGCATCGACAACATCGTCACGGTCCCACACGAAGTCAGTGTAGTAAGTGTTCAGTAAGGTAATGAGCGTACTGACCAGCCCTGATGATGTTTCACCTGACGGTTCCTCCAGCCCGGAAATCTTAACGTTCCTGCGACGTAGATCTGACTGTATTCGTTCAAACTGGTTCTCTAGTCTCTGAATGTAATCTTCTGACTCCTGCATTCGTCTTTGGAGGTTCTGTATATCCGTCGAGTTCCGTGTGACTGCCTGCGACACAAACGACAACCCCTGCTTGATGTCGGACATGTCATGTGCAAACTGATTCCGCATATTGACCGTCTGGTGCGAAAGGCTGGACACTAACCTCATGACACACACACAAGAACACACACACACAAGAACAAGAACACACACACACACACACACACACACACACACACACACACACACACACACACTCACACACGCACAGACAGACACACAGATAGGTAACAGAGAGAGAGAGAGAGAGAGAGAGAGAGAGAGAGAGAGAGAGAGAGAGAGAGAGGGACCACCTCTTTTCTTCTCCCATAACATTCTTCCCCGCCCCCCCCCCTCTCTCTCTCTCTCTCTCCTCTCTCTCTCTCTCTTCTCTCTCTCTCTCTCTCTCTCCTCTCCCTCCCTACCTCCCCCTCTCTCTCTCTTCTCTCTCCCTCCCTCTCCCTCCCTCCCTCTCTCTCTCTCTCTCCTCTCTCTCTCTCTCTCCCCTCTCTCTCTCTCCAGAGCTGAAATATAATCCTTAGGGACAAAGCATATAAATTCGTTTCCCTCCGAAGGTGCTTTCATGGTCAATCCAACACCATCATATCGTCCCCACAAACGGTCGACCAGAGGACTGCCAAAGAGCATCCAGGGGTCAGGATATACATGACCTTGTGGTAGAGCAAAGCCAGTCCCCCTCCTCCCTCATAGTGGTAGAACGCAGCCAGTCCCTCCCTCTTAGTGGTAGAACGCAGCCAGTCCCTCCCTCTTAGTAGTAGAGCGCAGCCAGTCCCTCCCTCTCAGTGGTAGAGCGCAGCCAGTCCCTCCCACTTAGTGGTAGAGCATAGACGGTCCCTGCCTCTTAGTGGTAGAACGCAGCTAGTCCCTCCCTCTTAGTGGTAGAACGCAGCTAGTCCCTCCCTCTTAGTAGTAGAGCGCAGCCAGTCCCTCTCTCTCAGTGGTAGAGCGCAGCCAGTCGCTCCCTCTCAGTGGTAGAGCGCAGCCAGTCACTCCCTCTTAGTGGTAGAACGCAGCTAGTCCCTCCCTCTTAGTGGTAGAACGCAGCTAGTCCCTCCCTCTCAGTGGTAGAACGCAGCTAGTCCCTCCCTCTTAGTGGTAGAACGCAGCTAGTCCCTCCCTCTCAGTGGTAGAACGCAGCTAGTCCCTCCCTCTTAGTGGTAGAACGCAGCTAGTCCCTCCCTCTTAGTGGTAGAACGCAGCTAGTCCCTCCCTCTTAGTAGTAGAGCGCAGCCAGTCCCTCTCTCTCAGTGGTAGAGCGCAGCCAGTCGCTCCACCTCAGTGGTAGAGCGCAGCCAGTCACTCCCTCTCAGTGGTAGAGCGCAGCCAGTCCCTCTCTCTCAGTGGTAGAGCGCAGCCAGTCACTTTCTCTCAGTGGTAGAACGCAGCTAGTCCCTCCCTCTTAGTGGTAGAGCGCAGCCAGTCCCTCCCACTTAGTGGTAGAGCATAGACGGTCCCTCCCTCTTAGTGGTAGGGCACAGCCAGTCCCTCACTCTTAGTGGCAGAGCGCAGCCAGTCCCTCCCACTTAGTGGTAGAGCGCAGCCAGTCCCTCCGACTTAGTGCTAGAGCGCAGCCAGTCCTTCACACTTAGTGGTAGAGCGCAGCCAGTCCCTCCGACTTAGTGCTAGAGCGCAGCCAGTCCTTCACACTTAGTGGTAGAGCGCAGCCAGTCCCTCCCACTTAGTGGTAGAGCGCAGCCAGTCCCTCCGACTTAGTGCTAGAGCGCAGCCAGTCCCTCCCACTTAGTGGTAGAGCGCAGCCAGTCCCTCCGACTTAGTGCTAGAGCGCAGCCAGTCCCTCCCTCTTAGTGGTAGAGCACAGCCAGTCCCTCCCTCTTAGTGGTAGAGCTCAGCCAGTCCCTCCCTCTTAGTGGTAGAGCTCAGCCAGTCCCTCCCTCTTAGTGGTAGAGCGCAGTCTTAGTGGTAGAGCGCAGCCAGTCCCTCCCTCTTAGTGGTAGAGCACAGCCAGTCCCTCCCACTTAGTGGTAGAGCGCAGCCAGTCTGTGGTGGAGCGCATCAGTCCTTCCAACATAGTGGTAGAACGCAGCCAGTTCCTCCCACTTAGTGGTGGAGCGCAACCAATCCCTCCCACTTAGTGATAGAGCACAGCCAGTCCCTTCCTCTTAGTGGCATAGCGCAACCAGTCCCTCCGACTTAGTGATAGAGCGCAGCCAGTCAGTGGTAGAGCGCAGCCAGTCCCTCCCTCCTTATTGGTAGAGCACAAACCAGTCCCTCCCTCATAGTGGTAGAGCACAGCCAGTCCCTCCCTCTTAGTGGTAGAGCGCAGCCAGTCCCTCCCTCTTATTGGGTATAGAGCACAGCCAGTCCCTCCCTCATAGTGGTAGAGCACAGCCAGTCCCTCCCTCATAGTGGTAGAGCACAGCCAGTCCCTCCCACTTAGTGGTAGAGCGCAGCTAGTCCCTCCCACTTAGTGCTAGAGCGCAGCTAGTCCAGTGGTAGAGCCAGCCAGTCCTTGCCTGTTAGTGGTAGAGTAAGCCAGTCCCTCCCCTTAGTGGTAGAATGCAGTCAGACCCTTCCACTTAGTGGTAGAGTACAGCCAGACCCTTCCTCTTAGTGGTAGAGTGCAGCCAGACCCTCCCTCTTAGTGGTAGAGTACAGCCAACCTACCACTCAGTGGCAGAGCACAGCTAGTCCCCTCCCTTAGTTGTAGAGTGCAGCCAGACCCTCCCTCTTAGTGGTAGAGTGCAGCCAGACCCTCCCTCTTAGTGGTAGAGCTCAGCCAGACCCTCCCTCTTAGTGGTAGAGTACAGCCAGACCCTCCTTGTTAGTAGAAGAGTGCAGCCAGACCCTCCCTCTTAGTGGTAGAGTGCAGCCAGACCCTCCCTCTTAGTGGTAGAGTGCAGCCAGATCCTCCCTCTTAGTGGTAGAGTACAGCCAGACCCTCCCTCGTAGTGGTAGAGTACAGCCAGACCCTCCCCCTTAGTGGAAGAGTGCAGCCAGACCCTCCCTCTTAGTGGTAGAGTACAGCCAGACCTACCCACTCAGTGGTAGAGTACAGCCAGTCCCTCCCTCCTAGTGATAGAGTGCAGCCAGACCCTCCCTCTTAGTGGTAGAGTACAGCCAGACCTACCCACTCAGTGGTAGAGCACAGCCAGTCCCTCCCTCTTAGTGGTAGAGTGCAGCCAGAGCCTCCCTCGTAGTGGTAGAGTGCAGCCAGACCCTCCCTCTTACTGGTAGAGTGCAGCCAGACCCTCCCTCTTACTGGTAGAGTGCAGCCAGTCAGTGGCAGAGCACAGTCAGACCCTCTCTCTCAGTGGTAGAGCGCAGCCAGTCCCTCCCACTTAGTGGTACAGTGTAGCCATTCCCTCACACTTTGTGATAGAGTGCAGCCAGCCCTTCCGAGTCAGTGGTAGAGCACAGCCAGTCCCTTCCACTTAGTGGTAGAGCGCAGCCAGTCCATCTAACTTAGTGGTAGAGCGCAGCAAGTCCCTTCCACTAAGTGGTAGAGCACAACCAGTCAGTGGTAGAGCGCAGCCAGACCCTCCCACTTAGTGGTAAACCGCAGCCAGTCCCCCCACTTAGTGGTAGAGCGCTACCAGTCTCCTCCCACTTAGTGGTAGAGCGCAGCCAGTCCCTCCCACTTAGTGGTAGAGCGCAGCCAGTCCCTCCCCCTTAGTGGTAGAGAGCAGCCAGCCCCTTCCAGTTAGTAGTACACCACAGCCAGTCTCCTCCCACTTAGTGTTTGAGCGCAGCCAGTCCCTTCCACTTAGTGGTAGAGCGTAGCCAGTCCTTCCCACTTAGTGGTAGAGCGCAGTCAGTCCCTCCCACTCAGTGGTAGATCGCAGCCAGTCAGTGTAGAGCACAGCCAGTTAGTGGTAGATCGCAGCCAGTCAGTGGTAGATCGCAGCCAGTTAGTGGTAGATCGCAGCGAGTCAGCGGTAGATCGCAGCCAGTTAGTGGTAGATCGCAGCCAGTCAGTGGTAGACCGCAGCCAGTCAGTGGTAGAGCACAGCCAGTTAGTGGTAGATCGCAGCCAGTCAGTGGTAGATCGCAGCCAGTCAGTGGTAGATCGCAGGCAGTCAGTGGTAGATCGCAGCCAGTCAGTGGTAGACCGCAGCCAGTCAGTGGTAGAGCACAGCCAGTTAGTGGTAGATCGCAGCCAGTCAGTGGTAGATCGCAGCCAGTCAGTGGTAGATCGCAGGCAGTCAGTGGTAGATCGCAGCCAGTTAGTGGTAGACCGCAGCCAGTCAGTGGTAGAGCACAGCCAGTCAGTGGTAGATCGCAGCCAGTCAGTGGTAGAGTACAGCCAGTCAGTGATAGAGCACCACCAGTCAGTGGTAGAGCACCACCAGTCAGTAGTAGAGCACAGCCAGTCAGTGGTAGACCACCACCAGTCAGTGGTAGAGCACAGCCAGTCAGTGGTAGAGCCAGTCAGTGGTAGAGCACAGCCAGTCAGTGGTAGAGCACAGCCAGTCAGTGGCAGAGCACAGCCAGTCAGTGGTAGAGCACCACCAGTCAGTGGTAGACCGCAGCCAGTCAGTGGTAGAGCACCACCAGTCAGTGATAGAGCACCACCGGTCAGTGGTAGAGCACAGCCAGTCAGTGGTAGAGCACAGCCAGTCAGTGGTAGAGCACAGCCAGTCAGTGGTAGAGCGCAGCCAGTCAGTGGTAGAGCACAGCCAGTCAGTGGTAGAGTACAGCCAGTCAGTGATAGAGCACCACCAGTCAGTGGTAGAGCACCACCAGTCAGTAGTAGAGCACAGCCAGTCAGTGGTAGACCACCACCAGTCAGTGGTAGAGCACAGCCAGTCAGTGGTAGAGCACAGCCAGTCAGTGGTAGAGCCAGTCAGTGGTAGAGCACAGCCAGTCAGTGGTAGAGCACAGCCAGTCAGTGGCAGAGCACAGCCAGTCAGTGGTAGAGCACCACCAGTCAGTGGTAGAGCGCGGCCAGTCAGTGGTAGAGCACCACCAGTCAGTGGTAGAGCACCACCAGTCAGTGGCAGAGCACCACCAGTCAGTGGTAGAGCACAGCCATTCAGTGGTAAAGCGCAGCCAGTGAGTCAGTGGTAGAGCGCAGCCAGTCAGTGGTAGAGTTCAGCCAGTCAGTGGTAGACAGTAGCCAGTCCCTCCCCTTAGTAGTAGAGCGCAGCCAGTCAGTTGTAGAGCGAAGCCAGTCCCTCTCGGTCCCCCTTAGTGGTAGAGCGCAGCCAGTCAATGGTAGAGCGGAGCCAGTCAGTGGTAGAGCGCAGCCAGTCAATGGTAGAGCGCAGCCAGTCAGTGGTAGAGCGTAGCCAGTCAATGGTAAAGCGCAGCCAGTTAGTGGTAAAGCGCAGCCAGTCAATGGTAGAGCGCAGCCAGTCAGTGGTAGAGTGCAGCCAGTCAATGGTAAAGCGCAGCCAGTCAATGGTAGAGCGCAGCCAGTCAGTGGTAGAGCGCAGCCAGTCAATGGTAAAGCGCAGCCAGTCAATGGTAGAGCGCAGCCAGTCAGTGGTAGAGCGCAGCCAGTCAATGGTAGAGCGCAGCCAGTCAATGGTAGAGCGCAGCCTGTCAGTGGTAGAGCGCAGTCAGTCAGTGTTAGAGCGCAGCCAGTCAATGGTAAAGCGCAGCAAGTCAGTGGTAGAGCGCAGCCAATCAATGGTAAAGCGCAGCCAGTCAATGGTAGAGCGCAGCCAGTCAGTGGCGGAGCGCAGCCAGTCAGTGGTAGAGCGCAGTCAGACCCTCCGCTTAGTGGTAGAATGCAGTCAGCCCCCCTCCCCCCCCCCCCTTACTCGTAGAGCGCAGCCAGTCCCTCCCTTAGTGGTAGAGTGCAGCCAGTCCCTCCCAGGTAGAGCGCAGCCAGTCCCTCCCCCTTAGTGGTAGAGTGCAGTCAGTCCCTTTCCCTTAGTGGTAGAGCGCAGCCAGTCCCTCCCCCTTAGTGGTAGAGCGCAGCCAGCCCTTCTCCCCTACTGGTAGAGCGCAACAAGTCAGTGGTAGAGCGGCGCAGCCAGTCAGTGGTAGAGCGCAGCCAGTCAGTGGTAGAGAACAGCCAGTCCCTCCCGCTTCTCTGGTAGAGGCCTGACAACTTGCTGTGAGCAGATAGTAAGAGACTGAGAGTGTCACCGTCTTCTCACGTGCTGTTCTCAGGCCCTGTGTTAGCGATCAGTCAACAAGGGGTCCCAGCCCTGACATTACCAGACAACAAGGGGTCCCAGCCCTGACATTACCAGACAACAAGGGGTCCCAGCCCTGACATTACCAGACAACAAGGGGTCCCAGCCCTGACATTACCAGACAACAAGGGGTCCCAGCCCTGACATTACCAGACAACAAGGGGTCCCAGCCCTGACATTACCAGACAACAAGGGGTCCCAGCCCTGACATTACCAGACAACAAGGGGTCCCTGCCCTGACGTTACCAGACAACAAGGGGTCCCTTCCCTGACATTACCAGACAACAAGGGGTCCCTGCCCTGACATTACCAGACAACAAGGGGTCCCTGCCCTGACATTACCAGACAACAAGGGGTCCCTGCCCTGACATTACCAGACACCTGTCAGACCAGTGAGACCAGTCAGTCCCGCTCCGCACTGACATCGCTGGTACAGATGACAATCAGCTGATCCCCCTTGTGCAGTGTGTACTTAGCGCATGTAAGAGAACCATCGACTTTCAAACTGGATACTGCGCCCCCCCCCCCCCCCCACACACACACATACACACGTAGCCTTTGTTCTTTGTTTCAATTGTTCCCTCGGGTGAAAGTGGTCAACATGACACAGTATGAAAGCGTCAGCACACCAAACATCTGTACATGAGAAAAACCCCGACGCTTTTTGTCGGACGACAAATATCAAAATCGACAAGCGAATGTCCATTAATAACTGAACATACAGATGTTGCATGGTGAGTAAGTGTCAGGCTTCTTTTTATTCAAAAAGGTGGGAAAAGTATGAGGATGGAGGCCCCGCTTACAAAAACAAATAAGTTTAATATTCCAAAACTTAAAAAAAAAATGGAGGCTGGAGGATTAACAAAAACGATGAAAAAAAAAAGAAAAGAAAAACAAACTGGATAATGTGTATGTCTGTGAGGAGAACCCATGCTGACAAGGGGCGTGGTGCATGGCAAATTTTATAGGTGAAATTCCACTTTGATCAGTATACGAAATTATATGAAGACAGAAAAAAAAGAAAAGATGAAAGGGGGGGGGGGGGGGGGGGGGGGTGGGGAGGTGTGTGTGGTGTGTGTGTGTGTGTGTGTGTGTTGTGTGTGTGTGTGTGTGTGGTGTGTGTGTGTGCAGGGGGGGTGGGGTGGGTGGGCGTTCTGTTGTATGCGACGCGCTGTTCCCCGGATGGACAACTTGCACATAGCACAATAACTCCAATGAAATAGACAGTACAGTACAATGCAATGCAATGCAATGCAATACAACACAATGCAAAATAATACGATGCAATACTATACAATGCAATGTAATACACTACAATGCAATACACTACTATGCCACACAACACAATACAATGCAATACACTACATTCCACACAACACAATACAATGCAATACACTACAATTCCACACAACACAATACAAGACAGTGCTATACATACAATTAATGCAATACAATACAATGCGATACAATACAATGCGAACAATATAATGCGATACAATACAATGCGATACAATACAATGCGATACAATACAATGCGATGCAATACAATGCGATGCAATACAATGCGATACAATACAATGCGATACAATACAATGCGATACAATACAATACCATACAATACAAACCAATACAATGCGGGACCATGCAATGACATATTATACAATATACTTCACAATACAATATAAAACGTTTCAATACAAAACAGTACACTACAAGACAATACAATACACACCAATACTATACACTACAAAGCAAAACAATGCAATGCACTGCAATACCATACACTACAAAGCAAGACAAAGCAATCCACTACTATACCACATAATGCAGTACAATACAATGTAGTGCAATAGAATGCAAAACAATGTAACAATACTGTGCACTACAATGCGAGGCAATACAGTGCAATGAAATATAATTCAAGCAATACAATACAATGCAAACAATACAAGACATCACAATGCAATGTTGACCATTACAATGCTATCCAGCCCAATATAATTCAGCCTCAAGCCGACATAGAAACACAGTCGTTGAAGAGATGAAACTACTGTTGACGTGTCCTGTCTCGTTTTTTAAATTTCTGTTTGTTTCAAGCCCGAGTCCTACCAGGCTGCACACCAAACATTAACGCCCCAAGGCCTTGTTTAAGGAGTCGAGTATTTATAGACTGGCGCAATTAGATTGTTTTGAGAATTTTCATTGTGCCTGAAAGCTGATTTTCCTCATTTTCATTCATATCGCCATCGAGGTACATGCCAGGTAGTTCCAAGCCGACAGATTAAAATCAAAGGAATGGGACTATTTGGGCGCTTCCAGCTGGCGCAAAGATAAGGTCACAAGTGAGTACAAAGGCCTGAAATGTGACGTCAACTAAGCGGAAGATCATGTATTTGATGATTGTATGTGATGTCATCGGTGGAAATCCCGCCAAACAAGGAAATAATAAGTGTGGAGTTGTTCTTTTGATCAATTATCACTTTAACATTAAGTGCTGGCTCAAACTTATGGTAGGCATCAAAACGCTCACATTGATTATATAGTGTTTTAGAGCAAAATCCTTATTGTGGCGTGTGGCCACATAGAAACTCAGTCATAGAAGGGACATAACTGCTGTTGACGAGACCTGTCTCGTGTTTAGGTAAATTCCTGGAGGTGGTCCCCCTGTTTATTTCAAGACCGAGTCCAGGCAGGCTGGGCTATCATTTTTGACAACATAATGATCTAGTTGCAAAGTGAGACGACACAGGCGGAAATCTAAACAAAATCTTAAATAAATGTTAGCGAACCGACCAGAGAAACGTGGACAAACGAGTCACAAGACAAAACACGACGCGTTTCGACCTCATACGTCTTCTTCAGGCAAGATACAACAAATAGGACAACGAAAATCCACTTAGCTTTGATCGCTTCAGAGTTCAGCGCAAGGAAGGCGTTGAATGAGAACTGGCCGAGGGGAGTAGTGCTACTAGGGTGGTACAGAAGATAAGACTGAAAAAAAAGAAGGCAAACCAAGCAAACGAGCAAACAAACAAGCAAATCGTGGTGGCAATCAAGTTTGAGTTCAAAACGAATGTGTGTGTGTGTGTGTGTGTTGTGTGTGTGTGTGTGTGTGTGTGGTGTGCGTGCGTGCGTGTGTGCGTGCGTGCGTGTGTGCGTGCGTGCGTGCGTGCGTGCGTGCGTGTGTGTGTGTGTGTGTGTGTGTGTGTGTGTGCTTGTGTGCTCTGCTTGTTTAATTCATCAGTATTTGTTTACCCGCTTGCTAGTTTTGCATTCAACTTATTTTGAAAAATTGGTTGTATTATGTCATAGTTATGTCCAAAATTGGTTGTATTATGTCATAGCTATGTCCAAAATTAGTTGTATTATGTCATAGTTATGTCCAAAATTGGTTGTATTATGTCATAGTTATGTCCAGCGTGGATGATATAGTTTACAACAACAACAAAAAAAGTGATGAATAAACAGGTAATAGAAATAATAATTATTTGGAAGTCAAGCCATATTCTTGACAGATAATCCGACTATGGATGCCAGAGCAAGGCTGCAAAGACAGACAGACAGAAAGAAAGACAGAAGAAAGAAAGAATCGACATGAAGAGAAAAAGAAAGGAAGGAAGAAGGAAGGAAGGAAGGAGGGAAGGAGGGAAGGGAATGATGGAGGGATGGAAGCAAGCAAGGAAGGGAAGCCATATTAGGGCAGGAAAGCAAATAAAGGAAAAAGAAAAAAGAAAAAGGAGAGAAGAAGGAAGGAAAAGAAGGAAGGAAGGAAGAAGGAAGGAAAGCAACAAGAGAGCAGCAAAGAAAGAAAAAAAAAGAAGGTGAAAGGAAAAGAAGGAAGGAAGGAAGGACAGGAAGGAAAGAAAGGAAGGAAGAAAAGAAAGGAAGGAAATAATGAAGGAAAGAAGGAAGGAAAGAACAAAAGCCGCAACAGGGCTGGAAGAAAGGAAGAAAGAAAGAAGAGAAAAAGGAAGGGAAGGGAAGAAGGAAGGAAGGAAGGAAGGAAAGAAGGGAGGAAGGACAGAAGAAGAAAAGAAGGCAGACCACATCAGGGCTGCAAGGGAAGAAAGGAAGAAAGAAGAGAAGAAGGAAGGGTGGAAGGGAGACAGGAGGGAAAGAAAAAAAGGAAGGAAGAAAGGAAGACACACAAAGGCTGCAAGAGAAAGAGAGAAGAAGGGAAAGCGGAAATGAAGGAAAGGAAAGAAGGAAAGAGGGAAGAAAGAAAGCAGAGAAGGAAACCAAAGAAGAAAGAATAAAAGAGGAAGGAAGGAAGGAAGGAACGTCACATAAGGGCTACGAAGAAAGAAGGAAAAAAGGAAACATGAATATATGAAGGAAGGAATGAAGGAAGGAAAGAAGGAAGGAAGGCCACGTAAGGGCTACAGAGGATGAAAGAAAACAGAAGGAAGGAAGGAAGGAAGGAAGGAAGGAAGGAAGGAAGGAGGAAGGACACATCAGGACTGAAAAGAAAGAAAGAAACAAAGAAGAAGAGGATGAAGGACGAAAGAAAGGAAGGAATAAAGGAACAGAGAAATGGAAGAAAGACGGATAGAGAGGACCAAACGGAAAAGAGAAAAACACACGAAGAATCTGGAGCCGTACCCCCACAGGGCGTCCGGACAATGTGAAGCACCAAGCGGCCACGTCCAGTGTGAGAACCATAAATCAGGTGCTGATAGTGAACGCGAACATGGCAGCGTGGGCTGAGTGGTAGAGTGCACAGTTTGCAATCACAGGTTGCTGCGGGTTTGAGTCCCAGGTGGTGGACATTCAAAGTACCATTTTCGCCGCCTGCTTATGCTTGCGCAAACGCACGCGTGCTTTTCCACAGGCATGCGTGTGCGGCATACAAAACACACACACACACACACACACACACACACACAGCGCGCGCACGCGCGCGCGCGCGCGCAGTCTGACCCAAGTCTCCCAGGCTGCCTTGGTAACAACAGTAAGTGATACTTGCACACCAAAATTTAATGCCCAAGGCCTTGCTTAAGGAGTCGGGTATTTATAGAATGGCGCAATTGGAGAGTCTTGAGAATTTTTATTGTGTCTGAAAGTTCAATTTCCTCATTTTCTTTCTTATGGCCATCAAGGCACAAGCCAGGTGATTCCAAGCAGGCAGACTGAAATCAAAGGAATGGGATTTTTTGCGAGGAACCAGCTGGCGCAAAGATAGGGTCACAGGTGGGTGCAAAGGCCTGAAATGTGACGTCAACTAAGGGGAAGGTCATGTATTTGAAGATTGTTTATTTCATCAGTGAAAATGCCCCAAACAAGAACAATAATTGGTGGGGGAGTTGTTCATTTAATCAATTGTCAGTTAAACATTGGATACTGGCTCAAACTTTTTGTAGACCTCAAAACTCTTACATGGGTTATGTAGTATTTTAGAACAAAATCCTAATTGTGGCGTGTGGCCGGTCTCTCCAAATCACTTTGAAGACAGGCACAGCGCGCATGAAACCCGCATAGTCCGCACATAGCGCTTGGCTGGAGGGCTCCCACTTACCTGCCAATCAAGCGAGCGTATCAGTTTCCGCAGTTAGTCTGATTGGGGCGTGGGGGTGAAGGGTGGGGTGTGAGTCAGAACACAATGGAGTGGATTGTAGCTTGGGTTGCCACCACCCACGACGATGCATGTCAGTTTCCCATAGGTGGCAGCTGAATCTCTCTCTTCTCTCTCTCTCTCTCTCTGCACAGTGTCCACGGTGTAATGAATGTAAACAAGATGAATTACATTTTACTCTGTGTAGTCCAGGATTTACGAAAATACAACAGAAACCGATTCCCTAGAAACTTAATCTATGTGGCTTTACGGAAACTTTGTGAATGTCTTCCTCTGAAAGATACTGATAAGCGAAAGGTGTCGAGTTTTCTTTACGAGGGTACTTACGTGGAACTGAAAGCGACATAGTGCTGGAATATTATTATTTCTTTCATCCTGAGTTCATTATTTAAGTATTGATTCTTTTTCAGTTTAGAAGTGCACATTGACCAGAAATTCCGCAATTCACTGTGTTTTCTCACCTCCACATTCAGCTGAGGACTGTTTTTCCGCCTGGTCTTCCGCTGCAAATCTTACACTTCCTGTCCAGGACTTCAGTGGTAGGAAGGCATTCTTTTGGCGCGCTGAAAAGCAGAAAGTTTTCATAACTATCAGAATCCTGGTGTTTTTTTTAGGCGAAAATTAAAGCTGGCTGGGCTCATTCCTCTCCAGGTTGTAGGGCTTTACTCCCCACATGCGGCAGGTCGTACTGAGACTCCATGGTTACCAGTTGCAGAGAGCGAAAACCTCTGACATGACTTCAGGAAGATGGAATATGCCAGGCTTCTGCCTGCACTGGAATGTTCCATTTTCCTGGACGCATGCGAGACATGAACCCTCACAGCACATCTGGAAGGAAGAATCCCAAACCCATGGAAACCATGGCAACGGCATGTTATCGCAAGATAATAAACATCAGATGCACCGATCATAGAAACCAATCAAAAAGTGCATCACATCACCAGGTAGCCCATGGGACAACACAATGATCTGTTGACATCAACGAGGGAAGGAAAACTACGTTGGAGTGGCCAGACCCAATGGCCTAGCTACAACAACCCTCCAGGGAACTGTTGAATGAGGGGTGTGAGGGGAAGATATGAAAAAAACAAAACAAAAATGAAATGACATTGCAGAGTGGACATGACAAACATCACAGAGGTCCAGGCCTTGGCACACAACGAATAAAACTGGTGGAGGCGGGTAAACTGTTCTTTAGTGTATTGTCCAAATATCCCCACGTGAAATTAATGGAGAAAAGAAGAAGCAGCAGAAGAAGAAGTAGGAGGAGGAGGAGGAGAGGAGGGGAAGGAGAAAAAGGAGAAGAAAGTTTTGAAAAAATGCGATGGAAGGGGGGCAAGTGGTAGGAAGGCGAGAGGTGGATGGGAGGGAGGAGGTTAGGTGGCAAGGAGGATGGTGGTGGTCAGGATCTTGTTTAAAATGTTGAAAACATAGTGAGCGCAGTTCCTCTTCAGAAGTGGCTGATCATTGGAGGGGAGAAGGGAAGACCACGAACACTGTGACGACAGTTCTCTTGGCAGCAGAAAAATGTGGACACACAGACGAAGAGAGAGATTTAGATGTACACCTTTCAGGATACAGTGCAGAATTGGTGTAAGGGGAGGGAGGGGTATTGGGAAAAGGAGGAACAAAGGGTGGAAAGGAAGCGTCTGGAACCACAGATGCGTGAACAGATTCACCTCATTGTCACTGTCAAGGGATGAGAGAACATACACAGTACTCACACGCACAAAAAAGGACTCCAGATAAAATAAATTATCCACATCGTTTTTGAGCGCGCGCGGCGCGCGCGCGCGCACACACACACACACACACACACACACACACACACACACACACACACACACACACACTAATTCCTGTTGTAAATCACACAGAAAACAAAGAAGAGAGATGGGGCAATGAGATGGCCTACCTTGTCCATGTGGGAAAAGTGAACAATGATTGTCCAGGCTGGAGAAAATTGTGATAGTATTGTTTAAGTAGACTAAGCTGATAATATTAGCCAGGCTTAACACACCAAGGTTAGCTCTGCTCTTATTCACGCACATGCACGCTCATGCACCCACCAAACATTCCAGTGTCTCTGAGAGCAGTCACGCATTCGCTTCTATTCTAACATGTTTGAGAAGTATTCTTCTTCCTTTCTTCTTTCCCCCACCTCTGGGTTTTGGACTTGGTCCTTCGACATGGACGTCTTCTTCTTCTTTTCTTCTTCCCCCACCTCTGGGT
>CM065729.1:36482404-36502404 GCA_033310375.1 Conus canariensis | reverse complement strand
GATGAGTGTTACATCATCAGCCTACCTGTAAGGCTTGTATGCGACTTGATCTCAATCTAGGTATGAGACTGTACTGTTGTGCTTCTGAGAATGTCTTTTCGAACATTTCATAACTGTCAGAGCAACAAGGGGACAGTCATGGTCTGCTCCATTACATAGCACCTTCTTCTACCGCTCTACCCTTACACACCAAACCCTTACTCTCCGTAACCACCACAGCTAATGTATTTCTAGTTGAAAGCCTTGTTTCCAGACATACGCAGTCGTAATTTGAACGCTTTGATCACTTTTTCTTCCAGCTCCTGCTGCCGCTGCTGCATGACCACAGTCCACAAGTACAGAAATGGGCTACTGGCAGAGCTGACGGGTAACAAAAATACCACCATGGTACCATGCACTTTGCCTAATGCTTGAAGACCGCTTGAGGCCATCACTGTGACCAACCCAAATGACAGCCAGGTTGCACAGTGTGTGACGGCCACTTTCTGCACCAGATCAACTGAGAAATACACTGACCTTGAAACTGAACTCAGCTTACTTCTGAATTTAGGCGTGTGTCTGTAGATGATAGCTTGGCCAACACTTGTGGGTAAGCAGATTATAAAGTTTAGAGCTACGATCATAGTAAACCACCGAAATTCTTTGTCAGTACTGTATTTATCCAATATTGCCAGGCGACATAGCCCAGACTGCCTAAGAAGACCATGGGCCCAGTGTGATAACCCAGGAAGAAACGGTATTAACGACAATACGGTTCCAACACACCACGCCGCTAAGCAAGCTGACGTCAGCGAAGCTGTTTTTAACCTCCAAGAATCCTTACCAAAGCCAATGACGATAACGTGATCCACAGTCATAAGTCCTATGATCAAAACTGACGTCTCGCAAGACAGGTATAAAAGAAACCCCGCCACCTTGCAATACAGGCTACTGGTCCAAGTCTTTTCAAACTGGATGTAACGAACGTGAAAGACTTCATTAGCTGCAACAACAATATTGACGTGACATCCCATACAAGATTCAAGAAACATCAAATTGGCAATTATCAATGAATTGCTGACAACATTTTTATTGACTGAAAAGAGACTTATAAAGCAAATCCAATTTCCCAACGTGGCACATATACTGACCACCCAGAAGAAAGTTCTGTATAGTTGATTTGGCAGCAGCTTTGTGCATGAAGGGAGGGCAGTATGGGGAGCTGAACACTGTAATCTGCTCGCCTGTTTTGGAAGTAAGTTTTTACAGCAGAATCTATAGTTTGACGAAAAAATATTTTCTAAATGATCGGACCCTGCGAACAAATCCAAGGGGAACTCTCCAACTGGATTAAATCTGATATCAACTTCAGTCAGATGAGGCATATTTTTAAAACCTAAAGATCCGATGGTTTTAACAGCACAAAGAGACAGATTTAAGTATTTCATCCGAGGTAGGTATGTGTGTAATTCACTCGTCAGAGCATCAAGGTTCGTTTCCGATAAGTCAATCCGTATCAGTGAATAATGAATTTGTTTTGTCAGTGTGTTCACCGTGTCTGGTCTGATAGGGTTTCTTGCTAATCGTATAGTTCTTAAATTTGATAGGTCTCGAAAAACAGTCTTGTCAAGCGACCTCAGACCGTTATCACTGACATCAAGAATCTGTAAATTAGGAAGTTTTATACCTGAAATATTGGACAGAAAACAGGTGGACAAACTCAGATGAATCAAATAGACATTTGTGGTGAAATCACTCATTAGCATTCCGGACCCCGGGGCGTCCACGAATCGGAGCTGTGAAAAGAGATCAGGATGGAAGGTCTCCCTGCATAGGAACGAGTGACCTTGACACTGACAACCTTCAGGACAGGTCATATCGCACAGGAGTTCATCATCCCGCTGTGGGCACTGACCCCAGCCATCACACAGATGATCCCCATGCACGCAGATTCTGGATGTTTGACATTTGTACAAACCAAAACACGGTGTCCTGACACAGTCGTCTTCGTCTTCTCCATGGACACAGTCGGAAAACCCATTGCACTGGGTATAGACTGGGAGACAGTAGAACCATTCTGCTGCACAGCGGTAATGAGTGTGAGGACACGGCTCGTCGGCTGTCATCACCTGCTGAGTGAAGTAACCAGTGCCATCCAGGTTAATGTAAGACTGCTTCGTCTCCAATGTCTGGCCTGGAGGCAGTATGTACACCGTGATTTCAGGCCCTGCGGCTGGCAGCCCACTTCATCAGAATTATCCAAACAATCAGCAAACTCGTTACAGCGTTGACTGTGCGACACACATTGACCGTTATTACACAGAAAGCCGTCACATGGATGATGGGAACAAAAGGACTCGTCACTTTTGTCCTGACAATCCTGTCGGAAGTCACAGAGTACGGTGTAATGCACTGATGCCGCACCATCATCACAGGTAAACACTTTCTGCTCACACTGTGTAGCTTGCCCAGCTGATGGTAGCATTTCCTTCTGATTATTGCTTACATTAAGAGCAGCAAAGAACTGTGAGCTACGTGCATTCCCACACCGCCGGTACATGAAAGTATGGATCACAGAGCTGTCTGAGCCAATCAATAAACGCTGCTGAGTTGATGTCAAAATGGACTGAGGTGAACGTGAATGGCTTGACACAGCTTTCCTTAGGAACATTTCCAGTGGTAACTGTTTTTCGCACATTACTGCAAGTCCTGGTCTTGGCCCGAGTTCTTCTTCCTGAAGGCGTCCATGTAACAAATCCCCGCTCATGATCATCCTTGACGGATTGTGGTGACCATCGTACCTGAACTGGTTCATGTTGTAGATCAAAGTGTTGTCAAACCACTTACGGAACTTACTGTAAATAAACGGTACTAAATACCAACCCGTAGTATAACCGACAGTCAAACGGAATCTGAAATAGTTTTTTAAAATGTGTTGCGCGTCCTCGTGCTGCTTTTTAGTTTTGATGGAAGCTACACTTTGGCCAATCTTCTGACATTGATGAACTAGTAGTAAATAGTCATGTGTCATAACTGACATGGTGACCAGTTTAAAACACTTGTTACCTGAAGCCACCAACCCCTGACAGTCAGAACTGCTGAAGGGACAGTCTTCTGCTTCATCCCGTCCATCATGACACTCGGTCTTCAGATTACAGCGTAGAAACTGCTGGAATGCAGAATAATGGTTCACAGAACAATTGAACAAGCCTCCTGGAAGTTGTTGAGGATAATCATTCTTAAAGAAAGCAGAAACGTGTACTCTGAGGAAACATGTATAGTGCTTTACATTGGGGATATCAATCTGGATAAGGTTTTCAACAAGAAATGTGAACCCTGAAGCTGAGCGTTCAAAACAAACGTATTCACGACAAAAATCATTACAGAAGTGTACACCACATCTTCTTGTATGTGCTGTGAGTTTTCTGTACAGACATATTATTCTGCTCATTGTGCAACACATTTCCAGATAACACGACTGCTGGACACTGACCATAACGGCATGTCTCCTAAGGTATAGAACTTCACGAAAAACGATGTCATTCCCGTTGACATAAGGCAAAATAAGTTCAGAGTATTCTAGTGTATGTTTCGTGATCATTTTCTCGCGTTTCGTTGCCTGAATATCAATTGCGACCAGTGGATGGTTTATATGCTGTATCCATAGCTGATGAAAATCTGAATGAAAGAACATGTCTTCAAGACTTCGAGCACCGCATTCCAGAATCTCGTCAGCTGTATATGTTGTTTGTAGGAACACTGCTGTTTTCCAGTAGCTGATATCACACCAGTACGCTAGCCGTTGAATGTGAGCACGCACATGTCCGCCCGGCATCACATTCACGTGCAGCATACAGTAGGCTGTGGAGCCCCCGCACACCCCGTACACCACTCCCTGGTTGGCTGGGAATAGAGACAAGGTGTCGTCACAGTGAGACACATTCACTCGTAGAAATGTGCTTCCTGTGGTATTCATGAGGTAGTCTACACCCGGACAACGATGACTCATCTTCAGAGGGTCAGTTGTTGAACTTCTGTCGGTGTTCCAATCTATGATGATATCAGCAGATACACCCAGATCAAACACTTGTCATGTACATCCCCCCACATCACCTACAGCTTATTCTGTTATTTTTCTTTATTTAAAACAGCATAAGCACGTTTTCCATACATAAAAGCATTTAATGGCACAGATGTGGTAAGTGTTTCATTCAAAGCGCAGTGAAGATAATGTTATCTAATTCGCCGAGATACTTGTATTGCAATATTCACATATAATCCAAAACGCTCATTCACAATACGTACAGATGTGCACTTCTTCACCATTCATGCACCATGAAGATATATTGTGCTGGTATACATGAAAAGGACCTGACTACAAAGTGCATAGCATGGACCCATTTTCAATAAAAACACGGGTTTGGGTAAGTAAAACGAGGAGATCAACAAACTTATCGACAAGCTTCAACTTACCTACCAGAACCATCTTAATGACAAGGCCCGCAAGAAGAAAAAGCAGGACGATTGGGTAGAAGCCAGTCTAAAGACACATTTAGTGGTATTTTCGGGGACTTGATGCTCCCACCCTCACGAGTCTCGGGTAGATGGCACTTGCCAGCCTGTGGTAGCAGCCCGTCTAGGAGAGGGAACACTCTCAATTCAATCTCCTGTGCACACGAACTGTGGGAGATCCTTTCTCCCAGGTGGGGCAGCATTTTGTGCAGTTTCGTCTGCTAAGAGGAGGACACTCTAAATAACAAAACTGCACTTCTCAGGTCTGTTCCATATAAGGCAGCATCCGCATCTCTGAACATTTAAGCGTCACTAGGCAAGAGGATGTGGAGGCATTGCACGCTCCTTCTTCACTTCAAAAGGCCCCTGGACTGATCAGGAACACTGCTTCATTGAAATCAAGAGAGGACCCCTACCAGCTCTGTCTCTAAGTCATGCAGTGATGGGGAGGTGGACACGGAAACAGACCGAGAATGCTGCTGTAAGTTCTCAGCCACGACTCTGTGCGCAGGGAGCTGTGGTGTGATATCGTCCGCTGCACACTGCAATACATGCGCTGCCTGTGTCCAACCACAAAGACAGAACAGCCGTTTCAGGCACGACAAAGATCCTCCCACGCGGGAGGGGGAGATAAATGACTCCAAACAAAACCATGCTATGAGCTACCTGACAGTTTACTGCACCTGCTTTGGCAGAACCATATGCCATCGAAACAACATTAAGGCCAACATAGCCAATGACAGAAGAAAGCCTACTGACAATAGACCAGCGTAGCCCGGTAAATGCAAGGTCTGGATGTCTTTAGTTCAAGCTGATACCTAAGCTCCTCTAGCCTCTATGATATGCAGTATCACCATGAGCACAGTGAAATCAGAGGAAGCCGAAATCAAATACACAAGGAAACGATTCGGTGTCCCATCTGGTCTCACTGGCGTGGCGCTCTACTGCCACAATGCAAGTTGAAGCTACTGCTGAAAACCACCCAGGAGGAGTAAGAAGTGAAAAAAGCAAGGTTACTAACCATGTTGGAGGACTCCGGAGACAAGGTTGTCAGATCAGTCCAGCCCAAGGTAAAGACAGGCAGACAATGGTAAATTCAGATCAGTCCAGCCCAAGGTAAAGACAGGCAGACAATGGTAAGTTCAGATCAGTGCAGGCCAAGGTAAAGACAGGCAGACAATGATAAGTTCAGATCAGTGCACCCCAAGGTAAAGACAGGCAGACAATGGTAAGTTCAGATCAGTGCAGGCCAAGGTAAAGACAGGCAGACAATGGTAAGTTCAGATCAGTGCAGGCCAAGGTAAAGACAGGCAGACAATGGCAAGTTCAGGAGGCAGTGGACATAGCTAAGGAAAATCTTCAGGTCAGATCAATAACAGGGCACACGCAAACCAACTGGAGTTACCACAAATGACGTAGTGGTCAAGGGCAGAAGGAAATCAAAGAGATATATGGTAATGTACAGAAAGAAGAAGCTGCCAAGAGGGTTTAGATGGGGTCTAGCCAGGCCAAAGGAGCAATAAACTACGTGGGAAAACTCACACCAAAGAAGTCTCAGCTGGAATGACAAATTGCACATTGCGCCTCTCAGGTTCAGCTTCATCCTCAGAGCAGCATATGACCTCCTGACCTCAAATTCAAATGTGAACAAACAGGAGGAACCAGATGACCGTACGTGTCCGCTTTGCAAGGGAAAACAACCAGTGGACCATGTTCATGAAAAGCAGCGCTGACCAAGGGGTGAATACACGTGAACACATAACCAAGCGCTTAAGAAGATCGGACATGTGGTCAGCACTGTGCGAGGGAATATTATGCCAAACACAGGATTGATTCAATTGGGGATTTCCCTGTATCTCCTTGCAATTCTTTATTTGACATGTGAGGGGAAGGGCTCTCCTGAAAACTGGATCTTGAAGGCCTTAATGCAAAGCTTTTCTCTGTGACTTGAGAATTTCACGTCACCTTCATGGATTGGAGAAAGTGTTCTGTCAACAGAAGCGTTCTATTGAGTGACTTTGTAAAAGCTTACTTTCGTTAACATTTATTGAGATGTATAATGACATGCTTTCTGGTTTGAACGATAGAATGAAATGTGGGTATAAAATGACCGATTATGTTTAATGAACGTTTGGTGTGAAACAAAACGATGTGTGTAATCCTGTTTTGTTTTCCTGTAACAATGAACTGACAGAATAGGAATTGCAACTGATAGGAATTGCAAAAATAGTCCACAGTTTACAGAAGATTTGTTTAGGCTTCTTTTAGGTAAATGAGGTTGTTTTGATGAGCGAACAAGTCACCCGCTAACAATGTCAGTTCACTATTCTATTCTGAGCTGGCAAATCACTTCAGTTAAAAATAAATACATCAAGCAGGAATATCGATGTATTTAGGTGAAATAAATATTTTGGAATAGGAGAAAGATGGACTTACACTGGAACGTGACTATCTGTTGTAAACATACATCCGGCCTTATACTTAAAAATCCTAAACTGAGTTTTACTACTGCAAACGAAGACACTGGAAGCAGAGAAAATCATGCATTGCAGTGCACTGAGCTCACCAGTTTAAAAAAATCAATGTTTTGAATTGCTTTTTGAATTGTTTGACTAACAGATATAACCTACGAAAGGATTAAAGAAATTGGGTTCTTTTTGATGCTGCAGTTTGTTTAGGAATTGTTAGCTTATACCCGTTTAAAAAGTTTTTTTTGGGAGTGTATGTGCCAACATCTGTTGATTAAGCTATAAGACAATCAAATGTGTATTTTGTGATATGCTATAAGGTGTATTTATTGCTGTTTGAAAGTAACAGAAATGGATAATTCAAAACTGCGAAGGAAAGCATATATGCAGAATCTGTTGTTTGATTTCCATCCAAAAGGAAAGGTGACATTGTGCCTAAGGTACAATTTAAGTTACGAGAAAGAAAAGAAAAAGATGCACCGATAGGTGCTGGTGGGATCCAGGTAAGTACTGTCCTCATCTGGCGAACAAACCAGCTGGGAGCAATTCATCATCACCCTCGGAAGCCTGCGCTGTGTTCACATAGAGTGCAGGCACGCACAGGGCATTCTAAGTGCTCCCTGGCAGATGCTAAATTAGTATTTGATTATAGTTTGTTGCAGAGTGTAGATAGTATTAGTAAATTTGTCCCGTCATTTCGGTTTGGGATACAAGATAACGACCAACGTGCTGTTTATAGGCAGCCCCCATTATATGTACTGTGCTTTCATTTAACAAAATGGACAGTCAGCTATCACTCTAAATTTATATTTGGAATTTCGTACCCATTTCCAAATTGCTATCAATATAGAAAACATGATGTGCATGCTTTCTGCTTGCCGTTTTACAAATTTTGATATCTTGAACATTTTACATTACTACTACTACTACTGCTACTACTGCTGCTACTACTAGTACCACCACCACCACTACCTCTGCTACTACTACTACTACTACAACCGCCGCTGCTACAACAACAACAACAACTATTATTACTACTACTACTACTGCTACTGCTGCTGCTGCTACTAATACTGCTATTAGTTGTAAGGTATGTATACGACTTACATTCTTGATACATACTTACGGCGATTTAGGAAAAGAAAAGGATGCTTCATACATTCGCTTGCATACACGTAACACACAAACAATCGTGCATAGATCTTAACATACCCTGCCTATAACAATGCCATCGTTATAAATTCTTTTTACGAAAGAGGTGTGTCTTTCAACTTGTTTTAAATTTAGCAAGTGGGTATGGGTGCCTGAAAGACAGAGGCAGTCTGTTCACGGCAGCTGGGGATCGCAAAGAAAAGACCTTTCAGACCTTTCAGAGCTTTCAGACCTTTCAGAGCTTTCAGACCTTTCAGACCTTTCAGAGTTGGCTTTTCATCGGGCTGGGCGACTGCAAGCGACGGGCATCACAGGAAAAGCGGAGTGACAAGGTGTGTAGATGCAAAGTAATTTACAAAAGATGGTAGAATGCAGAACTGAACATGGCAGCAAAGGAGAGAGTGGAAATTGTGTAGTCAGTCCTGTAATGGATTGGCAGCCAGTGCAAAGAATGCAGATGTGGAGATACGCGTTTAAATCTGGAAGATTAGAGTACCAGTCTTCAGTATAGTTTCGATTTTTTAAAGTCTGTTGAAAAAGTACCTAGGCAAGAAGACGGTCACACTAATCTATTCTAGAAAGAACAAAAGCACAAACCGAAATCTCGGTAGCATTAATCGAAAGGTAGTGACGAACAGAGTTTATTTTGCCAAACTCAAGATAAACAGATCTACAGAAGTTAGAAACATGTTGTTAAAGAAAAGGCTTTGATCTAGAGTGACACCAGTATACGAACTGAAGACGAGAAGGAGACAGAAGTATTGTTGATCGATATAAAGTCTGGTGAAAGGAATGATGAAGTGGTTTCTTCGGACACGAGAACGCTATTTCAATCTTTTCATCACTGGGTTACAATTCATGTGGGTCATCCAGATGTTAAGGTCTTTAGTACTTTCCTGTGTCCGCGATATGTCCTGTCTACCTTCTCACAGGAGGCCACTTCATTAACCTGCATTATCTCTGCTTTCTCCAGCAAGAGAGGCCCACTCCATTAACAGCTTGGCATTAATTCTCTGCTTTCTCCAGCAACAGAGGCCCCTCCATTAACAGCTTGGCATTAATTCTCTGCTTTCTCCAGCAAGAGAGGCCCATCTTACCTGCATTAATTCTCTGCTTCTCAGCAAAGAGCCCTCCATTAACAGCTGGCATTAATTCTCTGCCTTCTCCAGCAAGAGAAGCCCACTCCATTAACAGCTTGGCATTAATTCTCTGCCTTCTCCAGCAAGAGAAGCCCACTCCATTAACAGCTTGGCATTAATTCTCTGCGTTCTCCAGGAAGAGAGGCCCACTCCATTAACAGCTTGGCATTAATTCTCTGCGTTCTCCAGCAAGAGAGGCCCACTCCATTAACAGCTTGGCATTAATTCTCTGCCTTCTCCAGCAAGAGAGGCCCACTCCATTAACAGCTTGGCATTAATTCTCAATCAAACATTTCATGACGTGACTTAATTCAGACGTGTCGATCAAATAAGATCTTCCTCAAAAAGTGTGTACACCTACACGGTTGTGTCTGCAGCGATCCACTTCGCAGGAATGCCTTCATCTTCTCTTCTTCTCCCCCCCTGAATTTTTTGAGGAGTGAACAGGGAAAGAAAAATTTCACCAGGTTCCTCCAGTTCTGTTCATTGCATGCCAAAGCTTGAATTTTTGTGTGTGAAAAGTTTCCTTGTCCATTTTAAAGTGCTATCAATACATCGGTTTTATTTCCTGTCTCGTTCTCTGTCTCCTTCCTGAACAATTCCCTGGATGGTTGTTGATTCAGTTCGCATTTTTGCTAACACCCAGTTCAGCCCAGTCTAGAAATGAATAAAACATTGAATGAGTATTTAACGGTGTCAAACTGAAGGCAATATACACACATTTTCCTATGTAGTGTCTCCCGTCTTCAGGGGACGCTGTGGAGCTGATAATGATTTTATAGGCATGGCTCTTTTCATTCTGATGCTTTGATATCATGACATCGTTGACATCAAAAGGACGGTATGTAGCTATGATCACCTCTCTCTCCCTCCCCTCCCTCCCTCCCTCTCTTCCTTCATCCCCCCCCTCTCTCTCTCTCTCTCTCCATGTCGTAAATCAAGTCTACATTCAACAGAAGCGAGAGTTCAGTGATTTATTACCTAAATATCAATACATGCACAGAGACTAAGTATACGTGCACGTCATCTCTCTCTCTCTCTTCTCTCTCTCTCTCTCTCTCTCTCTCTCTCTGTCCACACACACGCATATATATTTTTATATATCTATATGTATCTATATATCTATCTTTCTATCTATACGTGGTGTGTGTGTGTGTGTGTGTGTGTGTGTGTGTGTGTGTGTATTCGTGTGTGCGTCGGTGTGTCTCTGTGTGTGCAGTTTGCAAGTATGTGTCAGAGAGGAGAGAGAGAGACACACACACACACACACACACACACACACACACACACACACACACACATACACAACGTGTGTATGTATATGTGTATGTATGTATGTCCCTCTTATCTATCTATCTATATGTAAACATATTCGACCAGATGCCTTTAATTTTCAGTTAGGGGATGGACTACACAATGACATTCGTCCAAGTTAAAATGCTGATTTTAAAAGACAGCTTAGCATTTGAGAGGAAATTGCTACGAGAAGTAATCTTTCCCCAGAGACTACTCCGTCAGTGGAATTGTTCCCCGCCAGTGGAGGTGAGCAGAATCAACCAGTGACAGCTGTATGATGTGAACAGCTAGTTGGGCTTGCTATTGCACCTGGGTTACATGCTGAAGAGATACACTTCCATATAAGGAAATAGAAAACTCCAACGTCCGGAAGATCCTTCTGCAATTATGAAGAGTGTTTCCAACACCACAGTTATGAAGAGTGTTTCCAACACCACAATTATGAAGAGTGTTTCCAACGCCACAATTATGAAGTGTGTTTCCAACACAACAATTATGAAGAGTGTTTCCAACGCCACAATTATGAAGAGTGTTTCCAACACCACAATTATGAAGAGTGTTTCCAACGCCACAATTATGAAGAGTGTTTCCAGCACAAAAATTATGAAGAGTGTTTCCAACACAACAATTATGAAGAGTGTTTCCAACACAACATTTGTGAAGAGTGTTTCCAACACCACAATTATGAAGAGTGTTTCCAACACAACATTTGTGAAGAGTGTTTCCAACACAACAGTTATGAAGAGTGTTTCCAACACCACAATTATGAAGAGTGTTTCCAACACAACAGTTATGAAGAGTGTTTCCAACACAACAATTATGAAGAGTGTTTCCAACACAACAATTATGAAGAGTGTTTCCAACACAACATTTGTGAAGAGTGTTTCCAACACCACAATTATGAAGAGTGTTTCCAACACAACATTTGTGAAGAGTGTTTCCAACACAACAGTTATGAAGAGTGTTTCCAACACCACAATTATGAAGAGTGTTTCCAACACAACAGTTATGAAGAGTGTTTCCAACACAACAATTATGAAGAGTGTTTCCAACACAACAATTATGAAGAATGTTTCCAACACAACATTTGTGAAGAGTGTTTCCAACACAACGAAAAGCAAAGAACAGCGCCCAATGAAAGGGACAATAACAATATCAAATAAAATCTAAAAAGAAATTATAGTTATTCCGCCAGATTACGGGGACAAACAAATTACCAGACAGAACACGACGCGTTTTGATCTCTTCGGTCTTCTTCAGGCAAGATAAACAACATTCAGGACAATGAAAACGAAGAATGGGCAAACAAGAAATCTTGGCATAGACTAACTGTTCTTGAATACAGCGCGCGCGCGCGCGCGTGTGTGTGTATGTGTGTGTGTGTGTGTGTGTGTGTGTGTGTGTGTGTGTGTGTGTGTGTGTGTGTGTGTGTATGTGTGTAATTAGATTGATAGATATAACAAACAAAAACCCCATGAAAATCCGGCACCATTCTATATACATGGGTTGACACCACATGTTTACTCAGGCTTACGGGGGTGTGATGAAATTAAGAACTAAGCAAGGAAGTGATGTGCCTGTTGTAGAATCTCCGAATTTAGTGGTTATTCCGGATTTTCACTCTCCCTGGGAGTCTTCTTCAGGAAAATCTCCTATCATTTTAAAGCCTGCTGCAGAAACGAATCAGTCCTTTTGCTTCTCAGAGGCTCCCAGGGGCAAGAAGGTTGATTTCTACTGCATGGTTATAGAGTTACTACACAGTTTATAAAACGAATCATCATCGTACGGTGGGTAGTTAGAGACGAAAGATGGTTGGTGCATTGATATCCACGTATCTGCAAGACTGGTGAAGGAGAACTTTCAGTTCTTCATCTATGTCTGGAGCTTTCTATCCTCTGGTTAGTTAAGAACTGATTATGTCATACAAAGTATCACCCCAAACAGCAGTCCACTCAGCTGCAATGGATGTGATGAATAAGTAGGTGGAAGATCTGTGGACACATGTGCCAAACTTTCCCCCACCCTCCCTCCACACTCCACTCCCATTAACGCCTGGATTGACTCAGATGAAAAAAAGTAGGCTATCAAGTAAAAATAAATCTTATTATGACCACCTTCTGAAAAACAACACCATCATTTAAATAGTTAAGAGACGTTATCAGATAAAGTTACTTCCATTTACTAAACAACAATGTACCCCATAACTACCTTGTTGTACCCCATAACTACCATTTTCAACTTATCCCAACACCATAAATTCAAACAAAATTGTTTCACGTAGCCTTGTTATTATATGTCATGTGCACAGGATGTGTGAAGGTGTCGTGTGCACATGTTGTTTGTGTATATCAACAGTCTTAAGATTGAACGTCAGAGGTATTGGGGTATTGAGAGAAAAGAGATCATGTGATTACACGGCGTCGTTCCGTTGGTAGTGGCCCGGGTGAGTACTGCTTACGAGCGCTGCGCGCGTTATTTAACTTAGGTAGGAAATTTTATAATCACTTGCTCTACCCCTGCCGGGGGAGTCGCATGGTCTGTTTGATTACGGCGATTGAAGACCGATGCAAAGCTGATGCATCGTTGAGGTATTTTTGTCATTAATGTTTAACTAGAGAGAAGTGAAATCTTTGGGGAAAAATTAAAGAAAACATTTGTATTCAAAAGAAAAGAAAAGAATAAGAACCAGTGTGGTTACACCTGTAACATTTCTTTATGAAAGAATGGGAAAAAGAAAGGAAAAGTAATATTTAAAGTAAAAACTTATAAGAAAAGGTTACTGTTTACATCTTCATGTTGAAGTGAGTCTCCTTAGTTATTGTAGAGCTGCACGTGGTTCCGAATGTGTTGACAGGTTGCCTGTCTCACGCCGGGCCACGGGTGGCGGTGATTGAAGGTGGTGGAGGTGCCGGACCTGACCCCAGCCTGGGACGGGTGGCGGACCTCGCCCGCAGTGCCCTTCCTCACGGAGGAGGATTCCAGCCAGGCAGCGCCCCTTTGGGCCGGAGAGGGCTCTTTTTGGTGATATTATTGGGGACTGAAGAAACTGGGTAAGAAGATGTCGAGGGGAATTGAGACCTCATAATTCTACTAGTTGAGAGAGAAGTGGATATCTCCTGAATCGGTATCAGAAGACAATAATCCATGTGGATGAAGAATATCTTTGGCGCATTCTCCTGTGCTGATGAAGAATGACTGGCGCATTTCCCCATGTGGATGAAGAATGACTCTGGCGCATTCACCCATGATGTTATGACTCTACTATATAACCTCAACTGTTGTGAATCGTGATTTGATTGATCACCTGTGTTGAGGTTATAAGATAATGGTATATAGTATAAATACGGTGATGATGGATAGTGACATAACCCCCATGTTTTATGAATGTTTCAATTGAAGGGAAAACAGTACCTGGTGTTGCCTCCTTGGTGGAGAGGAGGTGTGTTTGTGTTTATTTTGTGTTGCCTCCCCATTGGAGAGGAAGTGTGGATAAGTTGATTTGAGGAATTGTATGTACTAATTACATTTGTTCTCCCGTAGGAAGAGGGAGAGGAAAAAAACAACTTTTCAGTGTTGTGTATTTATTTAATGCGCCTTGGGTGAAAGGAGAGATTGCGCGCGTTTGCGGAGTTTGCTTTGGCGGTGGTGCGTGCGTGTGTGGCACGACTCCGGGAACCATGACATTATACAAATCCTCATTTAAACAAAAAAGCTTAATAGTTTTTAAAGTATAGGGCACCAATGAAAACACTACGAATGCAGCCAGTCCAGGTTCCCGTTGACATGAATGATATTGTCAGACTGTTATTCGTGACAGCAGACCTCAAGTCTCCCTGAAAAAGTAGCAACACCTTTCTAAACAACAAATTCAAGATGATTATTATTCATTCAACAATTTCCTCTTACAAAAAGCTAACTTCCGAAAGAGACCATTTCGAGTGTCTTTCGCTTCACGCAAGTGTAAAAAAATTGAAAGGCAGGGGGACCTGTACCCTCTATTAAGATTTTGACGATGGGAGCGAGTACTGCGACTCAGCCTTCATGTGCAAGCGGCAACAAATCTATATCAGCCAAAATGGCACCCCACCCCCACCCCCAAAGAGCACACACAACACTGTGATTGAAGGGAGCAAAAAGGAAGGGAAAGAATACATCACGGTCAAAGAATGTGGCATAGACATAAATTAGTTGATTAAACAAATCGTTTATGTATTCACATAAAACAATTTTTGCATGACCCCCTGCAGTTAGCTGGGGTATAAACAACTTAATAGTGACGGTTGATATCATACAAAAAGATGAATTGGCATAACGTGTCTTGTAGGAAGAAAAACTGAGTGCAGCTTGACAGCAGAAAGGTCTCTGGACGAGAATCGCCGCACAGGGAAGTGTTTTGGCTCTGAACTCCTCAATCTGATATGCGGCTCAAGGCACGCCTGTTGTGACGGATGTCTTGCCCTCTTAGGTATCAAACATCTGAGCTAAGCAGGGAATTTGAGTCTTATGAAGCTTTCTTTTCCTCCTCTTCGACCAGATCCAGCTGAAACTGTTTCAGCGAATCCTGCCATCACCTCTAGGGTTCGGATCCTTCCTCTTACACAAAAATTGAAAGCTGTTTCGTGAGATGTTTAGCTGAAGAGCCTACAAACCTTCTTGCCCCAGCCTCTATGGCGAGAATTTAGGCATGGAAGTCAGACTCCCTCAAGCTGCTGGCTATACTGATATTTCTTTGTCTTGTAGATGTGAACTTTCCCCGTTATGCTTTAATATGGCACACTGAGTTCAGTTAAAATCATTTGCTTTGACCAGCTACCGTGGCGAAGTGGTCTGTATCGCAGACTCTTGGTTGGGAGGTCGTGGGTTTGATTCCCGTCTGAGCCATGTGGGATTTTTCTGCCCCGACCGGATCCTACCTAGAGTCGAGTTTGCTACGGGCTCAGTTGGGAGAACTGGGACCACACCGTCGAGTCTAATCCACGAAATAGATGCATCTCTGACAGTATGCTAAAATTCCTGAACAACACTGCAGGTGTCTGTATCTCTTAGGCCTTGACACCAGGACACATTATGAAAGGAATCGTAGAGTACAGCTCTGTCATGCAGTCTCAGACCGGAATGGAAATCCGTAGCATTTTTTCATCAGCCTCATTCTCATCGATCAGCATTAGAAAAAGTCTCAAATTCTGTGGCCCTTTATACCCTGCTCTCATAGTGACCTCAGTTTCAATGTCCTCTCCACGTCTATGGCCCTGGTTTGATTCCGGTGGGATCACTGGTATTAGCAAATTCATGGGGGCTGTCATTGGACGGACGTGGTGGCGCCCTCCGGAGGTAGAGCTCGCTCACACCGGCTCCGCGACCAAGCAATTAATGTCGTCAGTAAGGGGCTTAGCAGGTGGTGTCCTGGATATGTTAGATCAGAGCAAGCACCACTGAACACCCCGAAATGACTCGGCAGCAGTGCAGTGTCTCCTCCGGTGGGTTGCATCTTGACGATTTGACATCGACTGCTCCCTGTGGATTGCCGGTGCCGGGGCTGCGCGGGCTGGGCTGGGCTGTGGCTGTGGACTAGGGATCGAAATGATGAGCGGCGGGGGTGCAATACCACTGAGGTGGCAATAGAAGGTGGGACAGAAAGAAAAGATCATTTGCTTTGACAAACCTAAGTAAAGTACCACATCCAGTTTCATTTCACTTTTCTTACTATTGGTGATTTTTTTTTCCCACTCTGCATGGTTGGGCGTCTTAAGACGCGCCTTTTCTAAGTGATGTCTAACTCACGTAGCTGTCGACCAGCCGTTGGGAAATCTAAGCCTTGTGAAGTTCACGTCTGCTCCTTTCGGACTAGATCTAGATAGAGCTGTCTTCTGCTGCTTCAGCCATTGTCTTCAGGGTTCTGGTCCTCTTCGTACCCCAAACTGAGAGCTGTATCATGAGGTCATAGACTGACAGATCTTCAACACCCCTTTCTCCAAACCTCGACGTCGATGACTTTGGTTTGGAAGCCAGACTTCCGTGAGCTGCTGGTTTGTCTGGCATACTTCTCAGTCTTGTGGACGTGAGCTTCCTTCGCTCGGCATTATAGGACAGTGAGTCCAATCGGAATACTCCGTTTTGATTAACCTAAATGGAATAATGTATCCGATCTCATGCCACTCCTTCCAATGATCCTGTATCGTGGGTCTAAAAAAACGCCAAAATGATGATATTAAACAATTACTGCTCATAGACATACACTAGACAATTACAATGCATGAAACTCGGAGCATGGAAGGGGAAGGGTGATATTACTGCGTAATTGAGTTCTTAAAGAGATAAGTTCGATTTTTGTAAAGTAGCAGTATCTTGTGTGTGAATGAAAAGTGTCATACTCACTGAGTCATGGCAGTAAGTGCGTGTCAAGAGGAAAATGTATGCAGCAAACAGTTCTTTCTCCTGTCATTCTTTTATTCACTTTAAGATAATTGCATGGGTTTTAAACAGACGGTCACAATTCTAGGCAGGGTACAAGCTAGAGAAAAAAGTGGCACAGAGCAGAAATCTGATAATGAAACGGGAGATAGTTCAGAAAAAAAATCAGGATTGTTGGCATATGTGACTTTCATTCATGCATTGTTATAATGGCGTAATGTCATTTTAATTTGCTGTTTACAGTAACACGTGGTCAATCAAATAAGAGTCAGGACCTGTATGTTGTAATGGCATCGCCATCGTCTGGATACATGACAATGAGAGAGAATATAAGTCAAGAAGGTGATTTGTGGATCTCTGGATATGTTTCGGTGCCTGTTAAAAATATGGTCATACTTAGTTTCAAAGAAATATCATCAAAACTGACTAAAGTTTCGTTATTTTGTCATTCAAAGTATTTCGGTCCCTCTGTCGGATATTTCCAACATAGAGACATTAGGATTTGGAACAGAGAGGAAGACATCAAATCTGATTTTGCTCATGCGTGCAATGCAACACTTTTCAGTCTTCGTGTTCGGAGAAAACCGTGCATAATGACACGCTGTTTTACGCTCTTTTTTTCCTTTTTTCCGGAACTTAGAACCCCTCTGAAATTGCCCAATGGTTTATGGAACTGTTCAGTAGGTCATTACCCTAGACTTCGTCACCATGTGGACTGTAACTTGCAGACAGAGTGTGAGGATGGACGGGATGAAACGGGTCACTGTCCCTACAGCAGTCCTGGCTGTCAGGGGATGGTGGCATTGTGCGGTCGGTGTTACATGTTTTTCAACGATCTGTCTGGAATACCCAATGACGTGATAGATGTCAGGAAAATGACTGAGCATTGTAACACTCTGAAAGGTGCCTTGAGTGCTCCGATGTGTGTATACGACTGGTACAGTGTGGTTATACACCTGACAGCCATGCATCCTAAAAGGCTGGATAATCACTTTGTGGGCGTGTTTGTCAATGATAGGAAACTGCCCGCCATGTACATACATGAACGTTTCCATGACAGACTGGTGCTTCATCATACATTCCTAGCCCTTTTCGGATATCACCTTGGAAAGATTCTTTGTTTTCGTACAAAATATCCTTCTGATTTTCACGGATCTGAAAATTGTGTCATACCTGTCGATAAAACACGGCCTCAGAGTGTGGTTTGTGAAATCCAGGCAAACAAGACCAAAGATCAGTTACCTTACAGGAAGCCGATCATGTTGAACAGAACTCATGTTGCAGGGCCCTGGCGACAAGAGTGCAAGAAGATCCAGCCCGATGGACACATAACATACACGTTTCTTACATGTGGCTCCCATCAGTTCATGTTGTATGGTCAACAGCACACATCTTGCCATTTTTCTAAACATTCAGTCCGTAACATCGGTATTAACTCATCACATGACCATATTTCAGTTTCCACATTTACATGCAGTGATGATATAACCACGCTGTCATATACTTTGGTGTGTAATTTCATCTGTGATTGTAGGGATAACAGTGATGAGATATTCTGTGAACATCCGACTTGTGCAATCGATGATTTCACGTGCAGCAATGGTCAGTGCCTTTCCTTTGATAAGGTTTGTGATCAAACGCCCCAGTGCTGGGACGATTCAGATGAACTCAGTTGCAAGGTGTACAAACTACATGTAGTTTGGTACAGACGCTTCTCAGGCCCTGCCCTCGTCCAGTTTGATAGCACCAGGAAGTTTACTTCCTTCGAAATTCATCCCAACGACTCCTGTCCTGATAGCCATTACCGCTGTCCTGGTGACTTCAGCGATTGCCTCCCTGTCTTCACACGATGCAATGGAATGCACGACTGTATGGACCGACAGGACGAAGATGGCTGTGGGCACATGCTGTGTCCAGGATTCTTCAGGTGCAGAGCATCTACAACCTGTCTACACGCTGACCAGCTATGTGATGGCTGGCCTCACTGTCCAATGCACGATGATGAAATAGCGTGTGACACAAGTTGCCCCGTGGGCTGTCTGTGTCAAGGTCACGCGTTCTTTTGCCCACAGCCTTTCTCTATGGCACGCTTGTTTCATGTTCGCTCTTTGGATGCAACCGGTTCTGGAATGACGCTGTCTGACGTGAGGTACCGTCCCTATCTGATCCATCTTATTCTCGTCCAGTGTTCTTTGTCTCTCTTGCCCAACATTAAGATGTCAAATTTGAAGTTCCTTGACCTCAGTGAGAACAAGCTGAGGGAAGTGAACATGACTTTTTTTCTTGGATTGCGCAGTTTACAAGCATTGTCGTTATCCCATAATCCCCTGACCTCTCTTTACTCAGACCTTTCCACGGTGTCCCGGCAAAGTCTTCTCACACAGCTGGACTTGTCATTTACAACCCTGACAGAGTTGGACACCCAGGTCTTCTCGCCCTTTCCGCACGTACAGAAGCTAAACCTAACTTTCACTACTGTACACACCATCAGTCCCTCAGGCTTTCAGCTCATACCACAGTTAAGTGAACTGTTAATGGATGGAAGTGCGGTGACTAATTTTCCAACTGATGTGTTTAAAGGCCTTTTCCATTTACAAGCCGTCTCGACACAAAACTATAAATTATGCTGCAGACAGATACTTCCGAGTCACATTCATCGCATATCTTGTTATGCTCCAAAAGACGAAATATCTTCCTGTGAAGATTTATTACAATCCTGGTTATACTGTGGGTTTCTATGGCTCATCACCTGTCTGTCACTAACCGGAAACGTCTTCTGTTTCTGCGCACGTGTGTTTGTAAGAAGCATGACCTCTTCCAGTGGTTACAGCGTGTTTGTTCTCAACCTCACTTTGGCAGACTTGTTGATGGGTGTCTACATTGCCATCATCGGAGTAGCTGACGGACAGTTCCGTGGCAGATACGTGGGTCATGATGATTGGTGGAAAAACAGCATGGCCTGTAAGGTGGCTGGCGCTCTGTCTCTGTTGTCCAGTGAGGTGTCAGCTCTGGTTATCTGGTTAATCACACTGGATCGTTTTGT
>CM065729.1:36454904-36469904 GCA_033310375.1 Conus canariensis | reverse complement strand
TTAATCCAAAATTCAGTTGCTTCATCAGGATCTCTTATTTGGTATATATATTCCAATTGCGCTGTGGCAAGGTCTGAAAGGAAATCTTCTTCCTTAAAGTTTCTAAAACTCCTATAGTATATAATCTTATGCCCTACTTTTGGAATTCGTATACGGTTTTTGAACCACGTCAGACAAACGGGATTATGATCGCTACATCCACATGGCGGAGAGCATACTTCAGTGATGGACTGTTTTGTGTTTGTATAAATGTGATCTATTAAGGTACTTGACTGTTCAGTTATACGGGTTGGTATGTCAATAAGTTGTTCAAGACCGTGTAAGGTGTAGTTTTGATGCCACTTGGGTTTAGGTTTCATTAAATCTATATTAAAGTCTCCAAAAATAATAGTTTCAAAGCTTAGCATTGTTACTTCATCTATGAGAACATGAAATTTATCTTGCCAGTCCAAAGTTTCAGATGGATTTCTACATAAAAATCCTATAATAAGTGGTTTATTGCTTTTCATACTGATTTCAATCCATACAGATTCAATCCCATAGTTTTCAGGCTGTTTAGTTTTTTTTACAGTTTAATGAAGATGCTAGGTACAAAATTAGGCCTGTACTTTTAGGTTTACACGGATCAAGTCTAATTATTTCATATCCCGGTATGCTCATATCAGCATCTGTTATTTCTGAGGACAAACGGGATTCCGCAAAACAAAATAAATGAAAGCTGTTACCACTGTTATGGAGAATAGTTGCAACATCATCTTTTTTATTTCTTGAGTTGTTGATATTCAATAGCCTATTCGGAGTCCCTGTTTAGTAGGCCATGTGTCCAAAGTTAAAGACATGTTGCAGTTAGTCAAGAACAGTTTTCTTAAATTTTAAATATATATAACAAAAGGTGAAATAGAATTTTTAAGAATATATATGTATATATATATATATATATATATATATATATATATTTATCATACATACACACACTCGCTCGAGCCCTGAGCAAAGATACCGAGGCCTTGAGCAAGTCTTATAGTCAGTCTAAGCAAAATCAAACAATATACAAAGAAAAGGCTAATATAATCTATATTAATCACAAGCGAAAAGCGAAATAAGCGAAAATCACAATCAAAGTGCGAATAGGCAATATTTCTATCTATAAACGTTTGAACACAGAAACGTGTTCGTTCTGAGAAAGCTAGAAAAGATAATGTTTGTGTATTCTCAACACACACAACAAATACCCACATGACTCCATTCGCTGCAGCAGTGGCCTGAAGCAACTGTCTACGCAATCACATACACACACAAACACACGCATAAGCATACGCGCGCGCGCACTTGCACACATACACAAAGACAACAAAATGCGACCCCCCCCCCCACACACACACACACACACACATCGAAAATAATGAACGATCTAATTGTACAGAATTTGTTTCAGTCAGACTTGATGGTAAACGCCGTTTAAATCTTCACATGGACAGATGTAATTTGAGATCATGTCACCACAAGAGGTCGAAAGGCGTCGTGTTTTGCCTTGTAATTGGTGTGCCCATGTTATCTGTGTGTGTGTGCGTGCGTGTGTGTGCGTATGCGCGCGTATGTATGTGTATGTGTATGTGTGTGCCAATGTGTGTATGCGTGTGTGCACGTGTTTGTGTGTGTATGCATGTGTGCGAGTGTATGCGTGCGTGCCTCGGCCCGTCGGCGCGCCGTGTGTGCGTGTGTGTGTGTGTGTGTGTGTGTGGGGTGTGTGGTGTGGTGTGGTGTGTGTGTGTGTGTTGTGTGTGCGTGCGTGGTAAATTTTATGTCTGTCTTTCGGAGGGGGGTCAAGGCGAGTGTGTACAGATGCGTTTGTGTGTGCATGTTTGTCTGCATGCATGTGTCTTTGTGTGAGATTTTTCGAAATCGTATGTATAATCACCTTTGGATATATACAAGTGATTGATTCATTCAATCAAGCAGGCCATCAATTGGTCACTCAATAAAACAGGTAATACTTCTTCTGAGTTTTGGAGAACGAGCAACACCGGTTGGAAATTTAACTACATGCATGCGGGGGAAAAACAGAGCAGAAAAGGCCAGCACCAAAATCATCACTCGAACAGCAAATATATGAAAACTCTGACACGAATTTTAATGCTGAGCTATCATATCATACCTTCAAGATTTAGGTATGTGTAGATTCCAGATCACAGAAACAAAAGCAAAATCCTCAATGTTATAACATTTCGCATAACACAGCTGATACATTCAAAAAGGAATTGCCATTGACTTCTGCTAGCTTCCATTACACACTGGACTTCACTGAAATAAATTTAACAAACTGGCCTTCAATAATGATGACATTGTTTTGAACGAGAATCTTACCTGTCAGTTTTACGTCTCCTTTGGTTTCAAACTGCGGTGGCTGCAAGCGGTGAGTGAAACGTAAGAGCATAAGTAGAATTACCGGGGCGCTACACCAGTTAAAATGGAAAAAACCGTTATAAAACAGATACAAGACGTTTCAACCTATTGGTCTTCTTCACGCTGTATGTTCGTCCTTCATATACAATAGTTTTGAATGTTTATTTGTCCTGCCTGAAAAAGACCAATGTTATTTGTCCTGCCTGAAAAAGACCAGTGTTATTTGTCCTGCCTGAAAAAGACCAGTGTTATTTGTCCTGCCTGAAAAAGACCAGTGTTATTTGTCCTGCCTGAAAAAGACCAATCGCTTGCTATTCATTGCGTCTGCTTTATTACTTTTTTTTCTATTTGTTTGGCGGTCAAATAATTCTACTTTCGCTCTAATCCAGCAGTAAAATACAGGCTTGCAGTAGACAGCATGACTGATAATTGAATTACAGCTCGGTTCGTGGACAATTACAAGATTTTTGCTTTTTATCACCTGCTTTTTGAGCATCACACACACACACACACACACACACACACACACACACACACACACACACACACACACACACGTGCGCGCGCGCACACACACTGACACGCACACATATACATGAATACAAGCACACACAGAAAGGCCTACAAACGCAATCACATACACACACAAACACACGCATAAGCATACGCGCGCGCGCACTTGCACACATACACAAAGACAACAAAATGCGACCCCCCCCCCCCCATCCACCCCCCCCCCCCCCCCCCATACACACATCGAAAATAATGAATGATCTAATTGTACAGAATTTATTTCAGTCAGACTTGATGGTAAACGCCGTTTAAATCTTTTCATGGACAGATGTAATTTGAGATCATGTCACACAAGATGTCGAAAGGCGTCGTGTTTTGTCCTGTAATTGGTGTGCCTATGTTATCTGGCAGAGTTACTTCAAATACCATGTACACTTTGACAGCTGTACGATTTGTCAATTATGCTGAAAATCACAAATAGACTAGAATCACTATATTTCTTTTTTCCACCTTAAATGATCGTTGTTATTCGTCCTAACTACTACAACGAGTCTTCATTATCTGAACAGTACATGTTCATGACGTTAACTTCTACTCAAGTTGTTTTGAATTCCTCTTTATCTTTTTTTTTTTTTTTTTACATAATGTCCAAACTTCAGAAATTAGTAATGTCACGAAAAACAAAAGAACTGTATATTCTTACTCATTGTATAATCCTGTATTCTTTGTTTCTCTTGAACTATGTACACGTTTGTGAGAGGACAATGGTTCGCTATGAATAAAACCTTTCAAACCTGAACACCCTCTCTCTCTCTCTCTCTCTCTCTCCTCTCTCCTCTCTCTCTCTCTTTCTGTGTGTATTAACTCAGTACTCAGGATCCCCCCTTGACGAGTTTCGTTTCAGCATTCGTGAAACATTCACAACATCGTTACCAGCCATGGAAATGTCGGGCCATAAAAAAACAACTCGGCCTCTGTCTGCAGAAACAACACGCGGAAAAGCAGCATGAAACATGGATCAGCTATGCACTGGAAGCTGGAAAAAACAACTCGGCCTCTGTCCGCAGAAACAACAGGCAGAAAAGCGGCATGAAACATGGATCAGCTATGCACTGGAAGCTGGAAATCAGCGTTACGGCTCTTTCTCTCTATCCATTTGATGGTCCACCGTTTCTAGATTACCATTGGTGGGCTACCAACGGGAACACCTAAACGACTCTATAATCGTATCGGAATGGACAGAGGCGTGTGTGTGTGTGTGTGTGTGTGTGTGTGTGTGTGTGTGTGTGTGTGTGTGTGTGTGCCGCGCGCGCGCGCGCATGCGCGTGCGTGTGTGTGTGTGTGTGTGTGTGTGTGTGTGTGTGTGATGATCTTTTAAAAACGAATTTCATTCTATTTACTCTCAAAAGCTTTGTTTGCAATAAACAGATGCAATTACGTCATTTCACGAGTGGCGTTTCTGCTGCTTTTATTGCAACTGCGGCCCAAAAGGCATCTGAGTATGATGCATACTGGATATGTTGAAAGTCAGCAACGTAACAGATGCTATATATTACGATGTATCGCGACACAAGACAACGCAGTACGCTGCAATACAATATAAAGAACAGAGCACTCTTTGTAATGAAAGCTGACAACATAGTCCCCGACGGGTGAAAATGCACCGGTTGGCTTCTTTAGGAGGGGTAATAAAAATGACCCAACACCAGACATGAGAAACGTTGGATCGTCGGTAAATTGAAATCATTCAACTTGAAGGATACTCACCGGTTCTTGCATTTTGCATAGCTAACTTATCAACTGTCGTGTATAGTATAAGTTATTTGTTAGCTGTTGTGTGTAGCTAATTCATCTCCCATCGTGTGTAGCCCATACTTGTCAGCTTCTTTATGTCAGCCCGTTTGTCAGCTGTCGCGTGTTTCCTACATTTGTCAGCTAGCTATCGTTTAAAGCCCATTCGTAGGCTGCCATGTAAAGCCCATTTGTCAACTATTGTGTGTTGCCCACATTTGTCGGCTGTCTCGCAAAGTTCATTTCTGAGCTATCGTGTATTTTCATTTTATCGCCTGGCAAGTACAGCCCGTTTGTCAGTTGTCGGCCCGTGTGTGTGTGTGGGGTGTGTGGTGTGTGTGTGTGTGTGTGTGTGTGTGTGTGTGAGTGAGTGAGTGAGTGAGAGTGTGTGTTGTGTATGTGTGTGTGTGCGTGCGTGCGTGCGTGTGTGTGTGTGTGTGTGTGTGTGTGTGTGTGTGTGTGTGTGTGTGTGTGTGTGTGTGTTGAAGGGCAGGTCGAGGCGAGCGTGTGCATATGCGTTTGTGTGTGCATGATTGTTTGTGTGCGTATATGTGTGTTTGTGTGCGTCCTTTTTCAAAACCGTATGTATATTACATTTGGATGTAAATCATTCAGTCAAGCAGTCCATTAATTGGTCACTCAATAAAACAGGTAATACTTCTGAGTTTTGGACATTGAAGAACAGCGGTTGGAAATGTAACAACACACATGCGAAGAAAAATAAAAGAAATGAAAAAAGTGTCAGAAAAAAATCATCACTCAGCAAATATGTAAAAACTCCAAAATTGATTTTGCAGCTGATCTATTTTATCATACTTCCAACATCTATCGTCGACAGCCCTTTTGTCAGCTGAAATAAATTATGTAGCATATTTGTAGCGATTTGTCAGTTACAGTGTGCAGCCTATTTGTAAGCTGTCGTAACAAAAGAGACAGGCGAGGAAAGCCCGCGCCGGCAACCAAGAGCAGGTCTCCCACATTCCCTGTCCAAGCTGTCAACGCACATTCCGTGCACGCATTGGCTTGATCAGCCACCTGCGTATCTCCAAATCATTTCACTCTCTCAACCCCAAGATGACTAAACTGGTTCTTGTCGACTCGACGGACGAACAGCCCATTTTTCATCCATCGCGTTTTGCCCATATTTTTCAACCTTCCTGTGTAGCCCGCTTGTCAGATATCATGTGTAGGAAGCTCGTCAACCATCCTGTGCAGCTCTTGGTCAATTGGTCAGCAATTGTGTTTTTCCCATTTGCCGTTTATTATGTGTAGCCCATGTGTCAGCTATCGACTGTATAGGCTATTTGTATGCTATGGTGCACAGCCCATTTGTCAGCTACAGTAAAAAGCTCATTTTGTCAGCTATAAAAAAAACAGCCCTTTTGTCAGCTATAGTCAACATCCCATTTGTCAGCTATAGTGAACATCACATTTGTCAGCTATAATAAACAGCCCTTTTGTCAACTATAATAAACAGCCCATTTGTCAGCTGTAGTGAACAGATCATTTGTCAGCTATAGTGAACAGCTCGTTTGTCAGCTATAATAAACAGCCCATTTGTCAGCTATAGTGAACAGCTCATTTGTCAGCTATGGTGAACAGCCCTCTTGTCAGCTATTATAAACATACCTTTTGTCAGCTATAGTGAACAGCCCTCTTGTCAGCTAAAGTGAACAGCCCTCTTGTCAGCTATAGTGAACAGCCCTCTTGTCAGCTATAGTGAACAGCTCATTTGTCAGCTATAGTGAACAGCCCATTTGTCAGCTATGGTGAACAGCCCTCTTGTCAGCTATAGTGAACAGCTCATTTGTCACCTATAGTAAACAGCCCATTTGTCAGCTATAGTGAACAGCCCTCTTGTCAGCTATTATAAACAGGCCTTTTGTCAGCTATAGTGAACAGCTCATTTGTCAGCTATAGTGAACAGCTCGTTTGTCAGCTATAACAAACAGCCCATTTGTCAGCTATAGTGAACAGCTCATTTGTCAGCTATGGTGAACAGCCCTCTAGTCAGCTATTATAAACAGACCTTTTGTCAGCTACAGTGAACAGCTCATTTGTCAGCTATAGTGAACAGCCCATTTGTCAGCTATAGTGAACAGCCCTCTTGTCAGCTATAGTGAACACTTCATTGGTCACCTATAGTGAACAGGTCGTTTGTCAGCTATAGTGAACAGCTCATTTGTCAGCTATAGTGAACAGCCCATTTGTCAGCTATAGTGAACAGCCCATTTGTCAGCTATAGTGAACAGCCCTCTTGTCAGCTATAGTGAACACTTCATTGGTCACCTATAGTGAACAGGTCGTTTGTCAGCTATAGTGAACAGCCCATTTGTCAGCTATAGTGAACAGCCCATTTGTCAGCTATAGTGAACAGCCCATTTGTCAGCTATAGTGAACAGCTCATTTGTCAGCTATAGTGAACAGGTCGTTTGTCAGCTATAGTGAACACTTCGTTGGTCACCTATAGTGAACAGGTCGTTTGTCAGCTATAGTGAACAGCCCATTTGTCAGCTATAGTGAACAGCCCATTTGTCAGCTATAGTGAACAGCTCATTTGTCAGCTATAGTGAACACTTCATTGGTCACCTATAGTGAACAGGTCGTTTGTCAGCTATAGTGAACACTTCATTGGTCACCTATAGTGAACAGGTCGTTTGTCAGCTGTAGTGAACAGCTCATTTTTCAGCTATAGGGAACAGCCTATTTATTAGCTATGGTGAACATCACATATGTCAGTTATTGTGGACAGCCTATTTATCAGCCATAGTGAACAACCCATTTGTCAGCCATAGTGAACAGCCAATTTGTCAGCTGTAGTGAACAGCCCAGTTGTCAGTTACTGTGAACAGCCCATTTATCAGTTACTGTTAACAGCCCATTTATCAGTTACTGTGAACAGCCCATTTGTCAGCTATTGTGAACAGCCAGTTCATCAGCTGTCGTGTTGTAGCACATATGTCAGCTACTGCGTGTTGCCTGCGTTGTTGTAGCCTATTTGTTAACTGTTGTGTACATCCAATTGTTCACCGTTCATGTGCAGCCATCTGGTCAGCTATTGTGCAGCCATCTGGTCAGCTATTGTGCAGCCATCTGGTCAGCTATTGTGCAGCCATCTGGTCAGCTGTTGTGTCTGGCCCATTTCTCAGCCGTCGCCTTAGCCCACTTGTCAGCTATCGAGTTTCGTCTCTATTTCTCCATTGTCAGCTATCGAGTTTCGTCTCTATTTCTCCATTGTCAGCTATTGAGTTTCGTCTCTATTTTTCCATTGTCAGCTATTGAGTTTCGTCTCTATTTCTCCATTGTCAGCTATCGAGTTTCGTCTCTATTTCTCCATTGTCAGCTATCGAGTTTCGTCTCTATTTCTCCATTGTCAGCTAATGAGTTTTGTCCTTTCCCAATTGTCAGCTATCGAGTTCCGTCTCTATTTCTCCATTGTCAGCTATCGAGTTTTGTCCTTTCCCAATTGTCAGCTATCGAGCTTTGTCCTTCTTTCTCAATCGTCAGCTATCATTTTTTTTCTCTTTTCCAGCTGTCAGTTGCTGAGTTTCGTTCTTCTTTTTTCCAATTGTCAGCTATCGAGTTTTGTCCTTCTTCCCCAATTGTCAGCAACTGAGTTTTGTCCTTTCCTAATTGTCAGCTATTGAGTTGTGTCCATTTGTCCATTTGTCAGCTATCGAGTTGTGTCCATATTCCCCAGTTGTCAGCTATCGAGTTGTGTCCATATTCCCAGTTGTCAGCTATGAGTTGTGTCCATTTCCCAGTTGTCAGCTATCGAGTTGTGTCCATTTTCCCGAGTTGTCAGCTATCGAGTTGTGTCCATTTTCCCCAGTTGTCAGCTATCGAGTTGTTCCATTTTCCCCAGTTGTCAGCTATCGAGTTGTGTCCATTTTCCCCAGTTGTCAGCTATCGAGTTGTGTCCATTTTCCCCAGTTGTCAGCTATCGAGTTGTGTCCATTTTCCCCAGTTGTCAGCTAGATTCATCCATTTTCTGTTGTCAGCTTGTGTGCCATTTTCCCAGTTGTCAGCTATCGAGTTATCCACTTTCAGGTGTGTGTGCAGTCATTTGTCAGCTATTGTTAGCACTTCATATCCTTGTACCTTTCGAGGTGGTTGTGTGGCATGGTACCACTTCTGTCAGCCAACATCTGTAGTCCATTTGTCAGGTATTGTGTGGATCCTACATGTAAGCCAACATCTGTAGTCCATTTGTCAGGTATTGTGTGGATCCTACATGTCAGCCAACATCTGTAGTCCATTTGTCAGGTATTGTGTGGATCCTACATGTCAGCCAACATCTGCTAGTCCATTTGTCAGGTATTGTGTGGATCCTACATGTCAGCCAACATCTGCAGTCCATTTGTCAGGTATTGTGTGGATCCTACATGTCAGCCAACATCTGCAGTCCATCTGTCAGGTATTGTGTGGATCCTACATGTCAGCCAACATCTGCAGTCCATTGTCAGGTATTGTGTGGATCCTACATGTCAGCCAACATCTGTAGTCCATTTGTCAGGTATTGTGTGGATCCTACATGTCAGCCAACATCTGTAGTCCATTTGTCAGGTATTGTGTGGATCCTACATGTCAGCCAACATCTGTAGTCCATTGTCAGGTATTGTGTGGATCCTACATGTCAGCCAACATCTGAGTCCATTTGTCAGGTATTGTGTGGATCCTACATGTCAGCCAACATCTGCAGTCCATTTGTCAGGTATTGTGTGGATCCTACATGTCAGCCAACATCTGTAGTCCATTTGTCAGGTATTGTGTGGATCCTACATGTCAGCCAACATCTGTAGTCCATTTGTCAGGTATTGTGTGGATCCTACATGTCAGCCAACATCTGTAGTCCATTTGTCAGGTATTGTGTGGATCCTACATGTCAGCCAACATCTGTAGTCCATTTGACAGGTATTGTGTGGATCCTACATGTCAGCCAACATCTGTAGTCCATCTGTCAGGTATTGTGTGGATCCTACATGTCAGCCAACATCTGTAGTCCATCTGTCAGGTATTGTGTGGATCCTACATGTCAGCCAACATCTGTAGTCCATCTGTCAGGTATTGTGTGGATCCTACATGTCAGCCAACATCTGTAGTCCATCTGTCAGGTATTGTGTGGATCCTACATGTAAGCCAACATCTGCAGTCCATTTGTCAGGTATTGTGTGGATCCTACATGTCAGCCAACATCTGTAGTCCATTTGTCAGGTATTGTGTGGATCCTACATGTCAGCCAACATCTGCAGTCCATCTGTCAGGTATTGTGTGGATCCTACATGTCAGCCAACATCTGCAGTCCATTTGTCAGGTATTGTGTGGATCCTACATGTCAGCCAACATCTGTAGTCCATTTGTCAGGTATTGTGTGGATCCTACATGTCAGCCAACATCTGTAGTCCATTTGTCAGGTATTGTGTGGATCCTACATGTCAGCCAACATCTGTAGTCCATCTGTCAGGTATTGTGTGGATCCTACATGTCAGCCAACATCTGCAGTCCATTTGTCAGGTATTGTGTGGATCCTACATGTCAGCCAACATCTGCAGTCCATTTGTCAGGTATTGTGTGGATCCTACATGTCAGCCAACATCTGTAGTCCATTTGTCAGGTATTGTATGGATCCTACATGTCAGCCAACATCTGTAGTCCATCTGTCAGGTATTGTGTGGATCCTACATGTCAGCCAACATCTGTAGTCCATTTGTCAGGTATTGTGTGGATCCTACATGTCAGCCAACATCTGTAGTCCATCTGACAGGTATTGTGTGGATCCTACATGTCAGCCAACATCTGTAGTCCATCTGTCAGGTATTGTGTGGATCCTACATGTCAGCCAACATCTGTAGTCCATCTGTCAGGTATTGTGTGGATCCTACATGTCAGCCAACATCTGTAGTCCATCTGTCAGGTATTGTGTGGATCCTACATGTCAGCCAACATCTGTAGTCCATCTGTCAGGTATTGTGTGGATCCTACATGTCAGCCAACATCTGTAGTCCATTTGTCAGGTATTGTGTGGATCCTACATGTCAGCCAACATCTGCAGTCCATCTGTCAGGTATTGTGTGGATCCTACATGTCAGCTATCGTGTGCTCTCCATTGTCTCTCATTACTGATATTGTTGTTATTATTATTTATATCATTATTATTAAATCATCATCATCATTACTATTATCATCATCAACATTATTGTTGTTATCATTACTAGTTTCAGTACAACTGTTAACATTATCATTATCATCATCAACATTATTATTACATCATCATCATCATCATCATCATCACCATCATCATCATTATTACTATTATCATCATTGTTATTGTTGCTGTTTGATTCTCATTATTATCATTATTATTATCATTTTCATTATTTATTATTATTATTATTACTAATTTTGTTATCCTCATTCTCATTATTATCATTGTTGTTATTATTATATAAGTTATTGTTACTATTATTATCATTATAATTGATGTTGTTATCATCATTATAATTATTGTTATTATTATTATTATTATCGTTATCATCATCATCATTATTATTATTATCATTGTCGTTGTTCTTCTTATTGTCGTTATTTTTGTTCCTTTAGTCATTACTATATCATTAGTAGTTCAATAGCGCCTGTCCTCTGTTAGAAATCAAGCTCTAAGCGCTGCGCGATAAACGCTATCATTCACACGACGGGCTGTCTGCTCGGGTAGAGCCGACCGAAGAGCTGCCTGCTGACGCTTCATTCAGTCGTTTCCAAAGTCATTCAGTCTACACCAGTGTACCCGGCCTCTCTGTCCTTCATGCTTTCGAATTGTTTCACAGCGTGGTGCATGCTGTGTGTATAATGTATGGTTGTTTCACAGCGTGGTGCATGCTGTGTGTATAATGTATGGTTGTTTCACAGCGTGGTGCATGCTGTGTATATAATGTATGGTTGTCTTCTACAGCAATGGTCCATTACCGGGTGACGCTTACGTGTAACTAACTATAAGAGGAAGCTGGCTTTGATGATGTCAAGTGGAACACCACAGGTCCAGATAGAGCACGCGCACTTGGTACCTGAAGGAGACGTATGTGAGGTTGCTTAGCGGCAGGGGCAGAGTGTAGTTGGTGTAGAACTCGTCGTTAACAAACACCTGCACGTGGACAAGACACGTTGTCAATCATCAAAAAGTCAGTAAATTCTCTGTCTGTCTCCCTGTCTGTCTGTTTCCTTCTCTCCCTCCCCCCTCTCCCTGCTCTTTCTCTCTCCCTGCTCTCTCTCTCTCCCTCTCCCTCCCTTTCTCTCTCCCCCTCACCTTCCCCCCTCTCTCTCCCCCTCTCTCCCCCTTTTTTCTCCCCCCCCTCTCTGTCTCTACCCCTTTCTCTCCCCATCCTCTCTCTACGCCCCTCTCTCCCCCCCTCTCTCTCCCCCCTCTCTCTCTCCGCCCCCCTCTCTTACGTGCACTTCACTGGAGGTATTAGCGATGATGGTGACGTCGAAGTCCTGGTGGGGCAGGAAGGGGAAGTCCGGGGGGCTGACGGTCAGCCTGTCGTCCCCCACCCTGCCGTTCACCCCGTCCACCCGATGGTTCAGGAAGCTCATGTTGCTGTAGCGCTTGTACTGGTAGCAGGTCATCAGGTTGAACAGGATGTCCTCCTCGTTGGCCCGCAGGTTCACCACCCACCTGTCCAAAGCCAAGACCAGGCTGAAGGACAACTCTTCCAACCAATCAAAGGATGACAACTCTTCCATGCAGACTAAAATTCCGACAACTCTTCCAGCCAAGGGTCATTATTACTTTCGACGTATGGAGGAAAATTATGGGTGAACGTAATGGACCTATTCCAGAAGAAAAAAAAAAAATCAAGGGAAGATAACGTCTGTCTTTCCTTGCAACTAGAGTTACCCTTTGTCAGTTATGATAGTCAAACACATGGATCTCAGGAGTCAAATATTTGATTTGAGGCGCAGGCCAGAATATCGATCAGAATACCGACCGTCTTCATTACGGGTGGCACACAGGCACCCCCGTGTCACATCAGTGTTTTGGCTTTTCTCATCTGGTTGATCTGTTATACTGCCTGATGAGGCTAAACTGCTTTTGGCGTGGGCGTACCCGAGGCATCTGCTCTATGAAAGCTCTGACACAGATGGCCTCATTCGCCGATCCCCAAACATCGTCCACGCCCTTTGACTCTTTGAAGACAACATTGTCTTGTTCTTAAGAAAACAGAGTGGATTTTAAAGGGAAAGAAGCTGAATGAGAAATGAGATTACTTCCACCTCCTCCCTGTCCTGCTTACACTTCCTCCCTGTCCTGTTGACACTTCCTCCCTGTCCTGTTGACACTTCCTCCCTGTCCTGTTGACACTTCCTCCCTGTCCTGTTTACACTTCGTCCCTGTCCTGTTTACACTTCATCCCTATCCTGTTGACACTTCCTCCCTGTCCTGTTTACACTTCCTCCCTGTCCTGTTTACACTTCATCCCTGTCCTGTCTCCTGTACATGAACATTCACAGGTATGTTAGGAAACGTGACTGGCTGATTCCTGCGGGCTTCCATGCCATCAGAAGCCAGACCCCTCGCTAGTGACCATTGGAAGATTTAGAGAAGACTGAAGTAACGTGGGCCACCGATCACACACACACAGACACACACTCTCTCTCTCTCTCTCTCACACACACACACACACACACACACACACACACATCACACAGAGAGAGAGAGAGAGAGAGAGAGAGAGAGAGAAGACAGACAGACAGACAGACAGACACACACACACACACACACACACACACACACACCACACACACACGCACACACGCACACGCACACACACACACACACACACCACCACCACCACCACCACCACCATCAAGCCTGACCTCTCATCCCCATCAAAGTTGCCGTGAAGACAGAGTGACCAACCAGGCTGGGGAGTGTGTGGCACTCTGTAGTTGACCTCCACCTTGGCCTGCCCCAACACAGGCCACACGCCACAATTAGGATCTTGCACCAAAACACTGTATATATATATATATATATATATATATATATATATATATCATAATCCAAGTAAGCGTTTTGAGGCCTACCTTAACTCTAAGCCAGCATTTAATGTTAAACTGATGATTGATTAGAGGAACAACTCCCCACCAATCGTTTCCCTTGTTTTGGGGGATTTTCACCGATGAAATTACAATCTTCGAATACATGACCTTCCCCATCGTGGACGTCACATTTCAGGTCTTTGCACTTACTCGTAACCTTATCTTTGCGCCAGCTCAAAGCGCCCAAATAGTCCCATTCCGTTGATGTTAATCTGTCTGCTCGGAACCGCCTCGCTTGTACCTTAACGGCTGTATGAAAAAAACATGAAGAGAATCAGCTTTATGAGACAATAAACATTCTCAAAACAATCTAATTGCGCCAGTCGACTCCTTAAGCAAGGCCTTAGAGCATCAATGTTTGGTCCGCAGCCACAACACAACGTCAGAGCCCACCCAGGATGTCACCCACGTCCTTCTTTTTTTTTTTTTTTTTTTTTTTTTTTGCTGTCCCAACCTCTGCGCCACCTCAGAGGCAGTGCACCCACGCCGCTCATTCCGACACCCCGTCCACAGCCACAGCCTGGTCGGCCCCGCCGCAGCCCCGGCACCGGCAATCCACAGGGAGCAGTCAATGTCAAGCCGTCAAGAGGCAACCCACCGGAGGAGACACTGCACTGCTGCCGAGTCACTTCGGTGGTGTTCAGTGGCGCCTGTTCTGATCTAACATACACAGGACACCACCTACTAAGCCCCCTACTGACGACAATAATTGCTTAGTCGCGGAGCCGGCGTGAGTGAGCTCTCCCTCCGGAGGGCGCCACCACGTCCGTCCAACGACAGCCCCCATGGACTCGCCGATACCGGTGACCCCAACGGAACCAAACCAAGGCCACAGACGTGGAGAGGACATCGAAATTGAGGTCACCATGAGAGCAGGGCATGAAGGGCCACAGAACTTGAGACATTTTTTTTTATGCTGATCGATGAGAATGAGGATGATTAAGATGATGCTGCGGATTTCCATTTCGGTCTGAGACTACATGACAGGGCTGTACTCTACGCTTCCTTTCATAATATATCCCGGCGTCAACCAGGCCCGAGAGATACAGGCACCTGCAGTGTTGGTCAGGAAATTTGAGCAACACTCTCAGAAACGCATCCATTAAGTGGATGAAACTCGACTGTGTGGCCCCAGTCTTCCCAACTGAGTCCGCAGCAACTCAACTCTGGGTAGGAGCCGGTCGGGGCAGAAAAACC
>CM065729.1:36439904-36452404 GCA_033310375.1 Conus canariensis | reverse complement strand
ACGTATTTTCGTTAACGTTTGTGGTAGGTTGAACAACCCTAAACATTTAAGTAATTTGAACAACTAGAAGAGGTTAAGTTGATTTTGTTGGAAAGATGACAGTCATGGAATGCACGTGTTCATGTGAGAGTGACAGTGAATTTGACTGTAACGAGACAGACGCTGAAAACTGACAGTATACGTTTAACTGCCCCCAAAATGCAGTTATTGAATGCTGACGACGATCACAACTACAGGTAGTGTTTGCAATGCTGTATCTGTATTCATTAGTTTTGTTAGCGAACCTACTGGGCCTCTTATGGCTCATTATCTGTCTTTCATTCTTTTCCAGATGTTTGAGGAGACAGAAGCCATCAGGTAAAATTACTTATCTTTCTCTCTTTATGTAGTAGCTTGATAACATTGTTCACTTCAGTAGTTCGCTGAGTGAATCCCTTGCGTGACGTTGAGTCTATGACAGTGGTGACCCCTAGTTTTTATGCGTGAGAGTGGTTCAGAACACACACCCATTGAAAATAAGTTAAATTTAGTTAGCCCACTTCATGACAGTCTTCTTCGCTGTGTAGTTCTTCTCCCTTCATTCCTTTACAATGTCAGTGTAACGCCATCCTGAGAGGCCAGTTAGCCGTGGCCACTGCAAACTGACTGCTGCCAAACAACTTGGTCTCCAATGGGTGAAGTTTGGTACGGTGCTTCAAAATTCATCGGTGCCAATCAAATACTCTTCACCATCGTCCGTCAGTGTTTCAGAATCATGCAGTTTGTTTTTGACCAGAAAAAGTGCAGCTTTAAAATAAGTAAATTTCTAAAACCAGGGAAGAGCATAGAGTGCTTGAACAATTCATCTATTTATTAGGTTTTTCTGCTTCTTTCTTTCTTTCTTCATTTATTTATTTATTTATTTGTTTATGTGTTTATGTTCTTATCTATGTGCTTATTTGTTTATTCATCTATTTATTTATTCATTTGTTTATTTATCTATTCATTTATTCATTTGTTTATCAATTTCCTCTTATCTCTTTTCTTTTTTCCCTTGACTTCTGCAAAAGAATTAGTTCTGCAATAAGGTTCGAATAGCAGGCTTTTGTTTATCATCAGTTGTTTACTGTTAGATCACTATTCCTCTATCACTTTGTCATCGGAATCTGTCCGCTATGGTATTTGTTTTTCACTGCATTTTCTACGACCTACAGTAGAGAGGAACAACATCAATGTAAAAAAAAAAAAAAAACAGATAGAAAAGTCGTCTACGATCTGACCGTTTCGTTTTTCCATACACGCTGTCGGCAGGTTCCGTTGTGTAGACTCCATTCCCCGTCACGGCAGATGGCTGTGGGCACGTCATCACCACTGCTCATGTAGTCGTCATCACAGAGGAGTTCCGCTTCCAGTGACGTAGGCGAGTGTTCTTTAATGACGTCAACCGTTCTGTTGTTGGCGTGCCATACCACATCCTCGGCGCGGCATAAATTGGCTGGAAGTAATAATGAAATCTGAATCTTGATAGTCTGTGTGGAGTGTGTTTGTTTCACTTCTCCATCCGTAGGAGAGTGAATGTGTGTGTGTGAGTGTGTGTGTGTGTGTGTGTGTGTGTGTGTGTGTGTGTGTGTGTGTGTGTGTGAGTGTGTGTGTGTGTGTGTGTGTGTGTGTGTGTGTGTGTGTGCGTGCGTGCGTGCGTGTGTGTATGTGTATGTGTGTGTGTGTGTGTGTGTGTGTGTGTGATGAGAGAGAGAGAGAGAGAGAGAGAGAGAGAGAGAGAGAGACCGACAGAGACAGACAAAGACACATGCAGACAGACACAGAGAGAGAATGTGTGAGCGACGTTGATGGGGCAGGGGGGTGGGGAGGGGAAGGGGAGAAGGAAGAAAGTTGAGGTAGCCTACTATACACCCCCAACAGTTCAGAAAGGACACCCCTCCCACTCCCTCCCAGCTCCTCCCCCCCCCCCCCCCACGTTTTTTTTTTTTAGTAACTTTTTTTTTCCATGTCGTTCTTTTTCTGAGACACATGAAAAACTCAGAAACCAAACTCAAGTCTGTGTCTATTTATAGAGTTGGGTGCAACAAATCACAGCAGCTCCAAAGTACCGAAGGAAATCTCCCTGACCATCATAATCTGTCTGAAAATCCACTTTGTGATGTCAGATTTTTTACAATCAAGCACATAAGGGAAACGCGCTTTCCCAGCGACAGAGATCTCAATTTCACTCACACAGAGAAATCTGATTTTAACGATGAGGATTTAGACAGTTCTTGTTTTCTTTTTTTATCACAACCCGTTCGACCTCGATGGGCCCTTACTGGTCGGGTCACTCAACGATGGGCCCTTACTGGTCGGGTCACTCAACGATGGGCCCTTACTGGTCGGGTCACTCAACGATGGGCCCTTACTGGTCGGGTCACTCAACTGCAGGGAAAAGAACAAAACAAAGCCTATGGCGTCAGACACCTGGATAATCATGGGTCACTCACCAGTTCAAGAGCAACAGAACAAAGACCCATGCGATCAGCGACACCCAGGATAATTCATGAGGTGCAGCTCACCAGTTCACATCCTGATGACGATGCGATCAGCGACACCCAGGATAATTCATGAGGTGCAGCTCACCAGTTCACATCCTGATGACGATGCGATCAGCGACACCCAGGATAATTCATGAGGTGCAGCTCACCAGTTCACATCCTGATGGACGTTAGGCACAGGTATCATGGTGCTGCCATTGCCACTGGGTAGTTGGGTAGTGGTGTGCCTAGCAGGTGTGTGTGTGTGTGTGTGTGTGTGTGTGTGTGTGTGTGTGTTGTGTGGCGCGCGGTGCGTGCGTGCTTGCGCGCGTGTGTGTATGTTTGTGCGCGCGCGCCACACACACACACACACACACACACACACACACACACTGGTGACTTTGCTCAGAGAAATCTGCGCGCACCTTTCCTTCATCCACACATGAGTAACCCACCTTCGTTCAGGAACAGCTCCAAGCCCTGCTGCACCTCTCCACTTGACTGTTCCCCCACCACCAGCTGTGACAACAGCACACACGTTCCCCGGCCTCCTGCCCCGTACATCATAGCCACGCAGGGTTCTGCCGCCGTGCGCAGAGCGCAGGCCACCGCACAATCCAACCTTGACCTTGATGACGTCACCATCATGGCGGCGGAGCTGGAAGCGTTTCGATAAGGATTTTGAGGAACTGTCCTCCAGAAAGACATTCGGACAGTGTTGGCTGTGCAGAGTGATGTGAGAGAAAGCGTCACCATCACAGCCACCAAGTTTGCCGCTGACATTGCTGTTTCCCAAAAGGTTCTTCCTTGTGCTTTAGGTCTCACTGTGTTTTGTTTCCTGAAAAGAAAAGAAAAATTTCATTGTACTGGTGAGTAGGGATGGTTCACATGGGGGGTTTGAGCTGGCATTATTAGTTCAACCAAGAAGACCTTGAAGAAGACAATATGTCCTGGAGTGGGTTAACTGAATTTAACTTATTTTCAAGTTAGGATATAGATACGTGTTCTGACCCACTCTCACACACAAAAACGGGGGTCACCACTGTCAAGGACTCAATGTCGCACAAGGGATTCACTCAGAGAACTACTGAAGTAAATAATATTATCAAACTACTACATAAAGTAAAATAATTTACCTGAGGGCTTCTGTCTGCTCAAACAAATACCTGGGAAAGAATGAAAGGCATATAATGAGCCAAAAGAGGCCAGTAGATTTGCTAACAAAACTAAATAATGGAAATACAGCATAGCAAACACTATCTGTAGTTGTAATCGTCGTCAGCATTTACCAACTGCACCTCTGGGCAGCGTCACGCATAGTTAGTTTTCAGCGTCTGTCTCGTTAAAATCGAGTTCACAATTACTCACACACTTACATGAACACGTGCATTCCGTTACTGTCATCTTTCTAACAAAGTCAGTTTCAAACTCTTCTGCTTGTTCAAATTACTTTAGCATTAAGGGGTCTGCAGCCTGCCACAAACGTTAACCGAATTTGCGTTTGTGATGTTTTTAACACAAAATTGGAATTTTCCTTTTTCTTTCTGATCATCTATAACAATACATTATTCACATAAAAACCTTTGCCTTCACATATGACACAGTATATTAAGCTTGCTAGTGACAGGCTGTAAACAAGTAAGGAAACGTGACACGTGTAAGAGTTGTGAAAACTTTTGAATAACCTTAGATTTCATTACGTTCTGAATCCATATACTCTGCACTTTACCATGTTTGTGATTTGTTTTCAGTATGCAAGACTTCGGTCATATTGTCAAATAGGGCGCCATTGATTTTGCAACAGTTTATCACTCCCTTAGTGACAAACATCACTCTGTGTCAGAAATCCTTTCATTTGTGAATTCCCCTTACCTTTCACGCACTCACTATCCGTCGTGTAGAAGGTTCAAGACTACAAATGCGTTACTTATAAACTGTCTCCCGTTCACTCTACTTGTGTGACGGTCTTATGACTTTGTTTCTGTTACATTATTGTTGTCGAAGTAATGCCAGTTGTGCAAAAGGATAAACTGGCTCCTTGATGCCTCACGCTCTGTGTGCTCTGTGTTGTCATTTCTGCCAGGCGATTCGGTGTTGTGAAGGCATCTATTTATTTGATAATGGGAGCAAGAGTTACCCTGCTTGTTCACTGATTACTGTTTACTGTTCCCTGCCTCATTTAAGATTTCCTTTCGTGCCTGGACTTGTTCACGGTTCTTCGCGAGTGGCACATCCCACAGCCTGTGACCTTTCGTTCTTTCCTTGTTCAGGGTCCAGAGCAGACACTGGTCAGTAAGCGTGGGTGTGAAGACGAAGTTAATCAGCTTAGCTTTGGTCTCCACTGGGATGTCTGGCTGCTTCCGAAGTGGGGCGAGATGGTGACTCACGTTACTGGCCTTCTGCACTCCCGTCTGCCTATCTCTGTCCAGACTTCCAACTACAGTGAAAATACTTCCGAGATGCTTGAACTCGCTTACTTTTTTCACTTTTGCCCCATCTACATTTATGTTGCAGCCGCCGGGTTTTCTACAGACTGTCACCTCTCTCGATCACCTCTGTATCGCCAGTACTGATCTCCATGCCATCCTGTCCACCTAATGACTTCGGTAAAATCCCACACCTCAAGCAGCCTCACAACACACTTCCCCGGGTACGGTATCCCAACAGGGCTGCCACTGGGGGAGGAGGATAGCGTACGTCAGATGAGGGGAGAAGGCGTCATCAGAGAAAAGAGAAACAGCACAGCTCCATCACTTTGTCCGACGCCCTTGCAGTGCCGGCTGCACACCAAAAATGAATGTGCCAAGGTCTTGCTTAACGAGTCGAGTACTTACAGACTGGCACAATTAGATTGTTTTGATAATTTTTGTTGTGTCTGAAAGTTGATTCTCCTTATTTTCTTTCATATGGCCTTTAAGGTGCAAGCCAGGTGGTTCCAAACAGACAGATTAAAATCAATGGAATGGGACTAATTGGGCGCTCTCAGCTGGCGCAAAGATAGGGCTGAGGATGAGTGCAAAGGCCTGAAATGTGTGTCAGCTATGGGGAAGGTCATGTATTTGAAGATTGTTTGTGATTTCATCGGTGAAAAGCTCCCCAAACAAGGGAAGTTATTGGTGGGGAGTTGTTCTTTTGATCAATTATCAGTTTAACATTAAATGTTCCCTCAAATTTATGGTAGACCTCAAAACGCTTACATGGATTATATAGTGTTGCAAAATCCTAATTGTGGTGTGTGGCCTGCTCTCTCTGTAGAGGACATTATACTGACCGGACTAGGCTAGTCTGAGTCGTCTTAGAGTTGAACATCTTCGTGATGTTAAAGTGACGTCATCGCCCGAAAAACATGCACGTCATCCTGGAGTATGCTGGCTATCTCCGCCACGGAGGCGACGTTTTTTTTTTTTTTTTTTTTTTTTTTTACCCTGAGTCTGCTTGTTTCTTTGTTGGTTTGTTTGTCAGTTTGTCTGTCAACAAGATAACACGTCAACTACCGAGTCGATCTGATCGACACTTAGTGGAAAGATGAATGGGGGGCCCTTGGACGAACACAACGACTACTGGTTTGGATCCGGGTTAAAGGGCCAATCCATCTCTCTGATATTGCCACATACAACATTTTTGTTCGATATTTTCGTCCATTTATCGAGAAATAATGCATGTCTCGATGAAAAGAAGCCAAATGTGACTTTTATATCTGAGAGGACATGCACTAAAGAGAAATGTACATAGTAATGGCATTAATATTAATTCATTTGGCATTTATAACAATGATCGTGATGAGAGGAGGAGGATTAAAAAAATAAGGCTAATAATAGTAATGAAGATGATGATGATGATGATGATGATACTACTACTTCTACTACTACTACTACTACTACTACTACTACTAGTAGTAGTAGTAGTAGTAGTAGTAGTGGTGGTGGTGGTGGTGGTGGTGGTGATATTAAAAAGCATGTTACGAAAAGAAATTAACAACACAATATTAACATCAATGTTAATAGCAATACTACTACTACTACAACAACAACTACTATTACTACTACTACTGATGATGATGATGATGATGATGATGATGATGATGATGACGACGACGATGCTGACCATAGGAATATCAAGAGTTCAACACGTTTTCCAATGCTTTGACAAGTATGATTCGGCAAAGGAACATCAAAAATTTTAAAACAAATTTCAAGTCAACAACATACATATATATACATACATGTGTGCACATGAGATTTGCAATGGTGCGTATACAAGAAACAACACGTGGAAAGCACTGATAAGATGAGTACAAGCAAGATAAAATATTCTTATTGTACTAGTATGCCTACATCAGAGAGAATATCCTTGTACTAGTACTCCTACTTTCTCAAGAGCTTATTTCTAACGCACGTTACCATCTCCTGGGTGCCACGCTAGCGCAGTGGTAGAGTGCCCCCATCCCCTCCACCACCCCCTCTCCACCCACTCCCTTCCCTGTTGGCCTCCAATATAACCATTGCCATTTTCACCGCCCATCGTAATGTGTGGTCGTTCTGGTGGTGCCAGTGTGTAAGACAATTCCCTTTGATTTGTCCCCGTCTGCCGTATCACTTTCATTGTTATTGCTAATGTTATTATAGTTGTTACTGTTGTTGTTGTAATTGTTGTTGTCATTATTATTATTATTACTATTATCATTATTATCATTATCATCATCATCATCATCATCATTATTAATATCATTATTATTATATTATTATTATCATTACCATCATCATTATATTATTATTATTATTGTTATTATTATTATTATTATCATTATCATCATTATTATTATCATAATTATCTTTCTTATTATTATTATCATTATTATCTTTTTATTATTTTTATTATTATTATTACTATCATTATCAACATCATCATCATCATCATTACTTTTTTACATTTATCATTACCATTGTTATTATCATATAACTACCATTATAATCATTATCATTATTCTTATCATCATCATCACCATCATCATCGTCATCATCATCTTCATCAACACCATTATCGTCATCATCATTATCATTATTATTGCTATTATTATTATCATTATTTACAGTACTTGTCAAGCGCCTACCGTCGGTTAGATATCGAACACTGAGCGCTTTCTCTTCTTCCTCCTCTTCTTCTTCTTCTTCTTCTTCTACTCTCTCTCTCTCTCTCTCTCTCTCTCTCTCTCTCTCTCTCTCTCTCTCTCTCTTTTAACAGTCCACGCTCTCGTTTACTTAACAGGCTGCCTACCTGGGTAGAGCGGACTGAAGAGCTGCCTGCTGGTGCTACAGTCAGTCGTTTTCCATGTCGTACCGTCAATATTGATCACTCAACATTTTTCTCTCTGTTTTTCTTATTCTTTTGATTTCTCAGGCAGGGTGCATGGAAAGTAAAACGTGTCATCCATACCAACGGCCAAACTGGCCTACTCTTCCGACAGTTGGTGATAGGAATTACATGTAGGGGAGATATAATGCGTGCGTTCATACTCAGAGCGTCGGTTTACAGTCTCATCTGAGGGACTTTTCGGGAAATGGAGTCAGAACTGTGAAGGGGGAAAAAAGAACAAACTAACAAACCCTGTACTGAAACGGTCTGGCAGAGATTCGAACCCTCAACCCCAGAATTACAGGATTATGTTCGGTGCTCTTTTACCCACTGAACTGTCCCGGCCTACCATTTTGGTGGGGATGGAGTGTAAATCCGAATGCAGCTAACTCACTCTTCCAGAATAGTCTCAGATATCGGTGTTAACAAATGGTTTGTGTTGTAGAAATAGCAATGAATAATACCGATTATATATAACTCGACAAACGTTAATACAAAACCGTTAAGCGACTAAGGAAATGAATGAATGAATGAATACGTCGTAAGCAAATTGATAACCGACATCAACATTTCAATAACGCCCATTGATTAAAAAAAAGCTTCAAGTGTCCATTAAAACAGAGAAAAAGATGTGAAGATTCCTAAAATCTTACAAACCAAAGAATGAAAATGAGGAATCGAAGAGAAACGAACAAAGAATAAAATGAAGAAAGATCCCTAACTCCCCAGTGCTTTCTCTCTTTCTCCAACAGAACCCCCACCCCACCCCCCAAGCTCCCTCCTTCCCCTCCAGATCCCTCCCTCCCCCCTATACTCCTTTCCCGATAACGTCAAAGCAACACCAACAAGCAAACAAACAAATATGCTTGTCCTCACAACTGGTATCACAGCCTGTTACGTCCCGGGCCTCAAAGGGAAAGGCTCCCACGAACACGTCACTCTCTCGCGACCGTGATGTAAAATGGCATTGTGCATGGGCCACACACACACACAACACGAGGTGCACGTGCTCTATGTAATCTCTCTCTCTCTCTTGCTCCCGGTCCACAGCTCACATACAAGGATCTGGTCTGTGATCAACGCACCACACACGCGGTCTCTGACTATGGCGGTCGGTACCTCATATGCCACCGTTGCTTTCACAAGAACAAGGTCGAGTGACAAGAGAGATGGCAGGAGCACCGGCAAAGAGGAGGGGTAGGGTGGAGGTAGGTAGGGGGAAGGGGTGAGGGGAAGGGGAGTTGCGCCGGTGAGGCAATGGTAATGCAAGGGTGTTTGTGGAAGAGGGAATGCGGGGTAAACAGAGAAGAGAGAGAGAGAGAGAGAGAGAGAGCGAGAGAGAGAGAGAGAGAGACAGACAGACAGACAGACAGACAGACAGAGACAGAGGGAGGAGGGAGGAAGACAGATGATGATGATGATGATGATGATGATGATGATGATGATCTTTATTTCCCAGGGTAACAGATAAGCAAACATGCTTTTTTTCATCCGGCCCTTGCCCCGCTAGGGGACTAACTAAGCATAACTAGCGACTAAAACTTACAAAATTTGTAACAAACACACATATCTTCACAAATGCATTAAAAGTTGATGAGTTGTTCATCCATTAACATTTAAGGCGAGAGAGTTACATTCCTTTTGTAAAATATTAATATAAAAAGCTGCTAAGGATGATAATAAGACAACTACAATGCATCAGTAATATCATTTTTTTCCCTTTACATTTACATGATGTGGTTACAAGGCAAGACAAGAACGAGCAGTACTACAATCAGTTATCAGTTAACGACAATAAAGTCCCAGCATCAATAATCATAACGCTTATTCATCATGATGTGTGTATGTGTGCGTGTGCGTGTGCATGTGCACGCGCGCGCGTGCGGGTGCGGCGTGTGTGTGTGTGTGTGTGTGTGTGCGTGCGCGCGGGGTGTGTGTGTGTTGTGTGTGTGTGTGTTGTGTGTGTGTGTGTGACAGAGGAAGAGAGAGAGAGAGAGAGAGAGAGAGAGAGAGAGAGAGAGGAGAGATGACATCCTAATCTTCCTCCCCCCTCCCTCATCTTTTTTTTCTTCTTCTTGAACTGTTCATACACTACCCAAGACTAGAATTATAAATTTAGTGACAATACATCAATACGCAGCCGTAATTACGAAGAGAGAGAGAGAGAGAGAGAGAGAGAGAGAGAGAGAGAGAGAGAGATGATATTTCCATTTTTCTTATCCAAAATATTATATGCTAAACATTACTATGAAATTTGAATAATGAGCAACAATACATCAATATAATCAACAGTAACCAGGGCACACATTTGTCATCATGTAGATACAGTGCTTCAAGAAATCAAAAGTGTTAGGACATCAATCAATTAGTGACAATGCACCAATAAAATCAGTGACCACAACATTCATTCATCATGATATGATTACAATCATTAATAAAACCAGTGGTAACCATATCTCTCAATTCATCATTATCTGGTTTTTAAAAAATCAGTAGAAAGGAAGCGGCGTATCAGTTTAATGTGTAGCAAAACAGATGGTGTGCCCTGGTATATGTATTTTGTCCCTAATAGTAATGGTCTGTTGTGAAATGTGTAATTAGTTTTTCCCTGAAGGATTCTGCATTTTGAGTGCATCGGAAATGTAGTGGAAGTGAATTCCAAACCACACTGCCAGAGTAAGATAAGCTTGATTTAAATAGCTCTATTCTAAGTGTGGGAACCTGGAATTTGGTTTAATCCCTAGGGTTTATGTTAGTTAAATTTAGACGGAAGAGTTGGTGGTGCTAAAGCCGACGCAATTTTTTGCATTAGCAAACATTTGTTGACAGCAAACATTTCTTTTAGCGGAAGGGCCCCTGCTTTAGAATAATCCCCTTCACTAAGACTAGACGATTTTACTAGAACTGCTTTTAAGTGCTCTTATGTAGACACTCGTAAGAGGTTTCATGGCTTTAGCACTAGCAGAATCAAATCGTGTTGAACAATAATTGATTGAAGAGAGAATATCTGCGTGTAGGAATAATTTCCTGGCATGAGGGTTTAAGAAATGCTTAATCCTGCACAGCTGATATGTTTGCCTGGATATTGATAAACATAAACTGTTTGTCTGGATATTGATAAACATAAACTGCGAAGGTGATAAGACCAAGAAAGATTATTATCAACATATACGCCTGGAACTCGATGGCTATCCACCACTTCAATTTCCTGATTATTGACAAAATTAGATGGAGGCTGCGTGGTTATGTTTTGTCTTCTTTGCCTTGTTGTTATCAGCATTAGTTTTGTTTTACTAGGATTCAGTGACATGTGATTTACATTGCACCAGTTACTTAAGATGTCAGCATTCTTCAGTAATGAGGTGAAAACAGCATCTAAACTGGAGCTACTTGTATGGACAGTGGTATCATCACAAAAGAGTTCACATGAATCCTCAGTATAAAGAGGGAGATCATTTATATAAATTGAGAACAGCAACGCGCCTAACACAGAACCCTGGGGTACGCCATGTTGAATAGGTAGCTTCTCTGATAAATTGTTGTTAACACAAACGGTTTGTTGACGGTCTTCTAGGAATGATGTGATTAGTTGAAAGGTATTTCCTGTTAAACCATATGATAAAACTCTCTGCATAACAATTTGTGGTCAATTACATCAAAAGCCTTTGAAAAATCAACAAACAGTGCGCCACAATATTTATTTTCATTAATGTTGGCTAGCCATTGATCTACTAGGTTTGTAAGTGCTCAATGGCAAGAATGATTTTTCCTGAATCCTGGTTGATTTTTATTTAGTAGGTTGGATGAGTCAAAATGGTGGCAAAGATGTTTATTTATGTGTTTTTCCAAGGGCTTGGACAGAGCTGGCAAAATGGATATAGGTCTGTAGTTCGATGGATCAGATTCGTCTCCAGATTTGAAAATGGATATTACTTTTGCAACTTTGAACTGAGCAGGAAAGTGACATTTATCAATGCATAAATTGTAAATGTAGGTAAGAGTTTCACATATAGCAGGTGCTGATACTTTCAGAATTTTTCCATCAATCCCGTCAAGTCCGCGACTTCCTATCTGCTTTAATTGGCATAAAGCTTGGTAAACATCACCAACTGTCATAGGCGGAACTGGTGGAGCTGAACGAATGTTCTTATCAGTGCAGAAGTTTTTCCATTTTTGTAGTTATTATTATTATTATTATGAACATTTATGACGCCTAATCAATTGAATGCCCTAGGCGTTTACAATATCACAACAGACATCAAATCACACAATATATAACAATCATACATGAGAAAAAGGCATCAAAATCCAAAGCAAGGACACAAACTCACAAGCATGCATACACGCAAACACACACTCACACAGACACGAACGCACACAAAGCAGACACTCGCATCACACATTGCAAACGTCGGGTCACAGGGAAGACGAAGTTACCTAGGAAACAGATGAGTTTTGAGAAGGCGCTTGAATGTGGGCAGTGAGGGTGAGTATCTGAGAGAGCGAGGCAATTGATTCCAGGTAGTTGGAGCTTGATAGGCAAAGGAACGTTGACCAAAGGTTTTAGTGCGAACAGTGGGGATACTGTAGATACGAGTGTCACATGAGGAACGTAAAGCTCGAGATGGGGTGTAAAGATGTAACAGG
>CM065729.1:36417404-36429904 GCA_033310375.1 Conus canariensis | reverse complement strand
CTTTACCTGGCCAGGTGATCTTAAACTATTACGAATCACAGTCTTTCCTTTTCTTCTCTTTTTTTTTTCTTTTCACTGTCACTTTCACAAGCACCAGTCACAACACAACTGCTGGCACCGGTCAGGTTGGACCGCTGGCACTGGTCAGGTTGAACCGCTGGCACTGGTCAGGTTGGACCGCTGGCACTGGTCAGGTTACTGGCGTTGGCCTATGGTTCTGCCTGATGGAAGTAGCGCTGCCAGGTATGAGGTCGAACCCCGGTTCAAATTAAATAATGACTACTGTCCGAAGCACTGCAGAGCATCAGTAGGCGCGGTAGTGTATTGGTATCGCAACATGGGAAGTTCTGCCCATCAGTGGACTGCGATTACTACCAGTCCCTTTTGTTGTGTTACCAGATGCCTGCCTACTTCTTCTACTACTAACAAACAGACATTGATCTGTTCTCCTTTCTTCCTTCCTGCAATAACGCATTGCACTCTCTCTCTCTCTCTCTCTCTCTCTCTCTCTCTCTCTCTCTCCTCTCTCTCTCTCTCTCTCTCTCTCTCTCTCTTCTGGTGTGCTCTATCAAATGGACATAGTTGCTTTTTTTCTGTCTTTTTTTTTCTCTTCATGAATTAGCAACTCTCCCTCTCAACATCTCTCCTTAGTCCTTCCTCTGCAGACTCTATATGGTGCTAATGCTTCAGTTCGGTTCTCTTCACTCCTCCTCTCATCTCTCTGCTTTCTTTCGTGCAGAGCCTACTCTCAGAACCTCTCTCTCTCTCTCCCCTTCCTTTGGCTCTCAAAAATAGTTGAGATTTACGTCCTCATAGCGAAAGCTTTTAGGGACATGTCTTTCATTCACGGTAGTCTTTGGTGTCATTGGATTTGAGATGTTCGTGGTGCGGTTGGTCATTGTTGTTATTCGATGGTGGTAGTCGTTAAAGTTGTCTCCATTCGTTGTAGTTGTAGATGTTCATTTCTTCTTCTTCTGGGGCGGGTTAGAACTAATTGTCGAGTCCAGAGGACGTCAGGGCATTGGCGAGCATCCTCATGGGTTGAGTCCCTAGGGTTGAGTGCGGCAGTAGAAATTCATGCAGCTGTAGTTGGTGTGTTCGTCTGTAGTCTCGGATGGTGGTCATGGCAATGGGGAGGTCGGTGCAGTCACTCAGGGCGTGTTGGAGAGAGGCCTCTGACCCGCATTGGCAGGTCAAGCCCAGGAGAACACATCTGTGGTATCCTGTCCTGATCCGTCGGAGGATTTGCTGGAGTCCTCGGGGAAGTCGGAGTTGTGGAGTTTGTCTTTGCATGGGGATGAACACCCATCCTCGTTCTGCACATTGGGCCTTCATGGCGTCGTTCCTGATGTCGTAGGCGGCTTGTCGGGCTTTGCTGGTAACTTCAGCCAGAGATAGTCGTAGGTTGACTTGGTGGCCAGTTCTTGTGGCGATTTTGGCGGCACTGTCTGCCATGTCGTTGCCCTTGATTCCTGTATGGGAGGGCAGCCACATCAGGGTAAGGTCTGTTCCTTTACAGATAATTTGGTTAAGCCAGGAACAGGATTTCGGCTTGGAGCTCCCGTCGATTCTTCATTGGCGGATGGAATGTCAATGACACTTGACGACCGGCTCCTTGGTGGGGATGCTGGTGGGCTCCCTTTTTTCTGTCTTTTATTTTGGACAGTTATCCAGCTGTCCTGGCTTAGTTCTTCATCGTCCATGTCGGTCATGACTGTATCAAGGGAAAAGAGGGAACTGTTGCTGAGGACTCTCTTTCGTTGGGTTGGACCATTAATTGGTGTGTCCATCTTGGTTTGGTGAATGGTTTCAGCCATTGCGACCAACCCGGTGGTGGGCGCGCTGGCTCCAAAATGGCGTTTGCTTCGATGTGATGGCAGTTAGTTGTGCCTCGATTTGTTAACAAACTTACAAGTTGTCAGTAGCAAGTTTACGTCTCGACCTTTGGGCGGCGAGTCCGACGACGACGGTAGTGAGTTTATTTCGTGAACAAAATTTTGTAACGCAGACGCGAGTCCGACGACGGTAGTGAGTAAACTTCGTAGGCAGAATTTGGTAATGTGTCTATCAAAAGTACGTGTAATGTGTCTATCAAAAGTACAGACTTGCCTTCTCTGTAGCTGATGTATTTTCTGTGCAACAAATACTGTGACTTACCATCTGTCACTTACCTGTGGGTATCTGTAGGCCGGTCCTACCCTCTCCGACCTTTGGCTCTCACTCACATAGCTTTCTTATTCTCTACCCACCTGTCAAAAGGGCGAGTACCATTGGTCAGTATTTTTCCCATCTTGTGCCGAGGTTATCTCCCCTCTAATTTCATTGGACATGCATTAATAATCAACGTCTTCTGTAACATCTACCGGCCTTGCTCTCTGTGGTGGTCAATGGGTCATTTAATTAATTAACTTGGTTTCACCCCCACTACACAATACCTCCCCCCTTCCTACTTTAACCAGGGCGACGTCTGACTTAACTGTGGGCACTGGTCTTGTAAATTAGCTGTATCAGTCTGACCTAGACGCAGAGATCCGTCTGGCCAGACCTATTGAGAGGTTGGTCAAGCCACTCAGTCTGTCTGCAGGACGGTGCCGTCTCCGTGAAGGACTAGAGAATAGCCTCCTCGCCGTGCCTAATTGGCTGACGCGACACATGCAGTCGTCTGCCTGGAAACCAGGATGTTTGAGTTTGGAACTTGTGTCCAATTGAACTGGCTGGCGACTGTCCGTGTCCGTGTCAATTTTCCCCCTTGCAAAAGACTATGCTCAGCATTGTCTCAAAACAACGGTAAAAAAAAAACGAAAAAAAAACAAAACGAATTTGCTGACACCACAGCTGCACGTGCAAGATTTTTCAAAATTATTTACAACAAACGGTTTACAAATTGTAAGCATATATCACTAGTAAATACCACCCAAAGGGGTTATCATTGACGTGCGCTTTTGCCTTATTTCAACTCATTTTCTGATAAGCTCTGTGCGCACCTATGCAATCCCTCTACCTGCGGAATTGCCACCTCTTCTCTTCACAACTACTTGAAGAGCACAATCTAATATGACCACGATCATGACACCTCACTGAGGAATCTCCATCCTCACTTATCGCAAACAGTACATTACTACACAAACGACTGTATGCTCCAAACATAACTACATTTACATGAACAAGTCTCACAAAAAATATGACCATAACCAAATGGGAATGAACCCATATCCACTCAACCTAACTGTAATCAACACATATTATTTACAAAGTAGCCATACACCCCGGATATGACTGACTTCCTCTGAGTTGCAGCTTGCTAAACTACACGACTTAAATAGTCAGTCCTACATTCTGTCGACCTGGGATGTACTGAACTCGGTACCTGTAGGGCTGCAGTACCATTGCCCAACGCAGCACCCTGTTGTTTTTCAGCTGCGCCTCCTGCAGGAACTTGAGTGGTTGATGATCAGTCTCTATCACGAACTCTTTCCCATACAAGTGTTTGTGAAATTTCTGCACGGCCCACACAACAGCCAAACACTCCTCCTCTACCGTTGCGTACCCTTCTTCACACTTCGTCAACTTCCTGCTAGCATACTTCACAGGAAACTCAACCCCTTCGTGCTCCTGCAACAATACTGCACCTACTCCACCACCTGATGCATCTGTACGCAACAAAAATGGTTTGGACATATCCGGTAGCTTCAAGATGGGACGGGAACCTAGTCTTTCTAGCACTGTCCGCAGTGCTTGCTCTGCAGCGTCTGACCACTCGACCACTGCCGGTTTCCCTGCCTTGACCAAATCACTGAGAGGGCTCGTCTCAACCTCTCTAAAACTGCCACTAGCTGCCTCATATGCTCCTCCCATGTCTCAGATGCTATCAGAATGTCGTCCATGAAATTCACTACGCCTTCCAAACCCGTCAATAACTTCCTCATCATCCGAGAGAAAACTGCAGGTGCGTTGACCATACCAAAAGGAAGTATTCGCCACTGATATAACCCTATAGGAGTGGAGAATGCTGTGACTTCCTTTGAGTCCTTACTCAAGGCTATTTGCCAATAACCCTTGCTCAGATCTATCCTGGTGAAATACTTGCTCTTGCTTGTGGCGACCTGAGCGAACAGGTCTTCCATGTTCGTCTGACTTCTGCATCGACCTTGGTGACACTGTTCAGACGCCTATAGTCAACACAGAATCGATGCTCACCTGACTTTTTCCTCACTAGGACGACAGGTCCACTATACGATGATTTGGACGGTTCGATCACCCCAAGATCCAACATCTTTTCCACCTCCTCCTCGATCACTTGTTTGGTTGCATACGGGACCGGGTAGGCTTTCACATGTACGGGTTTTTGCGATGTTAACTCCACCGTACAGGTCTCTAGAGTTGTCCTGCCTGGTTTATCAGTCAGGGACGCCCTATACTGTTTTAGGAGCCCCCTAACTTCCTCCTGTCTCCTACTGTCTAGACCTTCATACAGTGACACATCCCTGTATGACTCTTCTCCTGGAAACTCATGCAACAAAATCTACCCTTCTTCTGCTGGGTCTCCTTCACCTCCATCAATGATTGCTGCTGCGCCTATGTGCTGAGTCTCACGTTGAATATATTTGCGGAGCAAATTCGCATGGAAAAGTTTTGGTTTCCCATTCACATCAATTCGGTAATCCTGATCTACCTTTTCAATGATGGTGAACGGTCCTTTCCAATGCATCAGCAGCTTGTTGTGATCCGTGGGAAGCAGTAACAGGGCTTGATCTCCCACCTTGAGGGATTGCTTCCTCACCTTCCTGTCATATTGCTTCTTCTGCACGACCCTAGCCTCCTGCAAACTTTCCCTTGCAACCTTACATGTCTCCTCTAGCCTATTGCGTAGGTCCACCACATACTGATAAGTGGTTTTGACCTTTTCTGACTCCTGTTCTCCGGACCATAGCTCTTTGAGAATACACACTGGTCCCCTAACTGTCCGTCCATACAGCAGCTCAAATGGTGAAAAGCCTGTGCTCTCCTGAGGGGCTTCCCTGTAGGCAAACAATGCCGCTGGGATGTAGCGATCTCAATCTGCTGGTCTTTCCTCACAGAGTTTCTTTAAGATGCCCTTCAGCACACCATTGAATCTTTCCACCAAGCCATGACATTGTGGGTGGTATGGGGTAGCGAGAAGCTGTGTGATCCCTAGCAGCCTGTTGACCTCCCTCATCACGCCTGAGGTGAACTGTGACCCCCTGTCACTGAGAATTTGTGATGGCACGCCCACGCGAGAAAAGATGTCTATAGCCCTTCAGCGACCTGTTGCGTATCTACGCCTTTCAATGCGACTGCTTCTGGATATCTGGTCGCGTAATCCACGAGCGTCAACACATACCTGAAGGCCGAATCCATGTCTATAATCCTTCCCACCCATCCCCCTTTCCCTATCCCCTCCCCGCGCGCGCGCGCGCGTGCGCGTGTGTGTGTGGCGTGTGTGTGTGTGTGTGTGTGTGTGTGTGTGTGTGTGTGTGTGTGCGTGCGCGTGTGTGTGCGCGCTTGCGTGTGTGTGTGTGTGTGTGTGTGTGTGTGTGTGTGTGTGTGTGTGTGTGTGTGTTTATGAACAGATGTACAGTCACTTGCTGATCCTAATGTTCTGGCGTTTGATACAAAGCATCTGGGTTTCTTCATGTGCTAATATGTGGTGCACTGACACTTTCATTATGCTGCGTTTGCTGCATAGTATGGTTTTAATCAAATGAAATACACTCTGCCACCTCCCTTTCCACTTTCCCTCTGCCCTCTCCAGTTCCCACCGACCCCCCCCCCCCCCTCCGTCTCTCTCTCTCTCTCTCTCTCTCTCTCTCCTCTCTCTCTCTCTCTCTCTCTCTCCCTCTCCACTCCACTCTCCCGCGCCCTAAAGTGATATTGATGAGGGCGGATCGATCGGCAGGCCCAAGGAAATGGGAGGCCTGGTTAATGGGTCCGGTAAACGATGATGGTTTGACAGGAAACATGAACAACTGGCGCTCACTCGCGAGGCTGAAGGTGTGGGTTGTTCCCCTTGGCTGACGATCCGAAGTGTATGTAGGAGCGGGATCACATCGACCTGAAGAGGGCATGGGGGAGTGGGGGGAGGGTGAGGGGGGAGGGGGGCAGGGGGAGGATGTGTGTGTGTGTGCGGTGATGGGATCTACATTATTTTCAGGAGTTCTGCATGGATCCAAAAGTTGTTGACGTGGGGTAGAGGAACGGTGTGCGTGCGCGCCTGCATGAGTGCGTGCGCGCGTGCGTGCATGCGTGCGTGCGTGCGTGCGTGTGTGTGTGTGTGTGTGTGTGTGTGTGTGTGTGTGTGTGTGTGTGTGTGTGTTAGCAGCAAAACTTGTTCAGGGACTCAAGTACGCTCATCCAACTAGAAGCATTTTTTTAAAATCTGTTAATGTTCATTGTTGTGATAGTTGTTGTTGATGTTTATTTGCCTGCAATGAGCATCATTAAAGACTTTACAATGGGACAGTGGCAGAAGATCAGACAGAAAGCAACAGACACTGTTCATGCGGGAGGCATTTATAATGACTTTTATGTGGGCTAGTTACGCATCAGCCATGCTGCGTACGTGCGCGTTTGTGCGTGCGTAAGCGCACGCGCGTGTGCGTGTGTATGTTCGTGCGTGCGTGCGTGAGTGTGCATGCGTGCGTGCGTGTGTGCGCTAGCGCGCGCAAGCGTGTGTGTGTATACGTGGGATGGTGTGTGTGTGTGTGTGTGTGTGTGTGTGTGTGTGTGTGTGTGGTGGTGAGTGAGGTGAGTAGAGTGAGTGAGTGAGTGAGTGTGTGTGTGTGTGTGTGTGTGTGTGTGTGTGTGTGTGTGTGTGTGTGTGTGTGTGTGTCCGTCCGTCCGTCTGCGTACGTTAGTGCGCACACGCGACACAGTCGGCTTACGATCAGATCAAGAAGACGGAAGTCTTGTGCAGGCTTGCATCATATAAAACAATATGTGGAACTAGAAATCACTGTCAAAGGGGAACCGATCTACAGGACCCCATGAGAAAAGCAAAACAAAACAGTCGAAGAATGTTAGAAAAAAAATAGCAGAAGGCAAAGAAAACCCCGTTTCCTGAACCCAACGGTGTAATCATCCACATCGAACTATGGTGTAACCCTTCCACATGGGACTATGGTGTAACCTTCCACATGGGACTAGGTGTAACCTTCCACATAGGACTATGGTGTAACCTTCCACATGGGACTATGGTGTAACCATCCATGGGACTACAAGATATCAAATGTGAGGCAGCAGAAGCTTGCAAAACACTGCTCATCAAGCGTTAAAAAAGCAGTTCCCCAAGGCAAAACACTGCGCATCAAGCGTCACAAAAGGCAGTTCCCCAAAGGCAAAACACTGCGCATCAAGCGTCACAAAAGGCAGTTCCCCGAGGCAACACACTGCGCATCAAGCGTCACAAAAGGCAGTTCCCCGAGGCAACACACTGCGCATCAAGCGTCACAAAAGGCAGTTCCCCAAGGCAAAACACTGCACATCAAGCGTCACAAAAGGCAGTTCCCCAAGGCAAAACACTGCGCATCAAGCGTCACAAAAGGCAGTTCCCCAAGGCAACACACTGCGCATCAAGCGTCACAAAAGGCAGTTCCCCGAGGCAACACACTGCGCATCAACACACTGCGCATCAAGCGTCACAAAAGGCAGTTCCCCGAGGCAACACACTGCGCATCAAGCGTCACAAAAGGCAGTTCCCCAAGGCAAAACACTGCGCATCAAGCGTCACAAAAGGCAGTTCCCCGAGGCAACACACTGCGCATCAAGCGTCACAAAAGGTAGTTCCCCGAGGCAACACACTGCGCATCAACACACTGCGCATGTCGTCTTCGGAACATTCATTTCCCACAAACGATCAAAGGGGCACGCACCACACACACACACACACACACGCACACACACACACACACACACACACACACACACACACACACACACACAAAGTACGTGCGCACGCGCCTGCTTCTGCGCTTGCGTGCACACACATGCACTGACATCACATGTATGCAAACCTGCGTAGAAAATCTTTTGAAACAGACGTTTACATTTTTGTGAGAAACAGAACGTGATACCGGTGAATTAAAGTGGATTTCACAAAGTTCGGTCGACGACAGAAATAGTAGTGAAACAAAGAACAGGTATTGAATAACAATTCGGAAGACGCATATGTGCACTGATAATGTGTTTTGATATACACAAAGCATATGACAAAGTATGGCACTCACAATTTTTTTTTTATTGAAATTCAAAAACATTGATATGTCATATCTATGAATATAACAAAAGTTTTGTGGGAAACAAAAAATAATCTATTTACGACTTTGCAACATATACTCAACAAAATAAGCTCTCAGAAATGGGCATTACTCCAGGATCAATTGTAGTTCCATCCGTCAACAATAGATCAATCCACGAAATATGTCTTTTTTTTTGACTGGATAACACTCGTTCAGTGTGTATCATCAATAACATTTGTGGGGGTATCTAACACCCAAGCTGTTTTGGAATCAGCACATAGAATACATACTGACAAAGGCACGTAAAACTGTTAACTTTCTTGAAACCATCGACAGGCAAATTGCGGACAAAATTCCTCGACATTTATCTGTCTTTGTAAAAATCTATTAAGATCTAAAATAACATATGCATGTGAAGTGTTTTTCATTGCACCAAAATACTTGCTTACAAAGCTCCAAGGAGCGGCGTGTAAAGAGTAAAAATTTGCCTCATGTCTTCCAGCACATGCATCATGTTTCTCAACTTATAAGACTCAGATTTTAGCCCGAGATGAACAGAGACAAGTTGCCTGTACAAAATTCGTGATAAGCTGTGCCTCCCTGACGAGTCCGATCCAGCGGACAAAACGCCTCGGAACAGGCAATATGAATGATTCTGCTTTGCAGATGGGTGACAATGGTCCCCATATCTTGCTAGTGAAAGGTATTTCGCTGATTCTTCATTCTCATTCTTTTCTTTCCCCGTCGTCGACCCCTTCCTTCTTCTTCTTCTTTTTTTTTTTTTAAATCTTAAACCCTGAAGTTGCAGCTAATGTAAACAATCTCAACAAACCCGCTGATGTGGATGTTAAATTTCTTATTATTGTTCCAATTGAACAAGTTTTCAATACTGACTTACTTCCAGAACGGGAGCTATACTGGCAGGCAAATTTGGGGACCCTTCAAATGAGTGGGAATGAACGAAAAGACATAGGGTCTTGTTGGCATGACGTAGCCTCAGTTTAGCTTCTGAAGTGGTTAGGTGGTGACATCGATGGCTCTACAACATTTCCTGTGATGCATGCTGACAATGAGCGATGGTGAGCCATTCGTTACGGGCTTGTACATCAATGTTTGACAAATTGTATTCAAATTTGGTTGTTAATTATTATTCTTAAATCATATTGCTACCAATCAGAACCCTTCACAGTCTTTGCCCTTCACTGGGTCATTATGAATTATTGACATAATGAAATGCATAAACTGCAGTGCTGCACATGATTTGCCATTAACCTAGCCATTCTACGACGTGCTTGACCCTTGCCAGTAGCTCGTTTAAAATTCAGCCGACATTTGGAGATCGCTCACAATATACAAAAGAAAAGTCGTTCCTGTCAACAGAACCTAGCCAAAAGAAAAGCCATTCCTGTCAACAGAACATAGCCAAAAGAAAAGTCGTTCCTGTCAACAGAACATAGCCAAAAGAAAAGTCATTCCTGTCAACAGAACATAGCCAAAACAAAAGTCATTCCTGTCAACAGAACATAGCCAAAAGAAACCGGTTTCCGTTCAGTAAAGTATCCAAGCTGCCACGATTAGCCAATAAAACTAAAAATGTTTTAAAGAGATGATAGAGTGGCGACCAAATCGCCGGTCCAATCAGATTGCTTCCGGATGTCACGTGCGCTAGGGGAAATTTCCACGTGATCGCTTGTCAACCGCTCCGGCGAGCATTCTAGGAGAGACATGCAGGTTGCATCCACTAGGTCTAGTGGGTTTGTGTTGGATCGAAACATTTATTTCCGGCTCTCAGAACATCGATTTTTTTGTTTGTCAGTGAAATCGAAACCTGCTCGTGCTTAATTTCAACATGGCTGTGGGAGAGGGCAGGTGGGTACGGGTCGGGGGTGGGGTGTGGGAGGGGAGGGAGGGAAGGGGTGCTCGTGCATTAATTTCAACATGCCTGTGGAGGTGGAGGGAGGGGGGGGGGGGTGTAGAGGGGGGTCTTCTTGCACGGCGGAAAAAGTGACAAATAAAAAAAGGAAAGATGAACAGACTGATGCGGAAAATGTCTTGTCTTCAAAAGAAATCTCAGTCGTTCTAAAAGCAATATTATTTGCCAGTTTGAGCAGACGCTTTGTGCTAGCCAGTGGAAATAGGGCTTCGAAAAGTAATTTCTGCTACTTCAGTGTGAACGCGCTCAATGAAGATGTGAAAACACTCACGCTGAATAGGTGTCTGTTACCGCACAAAATGTCACCACTGCACAAAATGTCACAATTGTGACATTTTGTGTCAGTTGTGACATTTTGTGCAGTGAAGGACTGCACAAAATGTCACAACTCGCAGTTGTGACAATTTGTGCACCTATGCCCCATTTTCAAATTCACTCTTGCAAAAAATGTCACAACCTCTGTCAGTCTTGTTAGTCCGGCGCTTTCAAGAAAGCGAGCAGACTGTTAAGTTCGTTCGTGTCTGTTTTTTTCGGTTTTTGTTTTGTGTGTGTGTGCGTGTGTGTGTGTGTGTGTGTGTGTGTGTGTGTGTGTGTGGGTGTGTGTATGTGTGTGTGTGTGTGTGTGTGTGAGTGTTAGTGTGTGTGTGTGTGTGTGTGTGTGTGTGTGTGTGTGTGTGTGTGTGTGTCCCACGTCGGCCCAAACGGACATTTTTGGCAATGTCTCTTCAACCACTTAAGACAGCCTTCTCAAATTTGTTTGTTGATTAGGTAAAGTATGCTGATACTGCTCGCAAAAAAATCAAGGTCAAAGGTCAAGGTCACGCTGATCGTTGAACGCCCATTTCCTATTTCCTGCAATATTTTCCACATCTTTCAAGCTAGATTTTCCAAACTTGCTACACAGGTGCATAGCCATGGGGACAACAACTGACAACAACTCGTGTGCGCTGCGCTCCCGTTGGGCGCAGCGCCACACCGCCCATAATTGCCTACTTTCCGTTTTTAGACCTTGGCAATATCTGTTGAACCACTTAACTCTCTCTCTCTCTCTCTGTCTCTCTCTCTCTCTCTCTCTCTCTCTCTCTCTCTCTCTCTCTCTCCAGCTATTGACTCTTTGTATCTTACATGCTTCAATATAATAACTGGCTCAGCACCTTCCTATCTGTCTGAACTTGTAAGTCTCTACATTCCTTCTTGCACTCTTCGCTCTTCTTCTGACTCCCGTCTGCTTCGCAAAGGGCGTTACAAACGTAAAACTCATGGCCATCTTTCTTTCTCAGTCTATGGCCCCTCAGCTTTGGAACTCTCTTCCCCTGCACATAAGACATTTTAACTCTCTGCCTGCCTTCAAATCACATCTCAAAATATTTCTCTTCCAGATGCACTGCAGTTAGAATACTTTCGTCCATACTATTGACTCTTGTTTGGACATGTGTATAGTGTATTACTATTATTATAATTCTCCATCTGTTTGCTTTGCGTGCGTATGAGTGTTTGTATGCGTGCAAATTGAGTGCATGTAGGTGTGCATCACTGAAGTGTACCAAAGGATTGTATGTTTCACGTTACGACCACCCAATGGTCATATGGAACCTATCCATGAAATATCATGCAAATTTGTCCACAAGCAACAGAGAGATGCTGTGTACAAAGACACAGACAAACAGTCAAACAAAAAAAAAACAAAAAAACTATATACACACCTTATAAACTGAAGGTAAAAAAAAGAGATAGAGGGAAAGAAACCAAGAGACAACATAGACAAATAATGACATAATATATATATATATATATATATATATAGAGAAGAGAGAGAGAGAGAGAGAGAGAGAGAGAGAGAGAGAGAGAGAAAGAGAGAGTAAAATACAAAGAAAAAGAAAGGTAAAAGGAAAAGAGAATGAGAGAGCGAGAGCGAGCGAGAGAGAGAGAGAGCGAGCGAGCAAGAGAGAGAGAGAGAGAGAGAGAGAGAGAGAGAGAGAGAGAGAGAGAGAGAGAGAGAGAGAGAGAGAGAGCGAGAGAGAGTGTGAGAGAGAGTGTGTGTGTGAAGAAGAAGAAGAAGAAAAGGAGGAAAGAGAAAGAAGAAGAAGAAGAAGAAGAAGAAGAAGAAGAAGAAGAGAAGAAGAAGAAGGACTTGCTCCCCTGCCAGAAGAATAAAGAAAATTCCGTGCTCTCTACATGGAGAAACAGCAAAATGCATCTAAAACTTGTATAAGAAAAAAATGGACAATTATAAACACATGTGAAAATTATATACATACTATGCATAGTTCAGATGTATATGAGAACAATTGCTCAAGACTAACAAAGAGCAA
>CM065729.1:36394904-36409904 GCA_033310375.1 Conus canariensis | reverse complement strand
GCTCTTTGTGTTTACAAAATGTGGTCTTGTTCCGTTTGTTTTCCCGTGTAAGGGTGTCACTTATTTGTATAGCTATATAGTTGATATTGTTTTTTCCTCTTTAGCCTGCAGGCCGCTTTGTATATAACACACATGTCAATAACGACACAGACGGTTGATTTGGCGACGAATATGCTTCCGTCTTCTGGGTTACATTTTGATTCAGTCAAGTGGAGTGTGCACGCCACGCACTTCCTAGAGTTTCTGTGTTATGGCTTGGTACCGTGCAAAGTAGACACATTGTTTGTTAAGTGATGTTGCTTTACCAATTCTGGAAGCAGCATATGTCATGATTATCATCATCATCATCATCATCATCATCATCGTCGTCGTCATCATCATCACCATCATCATAATAATTATTGTTATCATCATTATTATTATCATTATCGTTATCAATACTATCCTCCCCCTCCTCCTCCTCCTCCTCATCACCATCATTCCTGTTCTTAACATGTTTTTGCTGTTGCCGTTGTTATGATTGTTTCAGCCACTGTTACTGTTAGAGGGCTTCAAACAACATCACATGAAACAGGCCTGTATCCTCTTGAAGCCGACCTTTAACAGAAAGCGGTTTACTGGTGGCATCAAGTCCATTTCGCTTTCTGCTCTTTGTTAGCGAACGTTGACAGTCACCTTCATATCCAATGTGGGCACACGCCTCTAGATGATAATATAGTGTGGATCACAGTCACCTTCATATCCAATGTGGGCACACGCCTCTAGACGATAATATAGTGTGGATCACAGTCACCTTCATATCCAATGTGGGCACACGCCTCTAGACGATAATATAGTGTGGATCACAGTCACCTTCATATCCAATGTGGGCACACGCCTCTAGACGATAATATAGTGTGGATCACAGTCACCTTCATATCCAATGTGGGCACACGCCTCTAGACGATAATATAGTGTGGATCACAGTCACCTTCATATCCAATGTGGGCACACGCCTCTAGACGATAATATAGTGTGGATCACAATCACCTTCATATCCAATGTGGGCACACGCCTCTAGAGGATAATATAGTGTGGATCACAGTCACCTTCATATCCAATGTGGGCACACGCCTCTAGACGATAATATAGTGTGGATCACAGTCACCTTGGCTACGCAATAATCCGATGATGCCATGGAAAAAAGGGAAAGAACAACTAGCGAAAAGATCGGAAGATGTCTTTCGCGAAATATTGTGGATACCGTGACTGGTCTTAGCGTATATCTCTATTGCGTTGCGCATGGCAGAGAGCTTGGCGCATGGCAGAGGCGTATGGCAGAGAGCTTGGCGCATGGCAGAGAGCTTGGCGCGTGGCAGAGAGCTTGGAACGTCCCCTGACTGGTCCAACACCAGGTGTAGTGTATTGGAATTACCTCCCTTTGGGTCTACCCCTGGAAGATGATCTCGATTCACCCCAAGGGAAGAAAAAGGAGGGGAAGGGGCGCATGCATTCATGTGTTTGTGCAGCACTTTACAAACATCGGATGTCTTCCTGTAGCCACTTCCACTATTTGGTATGACTACCGACACGAGCAGAAAGTGCTTACATACAGATAATTGAGGGTTGTCAATTATTCCTTGTCCGCCTATAACTCAGACAATCAAACATGCTACACCTGTACATCAATATCCTGGGGACGGGTAGTACTGAGGTGGGGATGGGGTTTGCGGGTGGAAATTTCATGCAGCGTTTGCTTAAACATTTCAAAAACCATCGACGTGGTTGACCACTGCCGTTTTGTCCTGTACAGCAAGACAGTCCCCCATTTGAAGCAGTCAGATAACCGAACGTCTCGAAGTCTTACGAATGTTCAAAGACCTCGAGAAAAAGCAGTATCTTTTTTTTTTAAAGTATCTAACTTTCTTTGATAGCTTTATTTACACACACACACACACACACACACACACACACACACACACACACACACACACACAATCTATCTATCTATATCCAAAGGAAAAGCACAAGAACAACAAGCTGTCGTGGTTATAGTTGAAATTTTCGGCTTTATTTGCCTTCACCAGCGAATGACATCCTCCCTGACGGCCAGCAGGAAAACTAGTGAGGGACGGGACGTAAAGATTTCAATATGACGTAATACAACTCACGCACTGGAATGATGCATAACTGGACAGATCTGTCACAGATAGTAATTTGATGACTGAGAGCTCTCTCTCTCTCTCTCTCTCTCTCTCTCTCTCTCTCTCTCTCTCTCTCTTGTGTGGTGTGTGTGTGTGTGTTGTGTGTGTGTGTGTGTGTGTGTGTGTGTGTGTGTGGCGTGCCTGTGTTGTGAGTGTTGTCATACGTGCGTGCGTGCATGAGCGCGAGCGCGCGCGCGTGTGTATGTGATTGAGTGTGTGTGTGAACGCATTCAGGAAAACATGATGGAGATTGAAGGGAATAAGGTGTGTGTATGTGTATGTGCGTGCGTGCGCACGCGGGTGTGTGTGTGTGTGTGTGTGGTGTGTGTGTGTGTGTGTGTGTGTGTGCGCGTGCGTGCGTGTGTGTGCGCAACTCTGTGTGTGTGTGTGTGTGGTGTGTGTGTGTGTGTGTGCGCGCGCGCGCGCGCGCGCGCAAGCGCGTGCGCTCGTGTGTGTGTGTGTGTGTGTGTGTGTGTGTGTGTGTGTGTGGCGTGCGTGTGAGCGCGCGCGCTTGGTCTTCAATTTAATGTCTATTCATATCATGTGGTCTTAGACAAAAAAAGAAGGATAAGAACGCAGCAGCAATTAAAATAAACCAAAAAAACATCAACGATAAAGATACAACAACTGCATCTCATTACAGGTATGTAAAAATCGGACTTTGAGTTAATGCTAATCCAATGTCACATATTAGTGAGGAATTATTTACATTTTCATCCAGGGAAGATTCAGATAAAGCAGGCAAAGTTTTGTTTTAAAACTGCTTACATCTTAGTGGTATATTATGCACATTTCATATTTTGTCACCGCAATCAGAAAAAGCAGGAAAGGTTGTTTTTTTTTTTTTCTTTATTAAACTGCTTACATCTTAGTGGTATATTATGCACATTTGATCTTTTTTTCACCGCTATCAGATAAAGCAGGCAAAGTTTTTTTTTAGACTGCTCACATAGTATAGTATACACGCTAGTATATGCATATTTCATTTTTTTTCACCACAAATGCATTTTATGTCATTAGTAAATTTTGTTTTAAAGCATTAAGTCTGTAAGTCAAAGACGTCATTGACCTTACATGATGTAAGCCATTTCGAGTTAAGATAAGATAAGATAAGATAATGTTGCTTATAGCCCAGCCGACCACAAAGGGCCACATCAGGGCTGTCACCACGTTAAAATAAACTCACAAGTCATTTTAAAAAACAAAAACAAAAACAAAACAAAACAAAAAAAAAAACTTTCATACATCTCTTTAAATGACATCTTCTAAAACGCACCAGAAACTTCGTTAAAAATCTTTCTTCCGTAAAATCTTAAATCAGATGAAAAATGTTAATCTCTCTCAAAAACTCAAAGATCACATCCCTGAACAGGATTTTCATGGACTCGGCTGTAAAATGTTTGTGTCTCACATCGTGCAAGTCCCAACACTCTAAAAGAATATGTTTCATTGTGAGTGGCACGTGACATGGAATGCACCACGGCGCTTCTTCACTCTTTAAAAGGTATGAATGGGTAAAATACGAATGGCCGGTGTGCAGCCGGCACAGAACTGTTTCTTCTTTACGACCACCATACGTAGATGGGAGGAACTCTTTAAGGTTTGGACGGATCTGAAAGAGTTTGTTATCCGTCTGTGTATTCCAATTCTCCTGCCAGAGGTCTCTCACATAATCGTTAATTTTGGGTTTCAGATCTGAGCAGGGGATATATATGTTGGACAGTTTCTCTCTTGTGGCATTCTTGGCTAAACGATCAACCATTTCGTTCCCTCCGATGCCAACATGACCAGGAACCCAAGCTAGAATAATATTGTAACCATCCGCTTTCAACTTGCTAAAAAGTTCAAAGAAATGTAAAAGTTCTGGATGCTGAAGGTTGCGGCCAGCTATGGCTTCCAACGCTGACAGTGAATCTGACAGAACCAGAAAGTCCCTCTTCTTAGATTGTGAGATTATCTTCAATGCCAGAACCAGCGCAGTAAGTTCAGCGGAATAGACAGAAGCATCTGGAGGTATATGTTCTAACAGTATCTGAGAAGGAGCCCCAGGGCAGTAGGCAGCACAGGCCACTCCATCCTCAGACTTGGAACCGTCAGTGAAAATTTTCTGATAAGATGGAAATTTTGAACAGAGGTCAGAATACAATGCCTTGTATGCCAGAGAGCTGGTAGACTCTTTACGAAAAGCTGCAAGATCAAAACAAATCTCTGGTGTGAAAAAGGTCCACGGAGGCTCATCTGGAAACTTGGAAAAATCGGACACAACTCCTAAGTCTAGACCTGCATTCCGCACGTGAGGCTGCATACGAAGACCAAACGGCGGAATACAGTTAGGGTTGTTTTCAAATTTACTTTGGAACGGAGGGTAAAAAACACAGTCATAGGCAGGGTTTTCTGGTTCCGAGAACAGTCTGATATAATAATTCAGAGACAGTTTCAGCCTGCGGTTGGACAGTGAGGGTTCACCTGCCTCTGCATACAGGCTGTACACAGGGGTGGTGCGGAATGCTCCAAGACAGAGACGAAGCCCTTGATGGTGGATAGGGTCCAAGAGTTTTAGGTAAGACGGTCTTGCAGAGCCGTACACAGCACAACCATAGTCCAGTTTGGAACGGACCAGGCTCTGTAGAGTCAGCAAAGTTTTCTTATCAGCGCCCCAGTCAGTGTGTGCTACGACCCGCAGAATATTCAAAGCTTTCTGGCAAGCAGGTTTTGAGGTTTTTAATGTGGCTGAGAAAGTTGAGTTTTGGTCAAAAATAACTCCTAAGAATTTGGCCTCTTTGACAGCTGGAATGGGAGATTTCCCTATTTGAATTACAGGATCTGGAAAAAAAATGACAGAAATTATGGAAGTGAATGCACTGTGTTCTTAAAAATTCATTAAAAGAGTATCATATAGTAGTGTGTGTGTGTGTGTGTGTGTGTGTGTGTGTGTGTGTGTGTGTGTGTGTGTGTGTTGTGGTGTGTCTGTGCGTGTCTGTGTGTATCTGTGTGTGTATGTGTGTTTGCGCGTGTGCGTTTGTATATATGTGTAAACATGTGCGTGTGCGTGTGTGTGTGTGTGTGTGTGTGTGTGGTTTTGTGAGAGAGAGAGAGAGAGAGAGAGAGAGAGAGAGAGAGAGAGACAGACAGAAGAGACAGACAGACAGAGAGACAGAGAGAGAGACGAAGACAAAGACAGAGACAGAGACAGAGAAGGAGAGAGTTTTGTTAAATCACCCTCATAAGTTTACAATATGTGTCTGATTTTAGGATCGCCTCCCCCATCCGGCACCCTCAAAGAAGATAAAAAGATAACATAAGAGAGAAAGTTGGAGCTATGGTCTCAAGTGTACAGTCATGACGTTTCAGTTTGAGAAACTATGGAAAACCATATGAGCTCGTGTTTGGCTGGGTACAATAATCATCCAGTGCTCGTGTTTGGCTGGGTACAATAATCATCCAGTGCTCGTGTTTGGCTGGGTACAATAATCAGTCCAGTGCTCGTGTTTGGCTGGGTACAATAATCAGCCAGTGCTCGTGTTTGGCTGGGTACAATAATCATCCAGTGCTCGTGTTTGGCTGGGTACAATAATCATCCAGTGCTGCCCTGGAAAGGCATGCAGATCAAGGCATGCTCAACGAAGAAAGTTTGGCAGATATTGTTGATGAACAGCTTTTTTAGAACGGGTCTAAGCTATGCTGATGCATGAACAATTAACCCTACTGTAACATCACAGTAAACTAATGTTGTAAAGTGTTTACCCTATACTTTGGAGAAGTTCGTTTATATACTTAATCAAGCACTTGCAGACCCACATACATGCACTCTACATTACTGTGTCAATCAACACACTGGCTTGGGGGTTTAGTCAGGATTCTTCCCAAGCCCTTCAATGGCACCAGTGACTCGCGTCATTCCCTCTGTCAGTGTCAGAGTCCCCGAATCTAGCAGTGCTACTGACAAAGCCGTCCTTGCCTTCGTAACCGTCGACGGCTTTCCTGTCGCAGTGCTGAGGCAAGTCTGTCTCCTATAAAGTGGAGGCTCTGGCACTGGTCTGTCATTAACACTGTCAGCATGTCGAAGTTCCTAAACTAACGTAAGTCAGCCGATCCGCCCTCTTCTAGCTGACGTGTCGTACTGCCGGAATTCGTCTGCTTGTTTACCCGACCATCAGTGAACACTTCTCAAGTGAAGTGCACTTCCGCAGAGCTCGCCTGAATGCACAGCATCCGTGCGTTACTGCAGTAGGACCAGTTTACGTTATTACTGGACCAGCCAGAGCCAACACATGATTACTATGCTATGCCACGTGTCACAGAGTGGAGTGAAGGGTGTTGTAAATAGATCTGTTAAATCTGTCTCTTGGATGTCTGAAGGTGTGTAAGTTGTTTGTGTATTTTATCATTTTTATTCTTTCACTCACTCACACCACCCTACAACATAACAGCACGAACAGGAATTTAGCGAGGAGTGTACATTTGATAAGCAATGAGAAGATGGAAATGATTTTCATAACACATGAACAACATCAACATGTAATTGTAAACTAATTTGATTATATTAACATGTATGTACACTCACACTCCTGTTAGGCTAGGAAAGAATTCATAGCATCACTCATGACACAATACAATAACAACAACAACAACAACAACAAGATTTCTAACATTCTCAAAGAAAATTATCATTTGAGTCTTTCGAGATATGAATTAAATCCTGTTGGAATTCACATCGCTGGTCAGGTGTGTTGCTGTCCAAACTGGGGTAGACTTGCACACACACACATTAAAAAAAATCACTCCGACCTCAATTTTCGGACGCGTTGATGGCAGTCCACACAATACCACTTCTGAGACTGGGCGCAGAAGAAGACAGCTGGTCCCACACCTGTGACTGGGTACCGGGGAACGAAGTCGAAAAGCAGAGCACTGGTCAGCTGTCTGGAGGGGAGACACCAGGGAGACATGGCTGCCCAGGAGGTAGGCAGGCCTACTGGCTTCGAAGAAGAAGGCACTGGGGGAGGAAAAGCAAGTCCTGGCCTCTGAAGAAGACTGCCACACCACAGGAGGGGGAAGAAGGACAGCTCAGACACTCCCTCCAGTGAACTCAGCCAGCCGGACCAACACCTCAGACGAAAAATCCCTACAAAGTGAACAGCACCATATATAACTCAATCTACCAACTATTCATCATCAAAAGTATTGACAGATTAGTAAGAGTCGAATCGAAACGACCAAACCCATACAACTCAGCAAAAACACACGAACAAGCATACTGAACTGAGCACTTCCAAAAACAAACACAATATTACAAAGTCTGATAATTTTGATCGAAAATGTTTAAAGAAAGCACCATCAGTTAACTACGATTGTCCTACAACAAATCGACATGTTCAGAAAAAATATTCTTACCCTCGGGGGGGATTAAACTGGCAATACCCGACCAACAAGCGGGGACAGAGAGTGTACGGAGCGGGCGTGACTGACTGCAAAGCCACACTCGATCTGTGCAAATCTAGCAGTCGAATTTGTCAACGTTCGCTGCTGAGTAGTATTCAGTGCAGAATACACATGGCAGATGCGCACAACTCGTCAAGAATCGTGCGTGTGACGCCACGACAGAGCCTGGTGGTATCAATACAGGATTCTCCTGAACTGCTACCGGCAGTCCTTCATCGCAGTGGGGCCAACTATAACCAAGACAGGATTAATCTCCGCCGGTTCTGGTCCAGTCCACGTCACGGCAACAATATGCTACACCGTGCAGTATCAGGCTCTGTCAGTTTGTGACCAGCCTACTTCACCAGAGGAACATGTTTGATACGGCAGGGTCAGCATGTGTTTGGACCGGAGCAGCCGACTTCAACATATAACACAGGCAAGATTTCTTTTCTGTTACCCCCTCCCTCCCTCTGTCTCTAACCTTCAATTGTTCCCAATTTCTTTCTAGCAGTTAAGGTGTTTTCCCCTACACTTTCGTGGCAGAGTTCGTTTATATTGTTAAGCATTTGCACATTGCCGCACATGCACAGACACTGGCTTGGGGGTATTGTTAGGACTGATGACTCTCTTGTAGAGTGAAGGGTATAGAAAGTGTGTGTGTGTGTGTGTGTGTGTGTGTGTGTGTGTGTGTGTGTGTGTGTGTGAGTGAGTGTGTGGTGTGTGTGTGTGTGTGTGTGTGTGTGTGTGTATGTGTGTGTGTGTGTGTGTGTGTGTGTGTGTGTGTGTGTGTGTGTGTGAGCAAGCGATAACACGTACGGTAAATACGTTTTTTTTTTCCTTGGACTTATTCCGCTTGGTCTTTCGGACTATTTTTTTTTTAAAATTCCTACGCATGAATCACAGAACGACAGATTCAATCAGTTCTGCGAACATCAACCTCCCCGTATAACTCTCACTCCACCTCCCGATCCCATGCGTGGACCTTATCAGCAGTATGGTCTTGCGAAGAACACCATCCGTGAAGACAGCTGACTTCACGCATAGATCTCTATCGTGCATCAAAGGTGCCAGAACAGTCGTCTTGAGAGCTGAACATAAGCCCAGTTGACGTTGAGTGACATGGCTATGGGAAGATCAACAACTCTTGATTTTTGTGGGGGGGGGGGGGGGGGGGGTGGAAGGGGGGAGGGGGGGAATGGTGGAGTGGAATGTGAAAAGGGAAGGACCACATGGAGGGATCAGGGGTTTTAGGAATCCTGAGTGTGCGATGCAGGAGTGTGGAGGGTGTACAATGGCATGTGGAGAGTGGTCTGCTTTGTGGTGTATAAAGTGTATGGCTTGTATGATTTATGTTCATGACTCATTAACACCTTATTCTTTCCCAGTTGCTGTAGGACATGAGTTTTTTTTAAATTAAATAACCTCTCTCTCTTGGTCATTAGACGACTAACTAACCCAGAACACACACACACACACACACACACACACACACACACACACACACACACACACACACACGCGGACAGACAGACATACACACATACATAAATACACAGACACACACACACACACCAAACACACACACACATCACACACTCACTCACTCACAAACACACACACACACACACACACACACACACACACACACACACACACACACACACACAACACGCGCGAGGGCACACACACACGCACACACACAAACAGATGCACACACACATACACACAAAACACATGCATACACAGACATCAAAAACACAAGCACACACACACAAACAGATGCACACACACACACACACACACACACACACACACACACACACAGCGCGCGCGCGCGCGCGCGCGCGCGCGCGCGCGCGCCCAATTACTTACAAGAGGACACGGAAGAGGCGGGCGAGGAGAAACAACAGCAGTGCTGACTGATAGGAGAAGAATGGCTGGAGGATAGGAGAGGGCAGAGGACGGTAGATGTGGGTGGGGATATAGAAGTTGTAGTGTTCAGTTGTTGTGTGGGGGGGGGGGGGGGGTAACTGATGGGGTCGGAAGGAGTAGCTAGGGAAACATACAACGACCATTAAAAACAGGTTGTGTTGTGTAAATCTGTAGTGGAAAAATGATTGTGCTGTAGGGTTTCTGTGGTTCTAATGATACAGGAATGGCATATATTAATCAGTGTTTATCGAACGAGCTAATTTTTTGTTTATTTTTTCATTCCTTGCTGCTCTCCATTTTCTCCTTTCTTTTCTTTCATATTATCCATTTGTCTTTCTTTCATTCTCCTTGTTTTAGTTGTCTATTTTTTCACACACTACATCTTTTTCTGTCTCCATGTCTATCTGTCTGTCTGTGTGTCCTCCCTCTGTCTGTCACCCTGTCTGTCCCTGTCTCTCTCCCTCTCTCTCGCCCCTTCTTCTTCGTTCTACACACTGAACAGATATCTGAATCAGTATCTATCCCCCCCTTTACTGTCCTTACGTCACTGCATAAGTCTCTCTCTCTCTCTGTATGTCTGTATGTCAGCTCTCTCTCTCTCTCTCTCTCTCTCTCTCCTCTCTCTCTCTCTCTCTCTCTCTCTGTAGAAAAAAAGGCTCAGGAAGACGATACTAATGAAAACGTCGTACATGAGAACCAGAGCGTCAAGATAAGCCCTCATCTCCGTCACCGAGGACCATTGGCCTTGTGCACTATTTCTACCAGCCAGCCTGAATGGAGTGTCAGAGATAATGCCCTCATCACCGTCACCGAGGACCATTGCCCTTGTGCACATTTCAAACCAGCAGCCTGAATGGAGTGTCAGAGATAATGCCCTCATCACCGTCACCGAGGACCATTCGACTTGTGCACTATTTCTACCAGCAGCCTGAATGGAGTGTCAGAGATAATGCCCTCATCACCGTCACCGAGGACCATTCGACTTGTGCACTATTTTTACCAGCAGCCTGAATGGAGTGTCAGAGATAATGCCCTCATCACCGTCACCGAGGACCATTCGACTTGTGCACTATTTTTACCAGCAGCCTGAATGGAGTGTCAGAGATAATGCCCTCATCACCGTCACCAACGACCCTTTGACTTGTACACTATTTTTACCAGCAGCCTGGTGCAGTGCAATACGCTGCCATTAGGAGCGTGCACCGACACGCTTTACACTCCAGACAGTCCCTTCAAGATCCAGCCTGAACTGAATGTACAGCACAATACAACCGAACACCTGGTCTGCTAGAACAGCCCTTCACTATGCATTTCGCTTCGTTTTTGTCAGCTTTAAAGACCTGTATTGGTGACCTTGTTTGGAATGAATAAGTAACTCATCTCCCATCAAACCCAGTTACAAGCCTGGGACAACAACGCCAACTACATTTCCCCCCACACAGTTCCATTCCAGTCTCAAATAGTCCTGTTCCATCTGCTCTTTACCTTCTCTGAATCTAATAGATGCACAGACAGAAATTAAGACCCCTCCACTCTCTCTCTCTCTCTCTCTCTCTCTCTCTCTCTCTCTCTCTCTCTCTCTCTCTCTCTTTATATATATATTTGTTAAATTTATTTAACAAATTTAACAAATGTTGCTCCCCAAGGGGTTGAGCACTCTCAAAATCGTTTTAGGAACTTTAATCTTATTGATCCTACTCTCTCTCTCTCTCTCTCTCTCTCTCTCTCTCTCTCTCTCTCTCTCTCTCTCTCTCTCTCTCACAACACTCTCTCTCTGTTGTCTGTCTGTATCTAGATATCTTTCTGTCTCATTTTCTGTTCAGAGAGAGAGAGAGAGAGAGAGAGAGAGAGAGAGAGGGGGGGGGGGAGGGAGGAGGAGAGAGAGCTGAACGTGTCTTTTGTCGTTTAAACAACGGTGCCCTCAAGGAACAGCAACACATCCCGAACTCGTTCATTAACCATCGATCCTTCACGTCACCACCGCCAACACAGAGCGCTCAGGCATGGAGACGACCGGTAAAGGACATTGGTAAAGGCAGCTCTGTGTTGACCTCACTCATCCGTGAAGTCAGCTAACTGATTTCACATCAATTCCCTAATGATCAAAGGCGAGAGAACGACAGTTAGAGAGTCCAACAACACCCCACCAGTAAACGGTCGAGAGAGCATGAAGCTGGTGTGAAACAAGAACAGCACTGCTTGCCTTTGCCGTGCAAGTTAGACAAGGGGAGGGGGTCGAGATGGGGATGGTGAGGCGGGGAAGACGGGGGGTGTGAGGGAGGTGTTTTGAGGAAGGAGGGGGCGGTAAGGGCAGGGCGAGGGGAGTTAACTCATGGAACATGCACCAGCAATTAGGTACAGTGAGAATGTTGTTTCTGAGTAACCAATTAGATTAACTCTCTCTCTCTTCTCTCTCTCTCTCTCTCTCTCTCTCTCTCTCTCTCTCTCTCTCTCTCTTCTCCTTTGAATTGCTCTTTTCATTTGCTTATTTTCACTGACGATGTCAGTCTTGGGGGCGGCTGTTATTGTTAGTGTTTGTTTTGATATTGTTTGCTTGTATAATCATGTTTTGATGCGTACGTTGTATGATTTAGTACTAGCTTTATAGAACAGTAACGGCAAGTATGTAAAACAGCTAATTAAGCCAATAATTTTACCGTTATGAAATAAAGCATCACTGTCATTGTCATTCTCTCTCTCTCTCTCTCTCTCTCTCTCTCTCTCTCTCTCTCTCTCTCTCTCTCTCTCTCTCTCTGTGCACAGGAGCAAAAATATTCGCTGAACGTAACTCGGGCAGTTAGTTTCAAAGTGAGGTGACTGCAGGTGGAAACTGAAACATTTCTTTTAGAATAATTCTTAATGATTCCGCAAAAATGATAACAATAACGAAAAAAAAAAAAAAAACCCAAGGACAAACAAGTTACAAGACAAAACAATGAAGGATCAAATGAATTTTTTTAAGAAGAAAAGCTGAATTAGGTTTTTTTTCGGTCCTTGTCTCCTGAATTTATATATTTTTTACTAATGTTATGCTGAGGTCCGCGATTCCTCCAGTTTTGTGAACTTGTTTATAACTGGGGCTACAGAGTCTGCCTCTTACGCTTGCTTTAGGAGTTAGATCGTTATGCTGTGGTCACACGTCTGATAAGATAGATCACCCTAATTAGATCGTTATGCTGTGGTCACAAGTCTGATGAGATAGATCACCCTAATTAGATCGTTATGCTGTGGTCACACGTCTGACAAGATAGATCACCCTAATTAGATCGTTATGCTGTGGTCACACGTCTGATAAGATAGATCACCCTGATACTAAATAACAGGCATGTGTGTTGAGGCGTGGCTATGGCTAGTTTTGAAATACAAACAGGTTAAAACAAGTATATATTAGTGTAGACAATACTCACCGACCTTCTCCGTCACATTGTTTCTTTTTCGGTTTGTTGTTTTTTCAGATCACCGCTGATCTATAAACACATGAACCACCTCTTACCTGACGTCTGATAAACAATGAACCACCTCTTACCTGAGTCTGATAAACACATCAACCACCTCTTACCTGACGTCTGATAAACACATGAACCACCTCTTACCTGACGTCTGATAAACACATCAACCACCTCTTACCTGACGTCTGATAAACACATCAACCACGTCTTACCTGACGTCTGATAACACAGAACACCTACTGATCTGTAACCATGACCACCTCTTACCTGACGTCTGATAAACACATCAACACTTTACTGATCTGATAAACCATCAACACTCTTACCTGACGTCTGATAAACACATGAACACCTCTTACCTGAGTCTGATAACACATAACACCTCTTACCTGACGTCTGATAAACACATCAACCCTTACCTGGCGTCTGATAAACACATCAATCACCTCTTACCTGACGTCTGATAAACACATCAACCACTCTTACCTGACGTCTGATAAACACATCAACCACCTCTTACCTGACGTCTGATAAACACATAACCACCTCTTACCTGAGTTATAAACACATGAACCACCTCTTACCTGACGTCTGATAAACACATCAACCACCTCTTACCTGATAAACACATGAACCCCTCTTACCTGACGTCTGATAAACACATCAACCACCTCTTACCTGATAAACACATGAACCACCTCTTACCTGACGTCTGATAAACACATGAACCACCTCTTGCCTGACGTCTGATAAACACATCAACCACCTCTTACCTGACGTCTGATAAACACATCAACCACCTCTTACCTGACGTCTGATAAACACATGAACCACCTCTTACCTGACGTCTGATAAACACATGAACCACCTCTTACCTGACGTCTGATAACACATGATCCACCTCTTACCTGACGTCTGATAAACACATGATCCACCTCTTACCTGACGTCTGATAAACACATGAACCACCTCTTACCTGACGTCTGAACTCCCCCATGACCTTAGCTTTGTGCCAGCCTCTTACCTGACGTCTGAACTCCCCCATGACCTTAGCTTTGTGCCAGCCTCTTACTGACGTCTGAACTCCCCTGACCTTAGCTTTGTGCCAGCCTCTTACCTGACGTCTGAACTCCCCCATGACCTTAGCTTTGTGCCAGCTGGGCTTCTTTCTGTAACCTGTACCCTACCGTACACTTTTATCTCCCTTCTTAGAACCACCTGGGACAGCATGTAGGAAGGCCGAACAGAAGGTCAATTCGCGGTAAACCCCTACCCGGATGAGTTTGGGGAAAAGTATCCGTATACAGGGCGCCATGGATTAGCTGTTCTGCTCGACAACATTTGGAGAAGTTTATCGGATCTCTCAAAGTGGAAGAGGCAGTTAATGAATCCGTGTATAGACTTGATATGGCAGAGCTCCATTGATATGGCATGCAGAGCTCCATTGATATGGCAGCGCTCCATTGATATGGTACAACTCCATTGATATGGCAGCGCTCCATTGATATGGCATGCAGAGCTCCATTGATATGGCAGCGCTCCATTGATATGGTACAACTCCATTGATATGGCAGAGTTCCATTGATATGGCACAGCTCCATTGATATGGCAGAGTTCCATTGATATGGCACAGCTCCATTGATATGGCAGCGCTCCATTGATATGGTACAACTCCATTGATATGGCAGAGTTCCATTGATATGGCACAGCTCCATTGATATGGCAGAGTTCCATTGATATGGCACAGCTCCATTGATATGGCAGCGCTCCATTGATATGGTACAACTCCATTGATATGGCAAGTTCCATTGGTATGGCACAGCTCCATTGATATGGCAGAGTTCCATTGATATGGCACAGCTCCATTGATATGGCAGAGTCCATTGATATGGCACAGCTCCATTGATATGGCACAGCTCCATTGATATGGCACAGCTCCATTGATATGGCAGAGCTCCATTAATATGGCACAACTCCATTGATATGGCAGAGTTCCATTGATATGGCACAGC
>CM065729.1:36382404-36387404 GCA_033310375.1 Conus canariensis | reverse complement strand
GCGTAAGCTCGGGCGCTAAGGGTTGTCTCCGACAGTGGGAGGAACCATCGCGTCACACTGGTCAGCTACCGCCCGCCTCAAGCTGGGCAGCCCCCAGCCAATAAGGTGCTGACCCGCCACAGTCTGTCTGCTTCAATGGGTGGATGGAGCTCAGGTGAAGACCGGAGAGCAGACTGTAAACCCCGTACCAGGCAATAAAAGAAAAAAGAAATTCAAACTACCAGCCTTGCAGCTGGCAACATGACGTCAGGACGAGTGTCTGGCCTTTCTGACGACCTCCAGCAAGTTGACAACGCCAAGAAAACAGACATCATCGACCGCGAGCTCAAGAGATTCAAATTCGACATTGCCGCGCTACAAGAGACAAGACTCCCCTCCAGCGGCAGCCTCAGGGAGAAGGACAACACATTATTTTGGCAAGGTCTGGAGCCAGAGGAGCACCGACTGTACGGCATTGGATTCGCAGTGCGAAACTCTCTCCTTTCCTCAGTTAAACCACCTTTCAAAGGGACAGCGCGACTCCTCTCTCTCCGGCTCACGACCTCCATGGGACCAACAAACATCCTTAGCGTCTATGCCTCCACATTCTGCTCTTCAGCCGAGGTTAAGGATAAGTTCTATGAAGAGCTGAAAGCCAAGATCAGAGAGGTACCTGCAAAGGAAGGAACACCTGTTCTTGCTCGGGGACTTCAACGTCCGGATTGGTGCAGACCACAGCTCCTGGCCCCGCTGCATCGGCCGATTCGGTGTTAGCAAGCTCAACGAGAATGGACAGCGACTACTTGAGCCTTGCTCCTCCCACGATCTCTGTATCACAAGCACCTTCTTCCCCATCAAACCCCACCACAGAGTGTCGTGGAGGCACCCCAGATCCCGTCACTGGCATCAGCTGGACTTCGTGATCACCCGAAGACCCTTACTCAACCATGTGCTCGTCACCTGCAGCTGCCACTGTGTTGACTGTGACACTGATCACTCCCCGGTTGGCAGCAAGGTGCGTCTTCAGCCCAAGCGAATCCACCACTCCAAACAGAAAGGACGTCCTTGAATCAACACAGCCTTGATGTCAGTGCCCGAACTGCGCGGGCCCTTCGCCAGTACCACTGACAAGACCCTGGAGGACTGCCCAACACACAGTGCTTCATCACGGTGGAACCACATCCGCGATGCCACCAACCAGTCCGATTCAGACACCTATGGGAAGAGAGTGAGAAAGATTGAAGACTGGTTTGAAGCAGGAATCATAGAAATGGAGCCTGCCATTGCTGTTAAGCAAGCTGCACTCCTCAATCACAAGAGAGAGCCCTCAAAGAAGACGCTAGCGGCACTCTTGCAACACCACCACACGGACCACCCGTAAATGCGCCAATAAGCACTGGCTGAACCTGTGCCAGGGCATCCAGATCTCCGCCGACTGTGGCAACATCCGCGCCATGTACGAAGGCATGAAGAAAGCGTTCGGCCCTAGCGCCATCAAGATCGCTCCTCTAAAATCTTCATCTGGGGAGGTCATCACCGACCGCAGCAAACAGATGGAGAGATGGACGGAGCACTAACAGGAGCTGTACTCCAGGGAGAAGCTAGTCACCCACACAGCCATTGAGAACACTACCTCGCTGCCAGCCATGGAGGAGCTCGACGCCCCACCCATCATTGAGGAACTCAGCAAGGCCATCGACTTGCTAGCCTGTGGTAAAGCTCCGGGTAGAGACGGCATTTCGACAGAAGTCATCAAAACCGGCAAGGAGAGTTCTCTCCTCAGTCACTTCATAAGCTTCTGCTGCAGTGTTGGGAGGAAGGGACCGTACCCCAGGACATGCGCGATGCAAACATCATCACGCTATACAAGAATAAAGGCGATCACAGCGACTGCATAACTATCGCGGAATATCCCTCCGCAGCATTGTTGGCAAAGCCTTTGCCCGTGTCGTCCTCAACAGGCTGCAGCTAGTCGCCGAACGAGTGTACTCAGAGGCGCATTGCGATTCAGAGCTGGGAGGTCGACGATCGGCATGATATTCTCCCTGAGGCAGCTACAAGAGAAGTGCCGCGAGCAGTGAAGATCCTTGTTCATTGCCTTCATCGACCTGACCAAGGCGTTCGACTTGATCAGTAAGTCAGGCCTCTTCACCCTACTACACCAGATTGGATGTTTTCCCAAGCTCCTGAAGATGATCACCTCCTTCCACAGTTCATCTTCGGACCCCTTCCAAATCAAGAGCGGTGTCAAACAAGGATGCGGGCTCGCTCTGACACTCTTCGGCATCTTCTTCTCCCTGCTGCTGAGCGATGCCTTCCGACAGTCTGAAGACGGCATCTTCCTGCACACTAGAAGTGACGGAATCCTCTGCAACCTGGCACGCCTCCCAGCAAAGACGAAGGTGCGGAAAGTCCTCATCAGGGAGATGCTCTTTGTAGATGACGCCGCCCTCACTGCCCACAGCGAGGAAGCGCTACAACGGCTCATCACCTGCTTCGCTGATGCCTGCACCGAGTTTGGCCTCATCGGCAGCCTGAAGAAAACAAACATCATGGGCCAAGAGGTTAGCATCACTCACTGAATTTCCATCGGCGGTCACAACCTCGAAGTGGTCGACGACTTCTCTCCAGCAACCTCTTTATGGACGCCGAGCTGAAGGTGCGGATCAGCAAGGCAGCAACAGCGATGGCTCGTCTAGCGAAGGGAGTCTGGGATATCACCATGCTAGCGTCAAACACCAAGATGAAAGTGTGCCAAGCTCATCTCTACGGAAGCGAAGCATGGACCGTGTACTCTCGACAAGAACGCAGACTGAACGCCTTCCACCTTCGCTGCCTCAGAAACACACACACACACACACACACACACACACACACACACACACACACACACACACACCACAAAATGCGCCCACGCACACACATGGGCCCATGCCCACACATCATACACACACGTGTACATCCACTACACAAAAAAAAAGAAAAAAAAAATGGTAGGTAGGTATTCAACGTCTGACCAGCGCGTTGGGCTAGCCACGAGGCCCTCTTCTTCAATTGCCTCATCTTTGTTGTTAATTCATTTATCCATCAGCTTCGAATCGTGCGTAGCGTGGTCTCAAAACTTGGCGGATGTGGTGTAGCGCATATGGACTGGTCCGCACGCAGTGACGCCTCCTTGATGAAACTGAAACTGAAACTGCCTCAGAAAACTCCTGGGCATCACTTGGCAGGACCGCATCACGAACGAGGACGTCCTGGCCTTGGCGGGAATGCCTGGCATGTTCGGCATGCTGACACAGAGACGCTTGCGCTGGCTTGGCCACGTCAGCCGCATGGACGACGGTCGCATCCCAAAGGACATGATGTATGGTGAGTTGGCTACAGGCTCCAGACCCACAGGACGGCCCGCCCTACGCTACAAAGATGTATGCAAGCGCGACATGAGGGCAGGCAGCCACGACCCAGCAGACATGGAGTCAGCAACTTCAGACTGGGTCAGCTGGCAGTCCACCATCAAGGCCGGCATCAAACAAGCAGAGCACAGGAGAGAGGCCCACTTGGAAGAGCAGAGGCGCCGAAGACGGCAAAGAATTGTGTCAGCACCAACAGACACCCATGACCGAGACCTCACCTGCAGCAACTGCAACAGAGTCTGCACTCAAGGATCGGGCTCTTGAGCCACAGCAGGCGCTGCAACCACAACTGACTAATCCACGGCGCAACACCATTGTCTCTCGAGACAGACGGATGCCATTTATGTATGTATGCATGCATGCATGTATGTATGTATGTATGTATGTATGTATGTATGTATGTATGTATGTATGTATGTATGTATGCATGTATGTATGTATGTATGTATGCGTGTATGTATGTATGTATGTATGTATGTATGTATGCATGTATGTATGTATGTATGTGAGCAGAAGAGAGAGACCTAGTGGGAGGAACGGAGGCGCCGAAGACGGCAAAGAATTGTGTCAGCACCAACAGACACTCATGACCGAGACTTCACCTGCAGCAACTGCAACAGAGTCTGCCGCTCAAGGATCGGGTCTTCAGCTACAGCAGGCGCTGCAACTCCACAACTGGCTGATCCACGGCGCAACACCATTGTATCTCAAGACAGACGGATGTCAACATGTATGTCTGTATGAATTTATTTAGCTATTCATTTATCTATTTATCTTAGATGTTTATTTATCTATTTACGCATTCATATAGTTGCATGTTGTTTATGCATATTACATTATTATTATTATTAATATTCTTCTTCTTTTTCTCATTATTATTATCATTACCATTAATATTATTTCTATTACTACTACTACTACTACTACTCTCTGTCTCTGTCTCTGTCTTTCTCTCTCATATAGGCTTTCCCACGTAATCTGTGATCATCAATTTTTGTTAATTTCAACCGGTATCGAATACAGCTTAATACAGAATTTAAACAGATAGGATACCTATTGGTCTCCCCATAGACAAAGGCATTAGGTGTTCGCATTTCAACTCCTAAAAATTTCTTTAATGCAAAGAGGTGTACTTTTTCATAATGACGGGCTGCAACATCTAGTCCCCAAAGTTCTGCGCCGTATAGAGCAATGGGTTGAACCTGTGAATCAAGTAACTTCAACAGTAAATCTAAACTAGTGTTCTTCAAAATATACGGTTTTCTCATAATGCAGAGCAGAGCTTTCTTTGCTTTACTTACCAGGTAATTGCATGACAATGTGAAACTGAATTTTGTTGAAAACAGTATACCTAAGTATTTATAAGCATTTACGACAGGCATTACAGCATTATTATATGTCCAATTTTCTCTTGCTGCTAAGTAGGCACCTTTTCTAAACACAATTATATTGCTTTTACTTAAATTCACCTTCATATCAAGAGAAAAAGCTGCGCGTTGCAGACTGTTTAACTGTGTTTGCAAACCAATGATTGTTTCTGATAATAGTACATCATCTGCTAATAATAAAATAAAGAGCTCAAAATAATCAATAATGAACATTACACCA
>CM065729.1:36362404-36377404 GCA_033310375.1 Conus canariensis | reverse complement strand
GAGAGAGAGAGAGAGAGGGGCACCGGCAGAGAGAGAGAGAGAGAGGCACCGGCAGAGAGAGAGAGAGAGAGGCACCGGCAGAGAGAGAGAGAGAGGGGCACCGGCAGAGAGAGAGAGAGAGAGGCACCGGCAGAGAGAGAGAGAGAGAGGCACCGGCAGAGAGAGAGAGAGAGGGGCACCGGCAGAGAGAGAGAGAGAGAGGTACCGGCAGAGAGAGAGAGAGAGAGAGAGGCACCGGCAGAGAGAGAGAGAGAGGCACCGGCAGAGAGAGAGAGAGAGGGGCACCGGCAGAGAGAGAGAGAGAGGGGCACCGGCAGAGAGAGAGAGAGAGGGGCACCGGCAGAGAGAGAGAGAGAGAGGCACCGGCAGAGAGAGAGAGAGAGAGGCACCGGCAGAGAGAGAGAGAGAGAGAGGCACCGGCAGAGAGAGAGAGAGAGAGGCACCAGCAGAGAGAGAGAGAGAGGGGCACCGGCAGAGAGAGAGAGAGAGGGGCACCGGCAGAGAGAGAGAGAGAGGCACCGGCAGAGAGAGAGAGAGAGAGGCACCGGCAGAGAGAGAGAGAGAGAGGCACTGGCAGAGAGAGAGAGAGAGGCACCGGCAGAGAGAGAGAGAGAGAGGCACCGGCAGAGAGAGAGAGAGAGAGGCACCGGCAGAGAGAGAGAGAGAGGGGCACCGGCAGAGAGAGAGAGAGAAAGGTACCGGCAGAGAGAGAGAGAGAGAGAGGCACCGGCAGAGAGAGAGAGAGAGAGGCACCGGCAGAGAGAGAGAGAGAGGGGCACCGGCAGAGAGAGAGAGAGAGGGGCACCGGCAGAGAGAGAGAGAGAGAGAGAGAGGCACCGGCAGAGAGAGAGAGAGAGAGAGGCACCGGCAGAGAGAGAGAGAGAGGGGCACCGGCAGAGAGAGAGAGAGAGGGGCACCGGCAGCAGAGAGAGAGAGGGGCACCGGCAGAGAGAGAGAGAGAGAGGCACCGGCAGAGAGAGAGAGAGAGAGGCACCGGCAGAGAGAGAGAGAGAGGGGCACCGGCAGAGAGAGAGAGAGAGGGGCACCGGCAGAGAGAGGAGAGAGAGGGGCACCGGCAGAGAGAGAGAGAGAGGGGCACCGGCAGAGAGAGAGAGAGAGAGGGCACCGGCAGAGAGAGAGAGAGAGAGGCACCGGCAGAGAGAGAGAGAGAGGCACCGGCGAGAGAGAGAGAGAGAGGGGCACCGGCAGAGAGAGAGAGAGAGGGGCACCGGCAGAGAGAGAGAGAGAGAGGCACCGGCAGAGAGAGAGAGAGAGGCACCGGCAGAGAGAGAGAGAGAGGCACCGGCAGAGAGAGAGAGAGAGGGGCACCGGCAGAGAGAGAGAGAGAGGGGCACCGGCAGAGAGAGAGAGAGAGAGGTACCGGCAGAGAGAGAGAGAGAGAGAGGCACCGGCAGAGAGAGAGAGAGGGGCACCGGCAGAGAGAGAGAGAGAGGGGCACCGGCAGAGAGAGAGAGAGAGGGGCACCGGCAGAGAGAGAGAGAGAGGGGCACCGGCAGAGAGAGAGAGAGAGGGGCACCGGCAGAGAGAGAGAGAGAGGGGTACCGGCAGAGAGAGAGAGAGAGGGGCACCGGCAGAGAGAGAGAGAGAGGGGCACCGGCAGAGAGAGAGAGGTACCGGCAGAGAGAGAGAGAGAGAGGTACCGGCAGAGAGAGGGAGAGAGGGGCACCGGCAGAGAGAGAGAGAGAGGGGCACCGGCAGAGAGAGAGAGAGAGGGGCACCGGCAGAGAGAGAGAGAGAGGGGCACCGGCAGAGAGAGAGAGAGAGAGAGAGAGAGAGAGGGGCACCGGCAGAGAGAGAGAGAGAGAGAGAGAGAGAGAGAGGCACCGGCAGAGAGAGAGAGAGAGAGAGAGAGAGAGGCACCGGCAGAGAGAGAGAGAGAGAGAGAGGCACCGGCAGAGAGAGAGAGAGAGAGAGAGAGGCACCGGCAGAGAGAGAGAGAGAGAGAGGCACCGGCAGAGAGAGAGAGAGAGAGAGAGGCACCGGCAGAGAGAGAGAGAGAGAGGCACCGGCAGAGAGAGAGAGAGAGAGGCACCGGCAGAGAGAGAGAGAGAGAGGGCACCGGCAGAGAGAGAGAGAGAGGCACCGGCAGAGAGAGGAGAGAGAGAGAGGCACCGGCAGAGAGAGAGAGAGAGAGGCACCGGCAGAGAGAGAGAGAGAGAGAGAGGCACCGGCAGAGAGAGAGAGAGAGAGGCACCGGCAGAGAGAGAGAGAGAGAGAGAGAGGCACCGGCAGAGAGAGAGAGAGAGAGGCACCGGCAGAGAGAGAGAGAGGGCACCGGCAGAGAGAGAGAGAGAGAGGGGCACCGGCAGAGAGAGGCACCGGCAGAGAGAGGCACCGGCAGAGAGGGGCACCGGCAGAGAGAGGCACCGGCAGAGAGAGAGAGAGAGGCACCGGCAGAGAGAGAGAGAGAGGGGCACCGGCAGAGAGAGAGAGAGAGGGGCACCGGCAGAGAGAGAGAGAGAGGGGCACCGGCAGGGAGAGAGAGAGAGAGGCACCGGCAGAGAGAGAGAGAGAGGGGCACCGGCAGAGAGAGAGAGAGAGGGGCACCGGCAGAGAGAGAGAGAGAGAGGGGCACCGGCAGAGAGAGAGAGAGAGAGGCACCGGCAGGGAGAGAGAGAGAGAGGCACCGGCAGGGAGAGAGAGAGAGAGGCACCGGCAGAGAGGTCACCACACATTTGGTAAGAAAGGAAACAGACAAATGGACAGACAGACCGACAGACAAGCAAACAACGAACAGACAAGCAAACAACGAACAGACAAGCAAACAACGAACAGACAAGCAAACAACGAACAGACAAGCAAACAACGAACAGACAAGCAAACAACGAACAGACACACCAAATGGGTTGGCTCACAGCAAGTCTGCAGATCTTGGGTCTGACTTGTACACTGTCTTTCAAGTACAGATGCCCAGAAAAATGTTAGCAAACAAACAAGAGCTTCATACTACGTCATCAGCGAATCAGCTGAAGAATGAAATCAATTCGTTTTTTCTGAACTATTATTTATTATGCTCTGCAAATATACATTAAACTTAATGAGAATCGTCACAACACGCTGTCTACTGATACGACTAGGTTGACTGCCCACTGACTCATATGGCAGCCATTTAGCATAGAAATCCAGGTGGATCACGGTGACGTACAATTTAATCATGGTGATATGATATTTTCAGTTAAACTGCTACTTGTGGGAAGCTGCCTTCCAACGTACACTTTTATAAAAAAAATGATGTTTTGCTCTTGCATGATGAATCACAACACACACTTAACCGACATTGTAAGTCGAAACCAACAGTATGAGCAGTTCTGTCAGCCGTACATTCCGTGCGTAAACAGATGTGCCTTTTAGAAACTGTGAAAATATTCCAACAGCATTTAAATAAGTACATAGAAAATCAAATGGAACACCTGAAATAAACACAAAAAAGTGCAGCAGCGAAAACACACACACAACACACACACACACACACACACACACCACCACCACCACCACCACCACACACACACACCACCACACGCACACACGCACCACACACACACACACACAATATATATATATATATATATATATATGTATACATATATATATATATATATATATATATATATATATGTAGACAAGAAGATGCACAGCTCTATAATACTGCCCCAGAATGGTCGTTGCGTGTGGTCACCATGTTATGATTCGTTGTTTCCCATCATTCCAGACTCTTTTCATCATCATATGAATTTCAGGCAGATCTGTCCATCATCCCACTCCCTCCTCCTCGCCACCCCTCCACCCCTCCACCCCACTTATGCTCTGTCAGCTGTGACTGACTCGCTTTTCAACTCTCCCACGCCAGTTCCAGCGCACTTAGTCCGGATCGATACGAAATCGTTTACATCTCTCCGTGGTTGACTGAAACTGACTGATGCCTTCACCACTGACTTAAGCCGCTAGATACTCCCTACCCCGACTGCTGTATGAAATTCTGTGGCCACACTGAATTTTTAACATTCTCGTTTTGCACTAACAGGAACATTCAAACACAGCAGTAGAAAAAATGAAATATTGAAGTCTGCATTATGTTACATTGGACACACATAATAACGTAACGTTTTTGAGGTTGTAGTTTTTGGAGTTCAGTTGCTTTCTCCTTGAATTTTATGTATACTAAAATAAATCTCCAAAGTAAGAACATTGGCTTGTTTGGTGAATGGAAGTGCACTGAAAGAAATGCAGGGGAAAGGACCAGCAACATCCAGCCCGGGAGGACAGCAGTGGGTGTAAGTAGGACCAGTGGGTGTATGTAGGACCAGTGGGTGTAGTAGGACCAGTGGGTGTAATAGACGTTATGGGTGTAGTAGGACCAGTGGGTGTAGTAGGACCAGGTGGGGTGGTGAGTAGGACCAGTGGGTGTATAGGACCGGTGGGTGTAATAGGACCAGTGGGTGTAATAGGACCATTGGGTGTAATAGGACCAGTGGGTGTAATAGGACCAGTGGGTGTAATAGGACCAGTGGGTGTAATAGCAGTAATATTAGCAGCAGCAAGCAAGGAAGCAACAACAGCAGCCGTAGTAGTGATAGAAGTAGTAGTAACAGCAGTAGTAATAGTACCACACCAACAGCAGCAGCAGTAGTTTTAGAAATTCTAGAGCAGTACCACCAGCAGCAGCACAGCAGCAGCAAGCAGCAGCAGCAGTAGCAACAGCAATTGCATTGCATTAGCAGCGGCTACAGCTGCAGATGCGGTAGCAGAGTTAATCGTGAACACTTTTCTATCATGTACCATTTCATTGAGTTCATACACAACAGACAGGAACAGCGTGTGTGGGCCCTTACGCTAACAGCTGACCGTAAGCTAACAGCAATGCACACTCCCTTGAGGATGTAGCCTACTCATTCTTTCCCACAGCCGCACGCTTGGCACGTGTTGTCCGTCACAGTGCCAGTTCCAGTATAGCGCGCGCCTTCAGTTAAATACCCACGATCGAAAAGATAATGTTTATCGTACTTTATCAGCATGCAGCTCTCTCTCTCTCTCTCTCTCTCTCTCTCTCTCTCTCTCTCTCTCTCTCTCTCTCTCTCTCTCTCTCATAGTGACCAGAGATAGTGCGGACAAGGGAGGGCACTGGACCATGGTTCAGACACATGCATCAGGGCGTCATAGACGATGCCATGGTATGTATTCAGTCATCAGACGATGCCATGGTATGTATCAGTCATCGATGCCTTGGTATGTATTCAGTCATCAGACGATGCATGGTATGTATTCAGTCATCAGACGATGCCATGGTGTATGTATCTCCGATGTTCATCAGACGGTGGGGGGTGCATTACTGTGTTTCTTAACAGAAATCGTATTTTCCTTTTTAAACATCCTTTCTTTCCATACTCAGTGCATGTTTGTTAGTAGTCCACAAAAGTGTCGAAAATAAACGCATAATACTCTATATGGGACTTCTGTAAGGATATGGCGCTACTGTTGATGTGGGCGGCCCACAGTCATGTGACTGGTGGACAGACTGACCAGCATTCTCACTCTGGTAGATGTCAGGGGAAATAGTAGACAGACTGATCAGCATTCTCACTCTGGTAGATGTCAGGGGAAATAGAGACAGACTGACCAGCATTCTCACTCTGGTAGATATCAGGGGAAATCAGTAGGACAGACTGACCAGCATTCTCACTCTGTGTAGATGTCGGGGGAAACAGTAGACAGACTGACCAGCATTCTCACTCTGGTAGATGTCAGGGGAAATAGTAGACAGACTGACCAGCATTCTCACTCTGGTAGATGTCAGGGGAAATAGTAGACAGACTGACCAGCATTCTCACTCTGGTAGATGTCAGGGGAAATAGTAGACAGACTGACCAGCATTCTCACTCTGTGGTAGATGTCGGGGAAATAGTAGACAGACTGACAGCATTCTCACTCTGGTAGATGTCAGGGGAAATAGTAGACAGACTGACCGCATTCCACTCTGGTAGATGTCAGGGGAGATATTAGACAGACGCTAAAGAAAGTCAACCCCTTTCATGGCTCTCTGTCTTAAACGACTGAAGGAGAAAGTAGACGGACCAAGGAGCAAGAGAACGACAGACACATAGACTGAATGTGTGTGTGTGTGTGTGTGTGTGTGTGTGTGTGTTGTGTGTGTGTGTGTGTGTGTGTGTGTGTGTGTGTAGTGTGTGTGTGTGTGTGTGTGTGACAAGAAAAGACAAGACAGGACAAGAAAGGACAAGCAGAAAGAGCCTCTAGGGAGAGCTTGACAGTTGAAGGTCTTCAGAGATGATCTTGACAGCAGAAGGTCTTCAGAGATGATCTTGACAGCAGGTCTTCAGAGATGATCTTGACAGCAGAAGGTCTTCAGAGATGATCTTGACAGCAGAAGGTCTTCAGAGATGATCTTGACAGCAGGTCTTCAGAGATGATCCTCGTCAAATTCTTTTTACGATGGTATTGGACAAGCACTAGTGTGCTTTTTTTGTATATCCAATCCTCGCCTTGGGTAGGGCCAACAATACAAACGAAATAAGGCATTGTATGTAGAAGCATGGAAAGTGAAGAGAGAGAGAGAGAGAGAGAGAGAGAGAGAGAGAGACAGACAGACAGACAGACAGACAGACAGACAGACAGACAACAGACAGAGACAGAGACAGAGAGAGAGATGACATACAAATTAGCAGAGAGAGAGAGAGAGAGAGAGAGGAGAGAGAGAGAGAGAGAGAGAGAGGCAGACAGACAGACGGACAGAGAAGGCCAGAGAGATTTTTTATCTGTAGGCCAGAGTGACTTTATCAAAGAGCTGAAATGCAGGTGTCTGACCAAGAGAGACACACAAATCCAGACTGTTCCGGCCAGTTATCTGACGCACAACACACCACCCGACACCAAGCTTCTAAATGGATGTCGCATGTTGTCCATTTGTAACTGCTGGCTCCCTCGCTTTTTACCTCCCCACCTGTCTTAGAAAAAGTCGATCACTTTAGTTCTTGGTCACCAACCCTCTGTTAGTTGGTGATTGTATGTTATCGACTTTGTTTTATTTGGTTTTGTTTTGTTCCCGTTTTCTCTGTGTTTTTAAAACACATATCAAAAATAATTCTTAGTGATCCGCCAAATGACAGGGTCAAGCAAATTACAGACAAAACACGACGCGTTTCGATCTTCTAGGTCCTCTTCTGTCGAGATAAACAACATTCAGGACAATGAAAACAAAAAACGAGCAATCACTTATCTTTTCACATTCGGCGCAAGATGGCCATTGAATGAAATGTTTTCTTTTTTTTTTTTTTTGACTGCCTCCATTCTTCCATCTACCCCTCCTCCTTCCCTGCACTTCTCTCTCTTTCCTGCCCCAGACTTCGCCCGTTCTTTCTCCTCTTGTAGGCACGCTCCTGTGGCATTGTCTATAGCAGCTTTTACGTTGTCACCACACACTTTCAGTGCATCGAACTACGCATGTACTTGTGAATCAAAGACAGCTGCACGACGAGCCGAGAACGTTGTTCATCAGCTGCTGAATGGGTTCAGAGCTGCTAGAAAAGAGACTAGTCTCCTCTCCCATTTTTGGCGAGCAAGGGAAACCATAAGTGGACCACACACACACACACAACACACCACACAACACCACCACGCACCACGCACGCACGCACGCACGCACGCACGCACGCACCACACACACACACAACACACACAGAAAGCACACCACACACACACACACACACACACACACACACACACACGCACACACACTCACTCACTACACATGCACGCATGCATACACACATACACGCACACACACACACACACACACACACACACACACACACACACACACACACACACACACATGCACGCCCTTGCGGACACACACATACATACAAGAGAGAGAGAGAGAGAGAGAGAGAGAGAGAGAGCAGGGCAGAGACAGTAGAAGAGCAAGAGCAACAGTAAAGTGGCAGCTAGAAAAGAAGCATAAGCATCAGCAGTGACAAATAGTAGTAAGTAATAGTGTAGTAGTAATAGAAGTAGCAGCTCAGCAGGAAATAGTTGTAGTAGAGAGCAGTAGTATAGTAGACAGCGCAAGCAGCAGTAGTTAGTGCAGCAGCAGCAGTAGTTATAGTGGTAGTAGTAGCAGCAGTAGTAGCAGCAGCAGCGGCGGCGGCAGCTGCAGCATCAGTTGTAGTGGTAGTATTTGAGGAACCATGGGAAAAGAATACAGTGCAAGTGCAGCATTGGGTGAGTCATAGCCGCCGAAGTGGTGGTTCTGCTGCTGTTGCTGCAATGCTGTAGCGGTAGTGGTGAACGTGATGATAAGGTTAGTAGTAACAGTAGCTGCCATGTATCATCGGAATGTGTCGTTGTTCAGCTCAGATATGTCATACGGAACTAGATCTTAAACATGCATGATTTGCTTTGAGCTAGAGTGGCTGAAAAAAAGTCGTGTTTTTGTTTATATTTGTATCTATATTTACTAAACATTTAAAATCGTACTCTGTGTGAACTAAAAGGAAAAAGAGTACACAATAAACGTCGTAAGTTGGTTTTTCTACCTTCACATCCTCCTCTTTCTCTTTCTCTTTCTCATCATCATCATCATCATCATCATCATCATCATCATCATCATCATCTTCTTCTTCTTCTTCTTCTTCTTCTTCTTCTTCTTCTTCTTCTTCTTCTTCTTCTCCTTCTTCTTCTTCTTCGTGTTTATGTTCATCTTCTTGTTCTTGTTCTTCTTCTTTTCTCCTTCTCCTCCTCCTCCTCTTTCTCCTCCTCCTCCTTCTCCTCTTCCTCCTTCTTCTTCTCCTCCTCCTCCTGCTCCTCCTCCTCCCCCTTCTTCTTCTTTGCTGCCGCTGCTGCTGCTGCAGCTGTCTTCTAATTCTAAATCATTAAAACGTTATATCCACCATCATTTATCATCCTGTATTGTAAAGCACGTTTCTTCTGTATATCAATCAGTCAGGATTTAGGAAAATAAATTCATGTGGAGCGACGTTGTGTTGGACCACAGATTCGTGACTGGGAGATCGTAACAAGGGGAAGGCGGTTGGTGTGGGTTTTTCCTTCAACTCAAGTCTTGATTGAAACATTGCTGAAAGAAAGCTTTAACAGGAAGTTATTGATAACAATGCTGAATTGTTTCTCTTTTTGTCTCATTGTACCCAGGGTTCTTTTTTGCGAAGTTTATTTCTGTAAAAAAAAAAAAAAAACATTGCCACGAGGTGTTCCTAAAGGATCGATTTCAGGTCCTCTGTTCTACTTCTATGTAAACGACTTTCCTATAGGTATAAAAGCAGTATATGATTAAGGTGCGGATGATGCATTTTCACTGCACGTTGTAAATAATACGGATGAAATGAATCATCATTTAGATGCTCGTATGAAAGCGATTGAAGGCTTCTACGACTCATATGGCGGGGTTTTTCATCCTAATAAGATTGGAGTCTATGTTGATATGTGCATGGTAGAAAAGCCACAGAATGATAAGGCAATATCATTACGGAAGTGATTAAACATAAGTCTTTAAACATCATTTTTGACGAAAATATTTCTGGCATAACCAAATCATCAATCTAATCCAGAAAGTATCGCGAAGTGTGTTCCATTGATTATATAGATCAAACATGTCGTTGAAATTTTAGGGCATATGATTAATTTTGATTTTTATTCAAAATCGTTTAACTGCTGTTGGATGAGCTGAAGCAAATACCTTATATTCACTCTTAAACCTTTTCGTTCATCGCAGAAGTGTGTCGTTATGATGTTAACTGTGAGAAGTCGTCGAGTCTTGTATACGTGATGAATTAATAGGTCTTAAAATACCACCTCTTTCTTCGTCTCAGATATTACACTTTAAGTAGTAGGAACAAACTCTGACTCTGGGGAGAGCTGAAAGTGTCATGAGGAGAAGTCATACATTGTAAGGGGACCGGGCCACATCCAGGTTAGGACACCATGATGCCTTTTTACTGTCAGATTTTTTTCCCGGCACTGCCGGGCTTCGAACCAGTGTCAGCTACTTTCGTACAGACTCTACAGACTGAAGATGTCTCACACAGAGGAGCAGCTCCCAATGAGACGCTGGTCAACAGACCACTTTGTGTGTGTGTGTGTGTGTGTGTGTGTGTGTGTGTGTGTGTGTGTGTGTGTGTGTGTGTGTGGACTGGACTTGTACCAGTCAATGGTACTGCCTGTGCTTTTATATGGCTGTGAAATTTGGGGATATAGTGATTTAAAGCTAATGGAAAGTTTTCAGCTTAAATTCTTTAAGCATCTTTTTCATTTAAATCGTTCTACCAAAAAAGAATTGATATATGGAGAACTAGGAATGTATCCTGTTTTCAGTTTAAGTACATGCACGAATGATAAAATTCTGGTCATCCTTACTTTCTCCACAAACAAACAAGCATTCATCTAGATTGTATCAGGTATTATATGATTTATACAGAAATCAGGGTTTTACATCCAGATGGTTGATGTGTATACGGGATGTCCTAATAGAAACAGGATTCGACTGTGTGTGGTAGACACAAAAGTTTTCGTCTGTTCACAGTCTCTGTAGAAATGTTCGTAATTCATTAGAAGACATTTACAAACGTGCATGGAATGTGCTTTAGAATCTAGTAATAAGTGTGTATTTTACAGAAATTTTAAAACAGAGTTTCGCCGTGAAAAATATATTAAAATGTTACCTGATGTTTATATATACCCACTGATTCGGTTTCGCTGTGGCAATCATAAACTCATGATAGAAATTGGCAGACGATTTGGAATACCTCACGATGAACGATTCTGTCGGGACTGTGACCAGAATGACCTTGGTGATGAATTTCATTTTGTAGTGAAATGTAACAAATATAACGACATTAGAAATCAGTTTATACCTAGAAAATTTACATATACAAAGTCCGTATTTAACTATTGTCGTTTGCTTTGTGGTAGTAAGAAAGTGTTGCTAAACTTAGCGAAGTTTTTGAAACTTAGTAAAGTTGTGTAACATTACATTCAGTACGTTAATTATAGGGAACATTTTGATGTTTGATTTGTTTCATTTCTATTTGTTTGATTGTTTCAAGTCCTCCATGCCCCAAAAGGGTGGCAGGATTAAAATCTTTGAAATCTTTGAAAATCTGTGTGTGTGTGTGTGTGCGTGGTGTGTGTGTGTGTGTGTGTGTGTGTGTGTGTGTGTGTGTGTGTGTGTGTGTGTGTGTGTGTGTGTGTGTGTGTTTACAGTATAATTTTAAACTAAATTAGCATGATAAGATGCAGTCGGAACTATTTCTGTCCCTTGATTCGTTGAGGGCAGAGGTTCTTTTCGTAAGACAATATGTTAAGGAAGCTGCCCCAATCTCCCATATCTCTGTCTGTCTATCTGTCTGTCTCGCTCCCTCTCTGTCTCTCTCGGTCTCTCTTTCTCTCTTTCTGTCTCTGTCTGTCTGTCTCTCTTTCTCTCTCCTCCTCCTCCTTTCTCCAAGCCACGCAGCTCAGACTCAGACGAACCGTCCTAAATGCTGGATGAAGATGGATCTCGTTTCTGACACCGAGACCTCTCATTTCCGCTGGTACAACCTTTAAAAAAGAAAGCCACACACATGGAGAAGATTGTCAGGAAAAAGGATGATAAGTTTGTGCACCAAAACAGCATTGCCCACATTTGGAGTCCCCTTGGGATGGAGAGGTGCAAGGAGGGGGGTGGGGGTGGGTGGGACGTGATGGTTGATGGGAGTTATGTGCATTGATCCTCATGACAGTTGTGGTCTGTTCCCTCATAATCGTCATCGTCATCATCTTTAGCATCATCACGACTGTCATCTTAATCACTGTTACCACATAATCCCAAATTCATAATCCCTAATTCATCATCATCATCATCATCATCATCATCATCATCATCATCATCATCATCATCATTATCATTGTCCTCTTCCTCCTCCTCCTCACCATCGTCGTCGTCGTCATCATCATCATCATCATCATCATCATCATCATCATCATCATCATCATCATCATCACCGTCGTCGTCGTCGTCGTCGTCGTTGTCGTCGTCGTCATCCTCGTTTTTTGTCATTCTAGATGTCCTCTTTCACCATCATTAGCTGCAGCATGAATATTTGTAAAAGCAGTCATGAGTGTATTGCGATAACCATCATCTTTATTTCTTCCAGCTCAAACCCAAGGTTGTCTGTACGAATCATTTCATCCTCAGACTGACTGATGTCAGAGAACTTACTTTGGCTATTCACCCCCAGTGTATAGAAGACATCTCTCACACTCCTCTGTCTGTCTGACCGTCTGTCTGTTTGTCTTTTTCTGTCTGTCTGTCTGTCTGTCTCTCACTCTCTCTGGCAATGTGTATGTCTGTATGTTTGCCTCTGTCTCTCTGTCTACGTGTCTGTCTTTCAATCCCTCTCTCTCTGACTCACTCTCTCTGTTTTTTTTTTTTTGGTCTCTGTTTCTGTCTGTCTGTCTGTCTCTGCCCATATATCTGTCTCTGTCTGTCTGTCTTTCTGTCTCCCTCTCTATCTCTCTGATTGCCTATTTGCCACTGTCTGTTTGTCTGTCTGTCTGCCTGTCTCCCCTGCCTGTCTGTCTGTCTGTCTGCGTGTCTGTCTCTTTTGTCTGTGTGTCCATCTAACTCATCCGCCTGTCTGTCTCCTATGTCTGTCTTTCTGTTTATCTCCTGTCTGTCTGTCTGTCTGTTTGTCTCCTCTGTCTTTTCCGTCTCCTCTGCCTGTCTGTCTCTCTGTCTGTCTGCTTGTCTGTTTCCTCTGTTTGTCTCCTCTCCCTGTGTGTCTGTCTCCTCTGCCTGTTTCCTCTGTCTGTCTCTCTGTCTGTCTCCTCTGCCTGTCTGTCTGTCTTTCTGTCTCTCTGCCTGTCTCTCTACCTGTCTGTCTGTCTGTCTCCTCGGTCTGTCTGTAGGTCAAACCGTCTTCTTTGTCTGTCGGTCTGTCTGTCTGTATCCTCTCTTTGTCTGTCTTATCTGCCTATCTGTCGGTCTGTCTGTCTCTCTGTCTGTCTGTCTCTTCTTTCTGTCTGTCTCCTACCTGTCTGTCTACTCTTCCTGTCTGTTTGTCTGTCTCTGTCTGTCTGTCTGTCTGCCTCTCTGTCTGTCTGTCTGTCTCCTCTGCCTGTCTGTCTGTTTGTCTGTCTGTATCCTCTGCCTGTCTGTCTCTTCCGTCTGTCTGTCTTCTTTCTGTCTCCTCTGTCTGTCTGTCTGTCTGTCTCCTCTGTTTGTCTGTCTGCATGTTTGTCTGTCTGTCCTCTGTCTGTATCCTCTGCCTGTCTGTCTTTTTCCTCTGTCTGTCTCTGTATATCTGTCTCCTCTGTCTGTCTGTCTGTCTCCTCTGCCTTTCTGTCTGTCCGTTTGTCTCCCCTGTCTCTCTGCCTGTCTGTCCGTCCGTCTTCTCTGCCTGTCCGTCCGTCGGTTCCGTCCGTCTGTCTGTCTGTCTTCTGTCTCTCTGTCTCTGTCTGTCTCTGTCCCTGTCTCTGTCTCCCTCACTCTGTCTCCTTTCTCCAAGCCACGCAGCTCAGACTCAGACGAACCGTCCTAAATGCTGGATGAAGATGGATCTCTTTTTCTGACACCGAGACCTCTCATTTCCGCTGGTACAACCTTTAAAAAGAAAGCCACACACATGGAGAAGATTGTCAGGAAAAAGGATGATAAGTTTGTGCACCAAAACAGCATTGCCTACATTTGGAGTCCCCTTGGGATGGAGAGGGCAAGGAGGGGGTGGTGGGGGTGGGTGGGACGTGATGGTTGATGGGAGTTTATGTGCATTCATCATCGTCATAGTTTGGTCTGTTGCCCTCATAATCGTCATCGTTCATCATCTTCAGTATCACCATGTCTGTCATCCTCATGACTGCCATCACATAATCCCAAGTTCTTCTTCTTCCTGTTCTTCATCTTCTGTTCTTCTTCCTCCTCCTCCTCTTCTTCCTCCTTCCTCCCGACCATCATCATCATCATCATCATCATCATCATCATCATCATCTCATCATCATCATCATCATCATCATCGTTGTCGTCGTCGTCGTCGTCATCTTCGTCGTCGTCGTCATCCCCCGTCTTTCTAGTTCTAGTTGCCCTCTTTCACCCGTCATTAGCTGCAGCATGAATATTCGTTAAAAGCAGTCATGAGTGTATTGCGGTATCCATCATCTTTATTTCTTCCAGCTCAAACCAAGGTTGTCTGTTACGAATCATTTCATTCTCAGATGACTGATGTCAGAGAACTTGATTTTGCCTATTCACTCAGTGTAAAGAACACATCTCTTCCCTCCTCTGTCTGTCTGTCTGGTTTTTTTTTTCATCTCTGTGTGTCTGGGCTGTATGTCTCTCTCTCTTCTCTCTCTCTCTCTCTCTCTCTCTCTCTCTTTTCTCTCTCTCTCTCTATCTTCTCTCTCTCTTCTCTCTCTTTTCTCTCTCTGTCTGTCTGCCCCTGTGTATGTTTGTATATTTTCGTTTTGTCTCTCTGTCTACTTGTCTGTCTTCCACCTCTCTTTTTGTGTGTCTTTCTGGCTTTCCCTCTCCGTCAGTCTGTCTGTCTGCATGCCTGTTTGCTGCCTGTCTGTTTGTTTCTGTCTAATTGTAGATCTGTCTGTCTGTGTTTGTCTGTCTGCCCCCCCCCCCTCCCTTTTTCTCTCTTTTTCTCCTTCTTGTACTCCCAAATCAATCATCTCCATTCAGACTTTCCATCCTTCACGCTTTGAGTCCCCTCGATGAAGATGGATCTGTGCCAGACATAGGGACCCTGCATTTCCGCTCGTCCCCCCGCCAGAAACCAACTTCTCCCAGAGTTCTCTTCCAGAGAATGAAAAAGAGAAAATTGGAGGTGGTGTGTGTGTGTGTGTGTGTGGTGTGTGTGTGTGTTGTTTTGTGTGTGTGTGTGTGTGTGTTGTGTGTGTGAGGGGGGGGGGGGGTTGGGAGTGAGGTGAGATAGCTATTGCATCAAAAAAGCATCGTTTTTTTCGTTGTCCCTC
>CM065729.1:36347923-36352923 GCA_033310375.1 Conus canariensis | reverse complement strand
AGCCACACACATGGAGAAGATTGTCAGGAAAAAGGATGATAAGTTTGTGCACCAAAACAGCATTGCCTACATTTGGAGTCCCCTTGGGATGGAGAGGGGCAAGGAGGGGGTGGGGGTGGGTGGGACGTGATGGTTGATGGGAGTTATGTGCATTCATCATCGTCATAGTTTGGTCTGTTGCCCTCATAATCGTCATCGTCATCATCTTCAGTATCACCATGTCTGTCATCCTCATGACTGCCATCACATAATCCCAAGTTCTTCTTCTTCCTGTTCTTCATCTTCTTGTTCTTCTTCCTCCTCCTCCTCTTCTTTCTCCTCCTCCCGACCATCATCATCATCATCATCATCATCATCATCATCATCATCATCATCATCATCATCATCATCATCATCATCATCACATCGTTGTCGTCGTCGTCGTCGTCATCTTCGTCGTCGTCGTCATCCCGTCTTTCTAGTTCTAGTTGCCCTCTTTCACCGTCATTAGCTGCAGCATGAATATTCGTAAAAGCAGCCATGAGTGTATTGCGGTATCCATCATCTTTATTTCTTCCAGCTCAAACCCAAGGTTGTCTGTACGAATCATTTCATTCTCAGACTGACTGATGTCAGAGAACTTGATTTTGCCTATTCACCTCCAGTGTAAAGAACACATCTCTTCCCCTCCTCTGTCTGTCTGTCTGTTTTTTTTTTCATCTCTGTGTGTCTGTCTGTATGTCTCTCTCTCTCTCTCTCTCTCTCTCTCTCTCTCTCTCTCTTCTCTCTCTCTCTCTCTCTCTCTCTCTCTCTCTCTCTCTCTCCTCTCTCTCTCTCTCTCTCTCTGTCTGCCCGTGTGTATGTTTGTATATTTGCGTCTGTCTCTCTGTCTACTTGTCTGTCTTCCACCTCTCTTTTTGTGTGTCTCTCTCTGGCTTTCCGTCTCCGTCAGTCTGTCTGTCTGCCTGCCTGTTTGCCTGCCTGTCTGTTTGTTTCTGTCTAATTGTATATCTGTCTGTCTGTGTTTGTCTGTCTGCCCCCCCCCTCTCTCTCTCTCTCCTTCTTGTACTCCCCCAAATCAATCATCTCCATCTCAGACTACCCATCCTTCACGCTAGAGATCCCCCTCGATGAAGATGGATCTGTGCCCAGACATAGGGACCCTGCATTTCCGCTCGTCCACCCCGCCAGAAACCAACTTCTCCGAGAGTTCTCTTCCAGAGAATGAAAAAGAGAAAATTGGAGGTGGTGTGTGTGTGTGTGTGTGTGTGTGTGTGTGTGTGTGTGTGTGTGTGTGTGTGTGTGTGTGTGTGTGTGAGGGGGGGGGGGGGTTGGGAGTGAGGTGAGATAAGCTATTGCATCAAAAAAGCATCGCTTTTATTCGTTGTCCCTCTCGAGATGGTCAGGGGTGGCGTGGGATGGAGAGGTAGAAATGGTTGAGGAAGACGATGGGGAACATCACGTGTCATGGAAAAGAAAACGTACGGTCAGTATAGGAATTTGAGACTGACTTTTTTCCCTTGTGTTTTGTTTCGCCTTGAAAACCAGTGAGGGTGTGTGTGTAATCTCCCTTTCTCCCTCCCTCCCCCCCCCTCTCTCTCTCTGTCTCTCTGAAATACCAGTTTTTGCGTGCTCTATATGTCTAAAGGTCGCAGACATTCTTTGTTACTCCTTTCCCTCTCAGTTTCATCTTTTTGTTGTTTTGTTGTTAATGTTATTGTTGTTGCTGTTGTTGTTGCTGTTGTGTTGTTTGTTGCTGTTGTTGTTCTTCTGTGTGTGTGTGTGTGTGTGTGTGTGTGTGTGTGTGTGTGTGTGTGTGTTATATCTGTGTGTGTGTGTGTGTGTATTGTGTGTGTGTATGTGTGTGTTGTGTGCGCGCGCGCGTGTGTGTTTTATGTGTTGTGTGTGTTGTGTGTGTGTGTGTGTGTGTGTTGTGTGTGTGTGTGTGTGGTGTGTGTGTGTGTGTGTGTGTGTGTTGTGTGTGTGTGTGTGGTGTGTTGTGTGTGTGTGTGTGTGTGTGTGTGTGTGTGTGTGTGTGTGTTGTGAGCGTTCGTTTTTTTTTACATTCCTTTTTTGTTAGTAAATCGCTTTGCCTTTTTCGACTGACTTTTTCACAGAACTTCATGACGTCATTGAACGTCCTCATTTTCTCCTCATCTCCTCTCGCCCCCCCCCCCCCCCCCCCTCTTATCCCAACCCCATCCCCCGTTGAAGCGTTTTCATGGTAACGTTGGACTTCTTTACCTGCAACTGTTCCCATCCTCCTCCAACGCCACACGCACCTCATTCTTTGCTTGTTTGCTCGTTTCGTCTCGTCTGGCCGGAAGAAAGCCATGAGGTCGAGGTCTGTTTCTTCCGTGTTTGTCTCAGGGGCCGGTACTTCAACGTTTGTTTTCATGCTCCCATGATGAAATCAATACATGCCCATAACTCCAAACGAATGCTACCCACGACACCAAATCGCCTGGCAAATATCAGAACCCAGAGAAAAACAAGGAGACATCCCCCCAAAAAGATGTTCCAAGCTTGCCTAGATACCCGCACTGGACACATCTACACAGCAACAACAACTGGAGAGATGAATTGGAGGATGTCTCCTTGTTTGTTCTGTGTGTCCTGTGCTCTCATATCTGCTAGGCGATTTGGTGTCGTAAGCAGCATTCTTTTGAAAGAATTAGCGTGTATTTTATATATATATACATACGTATGTTAGCAGCATTCGTCTGGAGTTATGGGCGTGTATTCATTTCATCACAGGAGGAAGACTTATCCTACTTGTTGACTGTTCGCTGCCCCCTTACAGATTTCCTGTAGTTGTATTCATGATCCGACCTCTTGCAGTCTCCCAACCCCTTCAGCGTCCTTCCTTTTGAAAATCCACACAGAGCTGCTTAAAAGTCCCAACTTTGTTTTGGTCTCTCAACAGGTGTTGAGAGGTTGGAACTGATCCAAAGTCAGTCACATGACTTACGGTTCGGTAAGTCTGTCAACAGATGCCTGTTCCAGTGACGGCTACCATTGGTGCCGGCGCCTGATCGATTGGGTTTGGTGTGTCGTCGATGAGTCATGATCTGTCCTTGACGTATGTTGGCTGTCTGATGGGTCTTAGCTCACAGGTCTTAAAGATCGAGAATAAATATTTCGTATGGATTTTTCCCCTCATACGGCGGGTTTACAGACACAGACACAGATACAGACACAGACACACAGACACAGACAGACAGACAGACAGACAGACAGACAGACAGACACAGACACACACAGACAGACACAGACACACACAGGCACACAGACACACAGACACACACAGACACACAGACACACACACACACAGACACACAGACACAGACACACACACACACACACACACACACACACACACACACACACACACACACACACACACACACCCCTAAGGTTGACATCATTATATAACAGGCTAGCTGCAGGTCAAGCAGAAAAGATAGTTTGTTAAAAAAAAAGCAGTTTACCACGGAATACTCTCCCATTTTATTCGCAAATGTACCGTCTAACTGCTCCTGACACTACAGCATGCCTTATGCATTGTAACACACACTGCTGCTGACACCACAGCATGCCTTATGCATTGTAACACACACTGCTGACACCACAGCATGCCTTATGCATTGTAACACACACTACTGACACCACAGCATGCCTTATGCATTGTAACACACACTGCTGACACCACAGCATGCCTTATGCATTGTAACACACACTGCTGACACCACAGCATGCCTTATGCATTGTAACACACACTGCTGACACCACAGCATGCCTTATGCATTGTAACACACACTGCTGACACCACAGCATGCCTTATGCATTGTAAACACACACTGCTGACACCACAGCATGCCTTATGCATTGTAACACACACTGCTGACACCACAGCATGCCTTATGCATTGTAACACACACTGTGCGACACCACAGCATGCCTTATGCATTGTAACACACACATGCTGACACCACAGCATGCCTTATGCATTGTAAACACACACTACCTGACACACCAGCAGCCTTATGCATTGTAAACACACACTACTGCGACACCACAGCATGCCTTAATGCATTGTAACACACACTGCTGACACACCACAGCATCCTTATGCATTGTAACACACTGCTGACACCACAACATGCCTTATGCATTGTAACACACACTACTGCTGACAGCACAGCAATGCCTTATGCATTGTAAACACACATACTGCTGACACCACGCATGCCTTATGCATTGTAACACACACTGCTGACACCACAGCATGCCTTATGCATTGTAAACACACACTGCTGACACCACAGCATGCCTTATGCATTGTAACACACACTACTGCTGACACCACAGCATGCCTTATGCATTGTAACACCACTACTGCTGACACCACAGCATGCCTTATGCATTGTAACACACACTGCTGTGACACCACAGCATGCCTTATGCATTGTAACACACACTGCTGACACCACAGCATGCCTTATGCATTGTAACACACACGCTGCTGACACCACAGCATGCCTTATGCATTGTAACACACACTGCTGCTGACACCACAGCATGCCTTATGCATTGTAACACACACTGCTGACACCACAGCATGCCTTATGCATTGTAAACACACTACTGCTGACACCACAGCATGCCTTATGCATTGTAACACACACTGCTGACACCACAGCATGCCTTATGCATTGTAACACACACTGCTGACACCACAGCATGCCTTATGCATTGTAACACACACTGCTGACACCACAGCATGCCTTATGCATTGTAACACACACTGCTGACACCACAGCATGCCTTATGCATTGTAACACACACTGCTGACACCACAGCATGCCTTATGCATTGTAACACACACTGCTGACACCACAGCATGCCTTATGCATTGTAACACACACTCTGACACCACAGCATGCCTTATGCATTGTAACACACACTGCTGACACCACAGCATGCCTTATGCATTGTAACACACACTGCTGACACCACAG
>CM065729.1:36330423-36342923 GCA_033310375.1 Conus canariensis | reverse complement strand
CACACACACACACACACACACACACACACACACACACACACACACGCACACACACACGCACGCACACACGCACGCACGCACGCACGCACACACATATACACGCACACGCCCGCGCGTGTGCACACACATGTATTTGACCAGTCATGTCATCAAATCATGCTTCATCTGAAATTGGCCGGGCGTAAGATGTGTGTAGCCTGGCAGTGGACTAGGAGTGGCATTGGCCGGGCATAAGATGTGTGTAGCCTGGCAGTGGACTGAAATTGGCCGGGGATAAGATGTGTGTAGCCTGGCAGTGGACTGAAATTGGCCGGGCATAAGATGTGTGTAGCCTGGCAGTGGACTGAAATTGGCCGGGCATAAGATGTGTGTAGCCTGGCAGTGGACTGAAATTGGCCGGGCATAAGATGTGTGTAGCCTGGCAGTGGACTGAAATTGGCCGGGCATAAGATGTGTGTAGCCTGGCAGTGGACTGAAATTGGCCGGGCATAAGATGTGTGTAGCCTGGCAGTGGACTAGGAGTGGCATTGGCCGGGCATAAGATGTGTGTAGCCTGGCAGTGGACTGAAATTGGCCGGGGATAAGATGTGTGTAGCCTGGCAGTGGACTAGGAGTGGCAGGAACGTGTATAGTGAGGGAGCTGAAGGGGGGGGAGGGGGGTGGGAGGTGTCGGAAAGAGATGAAAGGAAATAACTTGGTATGCCATACAGAAGAAATGTTTTGGTATGGCATGCAAAAGGAATATTTTGGTGTGCCATGCAGGAGAAAGAGTGTAGTGTGCCATGCAGAAGACAGAACTCGGTATGCCATGCAGAAGATAGTACTTGGTATGCCATGCAGAAGATAGTACTTGGTGTGCCATGCAGAAGATAGTACTTGGTATGCCATGCAGAAGATAGTACTTGGTATGCCATGCAGGAGAAAGAGTGTAGTGTGCCATGCAGAAGACAGAACTCGGTATGCCATGCAGAAGATAGTACTTGGTATGCCATGCAGAAGATAGTACTTGGTATGCCATGCAGAAGATAGTACTTGTTATGCCATGCAGAGGATAGTACTTGGTATGCCATGCAGGAGAAAGAGTGTAGTGTGCCATGCAGAAGACAGAACTCGGTATGCCATGCAGAAGATAGTACTTGGTATGCCATGCAGAAGATAGTACTTGGTATGCCATGCAGAAGATAGTACTTGGTATGCCATGCAGAAGATAGTACTTGGTATGCCATGCAGAAGAAAGAGTGCAGTATGCCATGCAGAAGAAAGAGTGCAGTATGCTATGCAGAAGAAAGAGTGTAGTATGCTTTGCAGAAGAAAGAGTTCAGTATGCCATGCAGAAGAAAGAGTTCAGTATGCCATGCAGAAGAAAGAGTGTAATATGCCATGCAGAAGAAAGAGTGTAGTATGCCATGCAGAAGAATGAGTGTAGTATGCCATGCAGAAGAAAGAGTGTAGTATGCCATGCAGAAGAAAGAGTGTAGTATGCCATGCAGAAGAAAGAGTTCAGTATACCATGCAGAAGAAAGAGTGTAGTATGCCATGCAGAAGAAAGAATGTAGTATGCCATGCAGAAGAAAGAGTTCAGTATGCCGTGCAGAAGAAAGAGTGTAGTATGCCATGCAGAAGAAAGAGTTCAGTATGCCATGCAGAAGAAAGAGTTCAGTGTGCCATGCAGAAGAAAGAGTGTAGTATGCCATGCAGAAGAAAGAGTGTAGTATGCCATGCAGAAGAAAGAGTGCAGTATGCCATGCAGAAGAAAGCACTTGGTGTGCCATACAAAACTGAAAATCCCAAAGAGTAACAGTAGAACAGCATGAAATGGTTACGGATGAAAAGCCCTGTGAGGTTCTCATGTAATTATGGTCCTCTGTCAATCCTTCTCTGGCTCTGACATTTTCTTGGACAACTGGCTTAGCCATCAAAGGGAGTCTCTGCTCAACATACCGCAGTGACCTTATCTGATCGATGTTTACCATGACATGTCTCACTACTTTATCAAAGGAAGTCTATGCTCAACATACCGCAGTGACCTTATCTGATTGATGTTTACCATGACATGTCTCACTACTTTATCAAAGGGAGTCTATGCTCAACATACTGCAGTGACCTTATCTGATCGATGTTTACCATGACATGTCTCACTACTTTATCAAAGGGAGTCTCTGCTCAACATACTGCAGTGACCTTATCTGATCGATGTTTACCATGACATGTCTCACTACTTTATCAAAGGGAGTCTATGCTCACCATACCGCAGTGACCTTATCTGATCGATGTTTACCATGACATGTCTCACTACTTTATCAAAGGGAGTCTATGCTCAACATACTGCAGTGACCTTATCTGATCGATGTTTACCATGACATGTCTCACTACTTTATCAAAGGGAGTCTCTGCTCAACATACCGCAGTGACCTTATCTGATCGATGTTTACCATGACATGTCTCACTACTTTATCAAAGGGAGTCTATGCTCAACATACCGCAGTGACCTTATCTGATCGATGTTTACCATGACATGTCTCACTACTTTATCAAAGGGAGTCTCTGCTCAACATACCGCAGTGACCTTATCTGATCGATGTTTACCATGACATGTCTCACTACTTTATCAAAGGGAGTCTATGCTCAACATACCGCAGTGACCTTATCTGATCAATGTTTACCATGACATGTCTCACTACTTTATCAAAGGGAGTCTATGCTCAACATACTGCAGTGACCTTATCTGATCGATGTTTACCATGACATGTCTCATTTATCAAAGGGAGTCTATGCTCAACATACCGCAGTGACCTTATCTGATCGATGTTTACCATGACATGTCTCATTTATCAAAGGGAGTCTATGCTCAACATACCGCAGTGACCTTATCTGATCGATGTTTACCTTGACATGTCTCACTACTTTATCAAAGGGAGTCTATGCTCAACATACCGCAGTGACCTTATCTGATCGATGTTTACCATGACATGTCTCATTTATCAAAGGGAGTCTATGCTCAACATACCGCAGTGACCTTATCTGATCGATGTTTACCATGACATGTCTCACTACTGTGGAGCTGCTTGCATTCTCTGTGTGTTTGCATGCCCCTTTTTGTTAGCCCTTTGTAGACTTCATGCAATGGTTGCATCTGGAATAAGGTGAAAAAGACTGCTACTGAGTCTTTCCCACCTCTCACTCTCTCAACTCCCTTGCAGGGGACTTTTATCATGTTTTGGGTCGGTTGTTTGTATTCATTCATTGACCTCTCTCTCTCTCTCTCTCTCTCTCTCTCTCTCTCTCTCTCTCTCTCTCTCCACATGATCTCATTTAAGTCACTTATCAGACTCTCAGTGGTGTTCAATCTTAAAGCTAGAGGCAATCATCAATAACATCAGTCGGACCTATGCCATGACAGAAATTCATTTTCCACAAAGGAAGTGGCGTAGTACAAAGCAGAGTGTCACGGTCGCTAAGCCGGACGGCCCTACCACCCTTACCCACGCCTATCACACACTAGGTCAGACAACACAACACACTAACACAGTTTTACAATCACGCACGCTTCCTTATTTCACACACACTCCATGGCGCCACCACTCACGCACATCCACAACTGCATACAAGTATCCCAATTCCCGCTGACTCACCCTACTCTACTATAATGACCTGGAAGACCCTAACCTAACATAAAACACCAGTTACAGTATATCACTGACCTGGGGACACAGCGATAGCCCGCACACGTGGTGACTAACTACTAGGGACAAGGATTTACCAAAGGGACTCTAATCTCTTAACGACTGCTACCACCCACACCTCTCCCCAGGACTCACCCTTCTCTTTTAACCCGGGACCACTACCAAACTGGTCGCTGCGTCCCTAAGGGAGGCAACGACAAGTACCCTACACTGTGCCGGCCACTACGTCCTAAAAGGAGGCAGTAGCTAACACCCCTAACCCTACTACCTAACGCTACACCCCTTCTATCACAAACATGGGACAACCCATCCCGGCCCGGAAAGCTCCAGTCCTCGGCGTTGTACGTGGCCCCTCACAGGCTGACACCTCCCCGGAAGACTCTGCACCCCGGCGCTGACCGTGGCTCCTCCGCGGGCCGACACCCTCCCCGAAGACTCTGCACCCCGGCGCTGACCGTGGCTTCCCGCAGTCTGACTCCTCCCTGCGATGGGCACGACACCCAACGCACACACACCAGACGCCCTCTCGACGGGTCCGGGGCTCGTAGGACGCCTCCTCCTCTGAAGGCCCCGCCGGACACCAAGGGTGAAAAAGGCCTGGGGCAGCGCCCTCTCACAGGACGCCTGAACAGGGACGAGGAACCAGTGCCGGAGAACTCCCGGAAGAGCACCGGTAGCTGGAGGAGAGCTGCCCCACAGAAGGCAGACGGCCTGGGTGGTCTCCCTCTCCCGGGAAAACAGGTACTGGAAAGCGCCGCTCACCTGCCGGCACGCGGCAGTAGACTGCGGTGGTCTGGCCCCAGCCTCAGGACGGAACAGGATACCTGCTGACACAACTGGACATACAGACGATCAACCACACCAGTTCTGCAACTGGCTGACAGTGGCTGCCAACAAGGACGACACCGACTCAGCACAGGCCAAGGGCACCCAAACCCGACGAGGACCTGGCACTAACTATGACTCGAAGTCACTCTTCAAAAACTAACGGCGCTGCCGCCGCACCTACAAGGAGTACGTCCACTCCGACGAACACCAGGGACCGAAGTGAAGCTACCCCAACACATTCCGCCCTGGTCGGAATCAAGCGAACTCTACTCACCACACAAAACAACGATTGGTCAGAGCAGTGTATCCCTCCGCAGAGCTGACACGCCTGACCAACGGACTAGTTATTGCTCGTGCAACAACACGACAATTTACCACAACTACTCACAGACTTGACAACACAACAACAGCCGATATCCTGCCCCGCCTTCTCTGGTGTAGAACCAAAGTAACAAAAGGGTAACAATCGGGAACGAAACCAACCTCCCGCTTCCATTCCATTCCTTCAATAAGTGAAGACCGGAATGAAAGAATATTGTATGTCCTATTTCACCTGCCCCCCTACCTAGCCTAACCTTACTACCTAGCCCTGAGGAACTTAACCTAACTCTAGCTAACTAAACCCCAACCTCACATACGCGCGAGCGCGCGCGCGCGCACACACACACACACACACACACACACACACACACACAAGCACACATACATGCACGCTCTATATCTTGAATCCACACCACTCTTAAACACGTGGACGTACTAGTTTAGTACCGCCGATCGGTGACACACCCCCCTGCCTAAGTTTTAACTACAGGTTAAAACAAACAACAACTTCTCACTCGATCGGCGTTTTAGCCACACCCTACCTATGACACTCCAATTCTCTATCACTCATTCTGTCCTACTGTTACTTTTGATGCACTCCAAAACTTCCATCACAACAGCATCAACTTTTAAATACATCAACAATCACAGGTTACATTAATCAACCTGGTCTAACGCTGCTCACACGACCTTAACGTAGGCACTTTCAGGCAGCCGTTACACTACGCACCACTTATGAATTTTATAACTGAGGCTGCTCTGATTACGCACAACTGCTATGCAACACGTACTACAAATACCACACCCTCAGTAACACTTTGCTACGTCATTCTCTACCAAAGATAACACATGCATAGCTTCGACAATGACAACCTCTCACGACACAGGTTAATGGAACCCTCAGGTTTTCTCTCTCTCTCTCTCTCTCTCTCTCTCTCTCTCTCTCTTACGGCAAGCGACTCAAGAAGTCTGCCGCCACATTGTCCTTTCCAGACACTGCCTGCACCGTAAATTGAAATGGCTGCAGCTGCAGTGCCCACCTTGTGATCCTCCCACTAGTACTCTAGACCCTACAGCTATCTTCCTGGGTTTTGCCCTCAAATGAAAATGTCGCTTGTACCTGCAAGCTGCTGTTGCCAAGTTTTCTTTGCCAACTCACACGTCTCAGCTACCTTGTTCCTCAAGTTAACGACGTACTCTGCCGCTGTGCGGAGCTCTTGCCTTTCTGGTTGCAACCACAGATCCCTCAGTATCTGCATGGGCCTGCGCATCAGTGGCATCCTTACAAGGGGAACTCTTGACACTCTTCCCTTGTCCACAGTACGCTGACACTGGAAGCATGACTGGCAGTACCGACGAATGTCAGCATGCATGCCTGGCCAATAGAAATGGCGACCGACTCGCTCCTTGGTTCGGGTGGTACCTAAGTGACCAGACATGGGTACGTCGTGGGCTAGCTTCATCACCGTGGTCCGTAGTTCAGCTGGGACGCAGATCTGACTCGCTACGTCCTTGGGACCCTCAAACCGCCGGACCAGTACACCAGACTTCCGCGCGTACTCAACTCGTCCAAACTTGGTGTGGAAGTGCGTCCCTGCTTCACACGCACTCCGAGCCTTCCTCAAGGTTTCATCCTGGTCCTGCATCTGAATTAACTGCTGGGCAGAGGTGTTCAGAACGCATTCCTCGACGGGCAGTGGTACAGGTTCTTGCTGCTCCCTGGCTCTCTGCGCGCGTGTCTGCACTGCCCCTACCAGCGCCGGGTCTGCGTATACAGGCACACGTGTCCAACCGGGATCTCCTACTCTCTTTGCGAAGTTTCCGATCAGGACTTCCTGCACAGGGCTATTCATGACCAAAACCTCCAACTTCCCTGCGATGAATGGTGACTTCAACTCTACTACCGCCACCGGTAACACAGACCTACATCTGGATTCAGCCAACACTACTGGGACTGTCTCTCCTGTGTACGCATCTGTCGGTACTAACCACTTGGCCACTACGGTGTGTCCGGCACCAGTGTCCCGTAATCCATTGGCCGGAGACCCGTTAACTTCTACAATGCACGCAGGCTCGTACCGCTGCTCAGCGCATGGGCGACACAACGTAGGGACTACTCGAGCTTGGGGCTGGTCACAACAATGAACAGCTCCAACAGAATGGGGCTCAGGGCATTTCCTAGCGATGTGGCCTGGCTTCTTGCAGTTGAAACAAACTATGGTCGATCTAGGCCCTTCTGATCTCCTGTTCAGCTGCTGTAGTGCACCATCACTTTGTTGGGACCTCCCTGCGGGCTGGCTCCCTGCTGTTTCACGTGTATTACCCAGGTTGGGCTGGTTAACTGTTCGGTCTTGCCTCGACTTCCTCCCCAATCTTTTGGCCTCTGCCAAAACAGTAGCTTCCGTTGCAAGGTGTTCCACAGTTTTCGGGCATGTCTTCCGCACCTCAGTTGTGAACTCTGGAGACAATAGCTGATAAAACTGTTCTTGGAACAGCAGATCCTTTACGTCCTCTGCCACACTCTCATCCTTGCCCGCTGCCGCACACCAGAGGGAAAACCACCGCTTCATCCTTCCCAGCATCTGGCCAAAAGTCTCAGCAGCGTCCTTCTTGATGCTCCTGAACTTTTCTCGGTAGGCCTCAGCATCTAGCCTAAAGTGGCTTAACAGGGCGCCCTTTATCTGATCATAGTCGCCTAACTCATCCGCACTTAACCGCATCACCGCTTCTCTAGCCTTTCCTCTCAGCAGAGACATCAGACGTGTGGGCCATGAGGTCTTGCTCCACTTGCACATCTGGGCTACACGCTCAAATTGGGCGATGAAAGCGTCCACGTCGTCGTTCTCTCCTAACGGCTCAAGGTGGACATGCTTCGTTTCCTCCACCTCAATCAAGCGTTTCCTATGCGCTGCTTCATCTAAGGCTTGTCTCTCTTGTATGATTAGCTCTCGCTCTCTTGCCTCTAACTCGGCTTCATCTCTTCGTCTCTTGAGATCTAACTCGGCTTGCCGTGCCTGAGCTTCTACTTCCCTTATTGCCCTTTCTTCCTCCATCTTCTTCCTCTGCAGTTCCAGTTCCACCTGTCTCGCTGCTTTCTCATCTTCGATCTTCTTCTGCTTCATCTCTAGTTCCCTTTGCTTAGCAGCCTTCTCCTCTTCGATCTTCTTCTGCTTCATCTCTAGCTCCCTTTGCTTAGCAGCTTTCTCCTCTTCTATCTTCCTCTGCTGCATCTCTAGCTCCTCTGCCTAGCAGCCTTCTTCTCTTCAATCTGCGTCCGCTGCATTTCTAGCTCCCTCTCATCCTTCATCTTCTGCCTCACTTTCTCCTCTTCGATCTTCTTCTGCTTCATTTCTAGCTCCCTCTGTCTATCAGCTTTCTCCTCTTCTATCTTCCTCTGCTGCATCTCTAGCTCCCTCTGCCTAGCAGCCTTCTCCTCTTCATCCCTCATCTTCTGCCTCACTTTCTCCTCCATCCGGAGCTCCAATTCTGCTTCTCTCGCCGTCTTCTCATCCTCATTACGTACTGAGTCTGTGACGAACTTGGCGAGGTCTCCCCCAGCTAAACCCATCGCCGCTCCCAACTTGGCAAACTTTGCATAAGCCCCCGTCCCCTGTTCTTGATCCACCCCCGCATCCTGGTCACTAACCTTAGGTTTGGTATCCGCCGTAGGGGCCTGTGGATCCATGACACTATCGGGGTCGTACTGCGGATGGGCTCGGGTGTGTTTAGACATAGGGTACCCCTACCACCACAGAACTAGCAACGGACAGTGCGATCTGAGCGCAACTGGAGGTTCCTGACTACGCACTAGCCCCTGAAGCAACTCAGCACAAGCACACAATACTCTCAATGAGTCACGCACCAAGCATAACTCCACCCACCCTTGTGTACCTCATACATATACCCACATGGGCTCCAACCCATACAATACTACCAATGCACTGTCTGGTCACGGACTGAACCACGTGACACCGTGTGTCCACTGTCCACTGTGCATGCGCACCAGTTACCCACAGTCACAGGCCTCACTGTCTCTGGTAGGCCGCACCCACACGATCACAGTGCACTTGCACCCCTCAAGTCCAGGTGCACTCACAGCATACCCTATGCCACAACACTGCGCACCCTCGTGCTTCCCACACACAGTCACCTGGGCTTACACTGCCCTTAATCCCCACAGGATATCCGAGCACACAGTGTCCACAGTCACGGGCCGGGTACCACTCTACCTACTCACTGGGGTATACCACATGTAAGGGACACAAAAGACACCTGGTACCCTCCGGCACCTCACCTACACTGTACGGTGTAATCACTCACACTTCCAACAACCACTCAATGTTTATTGACCATTCATCCCTCACTCACACGGTAGCGCCAACCCAATCACACCAACACAAGTGCCCTGCCCAATGCCAATGGAAACCTGCCTGAAGTGAACAGGGACACTACGTACCACCTCCCAGGGTACTGGTACGCTCCCACCAACCACCCACTTACATTTCACACAACGTACACACCGGACACAACACCCCCCTTACCTCCCTCCTAGCTACCTATCACCTACCCAGAACCCCTTATGGTACCCCGCATCTCCACCAAAGTGTCACGGTCGCTAAGCCGGACGGCCCTACCACCCTTACCCACGCCTATCACACACTAGGTCAGACAACACAACACACTAACACAGTTTTACAATCACGCACGCTTCCTTATTTCACACACACTCCATGGCGCCACCACTCACGCACATCCACAACTGCATACAAGTATCCCAATTCCCGCTGACTCACCCTACTCTACTATAATGACCTGGAAGACCCTAACCTAACATAAAACACCAGTTACAGTATATCACTGACCTGGGGACACAGCGATAGCCCGCACACGTGGTGACTAACTACTAGGGACAAGGATTTACCAAAGGGACTCTAATCTCTTAACGACTGCTACCACCCACACCTCTCCCCAGGACTCACCCTTCTCTTTTAACCCGGGACCACTACCAAACTGGTCGCTGCGTCCCTAAGGGAGGCAACGACAAGTACCCTACACTGTGCCGGCCACTACGTCCTAAAAGGAGGCAGTAGCTAACACCCCTAACCCTACTACCTAACGCTACACCCCTTCTATCACAAACATGGGACAACCCATCCCGGCCCGGAAAGCTCCAGTCCTCGGCGTTGTACGTGGCCCCTCACAGGCTGACACCTCCCCGGAAGACTCTGCACCCCGGCGCTGACCGTGGCTCCTCCGCGGGCCGACACCCTCCCCGAAGACTCTGCACCCCGGCGCTGACCGTGGCTTCCCGCAGTCTGACTCCTCCCTGCGATGGGCACGACACCCAACGCACACACACCAGACGCCCTCTCGACGGGTCCGGGGCTCGTAGGACGCCTCCTCCTCTGAAGGCCCCGCCGGACACCAAGGGTGAAAAAGGCCTGGGGCAGCGCCCTCTCACAGGACGCCTGAACAGGGACGAGGAACCAGTGCCGGAGAACTCCCGGAAGAGCACCGGTAGCTGGAGGAGAGCTGCCCCACAGAAGGCAGACGGCCTGGGTGGTCTCCCTCTCCCGGGAAAACAGGTACTGGAAAGCGCCGCTCACCTGCCGGCACGCGGCAGTAGACTGCGGTGGTCTGGCCCCAGCCTCAGGACGGAACAGGATACCTGCTGACACAACTGGACATACAGACGATCAACCACACCAGTTCTGCAACTGGCTGACAGTGGCTGCCAACAAGGACGACACCGACTCAGCACAGGCCAAGGGCACCCAAACCCGACGAGGACCTGGCACTAACTATGACTCGAAGTCACTCTTCAAAAACTAACGGCGCTGCCGCCGCACCTACAAGGAGTACGTCCACTCCGACGAACACCAGGGACCGAAGTGAAGCTACCCCAACACATTCCGCCCTGGTCGGAATCAAGCGAACTCTACTCACCACACAAAACAACGATTGGTCAGAGCAGTGTATCCCTCCGCAGAGCTGACACGCCTGACCAACGGACTAGTTATTGCTCGTGCAACAACACGACAATTTACCACAACTACTCACAGACTTGACAACACAACAACAGCCGATATCCTGCCCCGCCTTCTCTGGTGTAGAACCAAAGTAACAAAAGGGTAACAATCGGGAACGAAACCAACCTCCCGCTTCCATTCCATTCCTTCAATAAGTGAAGACCGGAATGAAAGAATATTGTATGTCCTATTTCACCTGCCCCCCTACCTAGCCTAACCTTACTACCTAGCCCTGAGGAACTTAACCTAACTCTAGCTAACTAAACCCCAACCTCACATACGCGCGAGCGCGCGCGCGCGCACACACACACACACACACACACACACACACACACACACAAGCACACATACATGCACGCTCTATATCTTGAATCCACACCACTCTTAAACACGTGGACGTACTAGTTTAGTACCGCCGATCGGTGACACAGAGCTTTATCCATAAAAATGGTGTCAGAAAAAAGTGTGTGGAACAGCCATGTCTCCAAATCATGCTGCTTCCTTTCTCATTTCAGTATAGAACGTCTTTCGGTGTGTGTAGGGTAGAACGTGTGGGAGTGCGACAAGAAGGGAGTGCGGAGGAGCGGGAGGGGAAGGGCGCAGGATGGGTAGGGATAATGAGGGTGGCAGGGATAAGGGGTCAGTGACCTGACTGTCGAAGGGACAGAGCAATGCTTCTGGGGGTGTGAGCATCAGTTGCATGTGATTGATGAAGTCTGTCACCTGAATCTCTCTGTCTGTCTGTCTCTGTCTGTCTCTGTCTCTCTATCTCTGTCTCTTTCTCTCTCTCCCCCCCCTCCCCCCCCTCTCTCTCTCTCCCCTCTCCTTACCATCAGACCATTTTCCCTTCATCTTCTCCTCATCTTTCGCTATGCACAACTGTTATGCAGACTCATCCACCGCACAGATTTGGGGACCAATCATCGTTCCATTCCGATAAATATCTTTCCTTTTATTGCAGAAGAACTGGCCTAAAAGAGACAGCCTCATCGATAGTCAGACAAAAAGTGTATTGTCCAGTCATGCCTTCAAATCACCATGCTTAATCAGGTGGTTTCTGTGTGGATGATGCGTCTAGTTTTGTAAAGAGAGAGAGAGAGAGAGAGAGAGAGGAGAGAGAGAGAGAGAGAGAGAGAGAGAGAGAGAGAGGTCTGAACTCTGATCTCCAAAGTAGTTGCTGTGCATCGTCCGCTGGTCCTCATGCACTTATGATATGCTGTGGGAGAGGGGGTGGTACACGCCAGTGTGAGGGTGAGGGCAGTGGGAAGGGGAAAGGAGGGAAGGGGGGAAAGGAGGGAAGGAGAGAGAGTGGATAAAGTTTTACCGGAATCAAAGATGGCATTGCAATATGTAAAGCAGCATAACAATACAAACATTCCACGTTTTCTTCGGTCTTTTAATTTGTAAATGCATAAGGCGATGCGCATATTCATGAAATCAATTTCAGAATTACTTTGCGAATTGCATGAATAGTAATACTACCAAAGTTTCCTTCGATGAAAGTTCCCTTTCGTTCATGGCATTAATGAGAAAAATTGACTACATTCCGTTTTTCTGTCTCTGTCTCTGTCTCTGTCTCTGTCTCTCTCTCTCTCTCTCTCTCTCTCTCTCTCTCTCTCTCTCTCTCTCAGACACAGAC
>CM065729.1:36325423-36327923 GCA_033310375.1 Conus canariensis | reverse complement strand
GGCCAAAGATGATGCCCCATGTGTTATTTTTACCGTTATATCCGTTACTAACGGCTGTAACGGCCTGTAACGGTTTTTCTTCTTTATGGAATATCTCAGAAAGTACTTGGCCGATCTTTGTGAAAATTAGCAGGTATGTTCATTATGGGTCACGGATGATGCCCGATGTTTTAGTTTACCGTTATAGCCGTTACTAACGGCTGTAACGGCCTGTAACGGTTTTTCTTCTTTATGGAATATCTGAGAAAGTACTTTGTCGATCTTTGTGAAAATTAGCAGGTACGTTCACTATGGGTTACAGATGATGCCCGATGTTTCAGTTTACCGTTATAGCCGTTACTAACGGCTATAACGGCCCATAACGGTTTTTCTTCTTTATGGAATATCTTATAAAGCACTTTGTCGATCTCTCTGAAACTTTGTAGGTATGTTCATTATGGGTCAAGGATGATGCCCGATGTTTAAGTTTACCGTTATAGCCGTTACTAACGGCCCATAATGGTTTTCTTCTTTATGGAAAATCTCAGAAGAAAGTACTTCGCCGATCTTTCTGAAAAATTGTAAGTATGTTCATTATAGGTAACAGATGATGGCCGATGTTTACCAGAATAGCCATTACTAACGGTTACACCAGCCCAAGACGGTTTTTCCTCTTTATGGAATATCTCACGCGTATTCAGGATAAACTGGGAGTACGTTTATATGCTTTGCATCTTGTTTTCTTTATTGTCAGCTTGCATTTTCCATCCCTTCCTCCCACTGGCTGTCGTTCTCTTCCTTCTCCACCCTGTCTTTCTCCACACACCATTTACCTTTTATGTCATCTACCAGACTCGTAGTATTTGGAAGTTATTACTGTTGAGATCAAGCACACACATGTCATGAAAGTCATTCATTTTACCGTGAAAGCCCCAGCACAGGATAAAACAGACATCTCCCATCCATACAAATTTAGTTGGGGAGCGTGTATGGAACAGCCCTGTCATCAAATCAGTATGCTTCATTGATGTCGATACAGCAGGGAGGAACGTCTCTTAGAGTGTGTAGGATAAGACAGCAGGGAGGAACGTCTCTTAGATTGTGTAGGATAAAACGTTTCTGTATGAATGGGAAAGGAAGGGACCGAGAAGGGGTGGGGTGGGGGATGCTAGGTGAAGGGGATGATGACGTCAGGATAAGAGGGTCTGAGATGTGACTGAGGAAGGGACAGGGTTACGTTTTTGAGGTTGTGAGAACCAGTTGCATGCCATTGCTGAATCTCTCTCTCTCTCTCTCTCTCTCTCTCTCTCTCTCTCTCTCTCTCTCTCTCTCTCTCTCTCTCTCTCTCTCTCTCTCTTAGATGTTAGTGCGGATCAGAGGTGCAAATCCTAATCGAAAATTAAATCTAGAATTGTTCAGCAACATTGTTACAGATGTTATCACGGAGTTACTAATGGATTTTACTTCAAATACCTTTTCTGAATTTATTGAACCTGTGTTAACCACACTTAGTTCAAACTATGGAGTACGGCCCGGGGACGAACTAACTAAATGTTAGTGCGGATCAGAGGTGCAAATCCTAATCGAAAGTTGAATCCAGAATTGTTCAGCAACATTGTTACAGATGTTATCACCATCCCTTTACTTTATTTTTGGATGGATGGAGATGTGTCCAAAGAGACGGAGCCATTAACTTTATAAGATACCGATCTGACGTGCGGACCTGAATCAATGGGCAGATTCAAGAGATGGTCTCATCATTGATAAGGTTGTTACAATTTTTCCACAGAAATGATCTCTGTGAAGTTAGAGATACACATTGATTACCATCAGCGAAACAACATCTTTTCGTGGAATTTCAAGTAAAATCAACGGTGACATTGCATTCTATACATCAAGTTTAAAAAGTACAGGGGAGAGATACACACTGATTTTCGTTGGCGAAGTAATATCTTTTCATGGAATTTTTCGTTTATATCAACGCTGACACTGCATTCCATACATCAAGTTTTAAAAATTACAGGGGAGAGATCGACATTGATTACCATCGGCGTAGTAATATCTTTTCATGGAATGTTTCATTTATATCAACGTTGGCATTGCATTCTACATTGCATCCTGTTTAAAAAGTACAGGGGAAGCGACTCTTTCATTCCGTATTAACTTTTTCGCAACACACCGCAAGAATGATGGCGGCGCCCGACTTACCATCGGTGAGGTGGGGCGAAAATACTGGCGGCAAGCAATCTGTCACTCAGGACACATCGCGAGAATGATAGCGACGGTCTTCTGAAAATAAATATGACCGAATTTCCCGGATAACGTTTAATCAGTGGTGTCAGCGTACAAATACTGTCCTTCCTACGTCATATCATACCAGTTAGCAGGCTACTAACAGTCGATTTCATTGGTTAATTTGAAGAGAAAACAACCAGCCCATTGGCGTCTTCAAGCACTGAATCAGTGCTCCTTGTTCGAAGTATGTCATTTTCAACCCAACCAAACAACAACAAAATAATCA
>CM065729.1:36315423-36320423 GCA_033310375.1 Conus canariensis | reverse complement strand
TTTTCCAGAAACAGATCTATTGTGAATGGCATTTTCCTGTTCTGCTTTTATGAATATAAATACATGTTTGCAAACAATCAAGGATTTGATCAGTTTTCATTTGACCGTTACACAAAATAATGTAACAATCACGTGATATCTTTATGCAAGCAACATTTTTGTTTCCTTTTGTCATTACAGAAATGGTTAAAAGAACTCTCAACAGACGGCATATGTTTAACAACAAAAACAAATGTTCAAAGGATCATTTTCTTCAATTCATAGAACACTTATTGTGGCTCTTACATCCATCGAACGAGCTAGATTTGTTGCATTTTTTTTTCTTTAGTAAATAATTCTAATTCACAGCAACTTTTGTTTTACATCTTTAATTCTAAGGATTTTGCGAAACGTTATATTTCACTACTCAAAGTTCCCCAGAGTCCACCCCAACCCCTCCTCTACCCCACTGTGGACGGCAAATCTCTCCACCCCTCCTCTACCCCACTGTGGACGGCAAATCTCTCTAAAGGAGCTGCTATTATTCGCTGGCTTTGGGGATGGGCCTTTGTTCCAGTTCGTTTGGAACATGTTTTTATCTGATTTTCGATTTTCTTCTAAATGTGCTGGGTTTCGCCACTTCAGCTCCCTTCGATCGTCTTTCAGGGGGACAAAAAGCTCAACCCATCCTCTGGATTTGGAGACACTTAATGGTTATCATTGAAAAAAAGAAGAGTTAAACATGCTCACACGCATAACGCGCACAAACGTACATGCACGCACACACACACACACACACACACACACACACACACACACACACACACACACACACACATACACGCGCGCACGCACGCACGCACGCACGCACGCACGCACGCACGCACACACACACACACACACACACACACACACACACACACAGAGCATAGAAATGGCATAGGATGAAAAGATCTGCGACGGGGAATATTTGCTTCGATTCTCATGTAACTACACACCTTTCTCCACACGTCTGTGGGCTTGGACGTTTTCTAAAACAAAATCATTGAGACGCAAACGAGAGTGTATGCTCGACTTATGCTCTCATCTGATTCAGCTGATCAATGGTAATCGTGAGCAGCGAAGCCGTTTGACCAGATTAACCATCTCTTGGCGTTCCTTTTGTGCTTAAATGCCGTTTCTTTCCTGTTTTTTCACTCATACAGATTATATTCACTAATTACTCTTGATGTGAAGAAGATGGCTCGTGCTGAATCTTGTACCCCACCTCCGTTACGTTCTTTTACCTTTGTTCTGGCCGCTCATTGGACTTTTTTCTCAACCTATTCATCAAGAGAAATGTTTAGTGTCTAATATTTTTCTTTCTCTTTTTCTCCTCAAGCTTTTACTCTCTGTCTCTCTCTCTCTGTATGTCTCTCTCTCTCTGCCTCTCTCTCTCTCTCTCTCTCTCTCTCTCTCTCTGTTTATACATATTTCAATCACAGACACAGACACTCCCAGAGAGAGAGAGAGAGAGAGAGAGAGGAGAGAGAGAGAGAGAGGAGAGAGAGAGAGAGAGAGAGGCAGAGACAGAGACAGAGACAGAGACAGAGACAGAGACAGGAAAAGAGAGCGAGACAACACAGACACACACACACACACACACACACACACACACACACCACACACACACACACCACCACACACACATACAGAGAGAGAGAGAAGAGAGAGAAGAGAGAGAGAGAGAGAGAGAGAGAGAGGGAGAGACAGAGACAGAGAGGCAGAAGACAGACATATTGATGACTTCCCTTGTGGCGTTTATGGCACGGCAATGTTTGTAGCAATGTTTGTAGCAATGTTTGTAGCAATGTTTGTAGCAATGTTTGTAGCAATGTTTGTAGCAATGTTTGTAGCTTGTTACACTGGTCCTTTTGTTTTCTTTTATCTTTCGCATCCACCACAAGTGATTACTGTTTCCTCGCTTCTTAGCCCCTGCTCCTTCCTCCCACGCACACAGCATTTCATATCCCACTGCTCACCTCTAACGATGCAGACCAATATTGATGATATGGAATCGACCCATAACGATGGAGACGATATGGATGATATAGGTATCGACCCATAACGATGGAGACCGATATGGATGATAATGGTATCGACCCATGCTACGGAAATCATTCGTCGTACTTTGGCGAAGGAAAGGGGAGGGGAGGGGAGGGGAGGTGGTGGTGGTGGTGGTGGTGGTGGTGGGTAGAGACGTTGGGGGTGGGGGCCGGCGTCTGAAGGGCGAAGACGTCGTCCATCAGTTCATATTTCGTCAAGGGGAAACCAGGTTGACAAGTCGTGTCATTGAACCATCATGTTGACAAGTCGTGTCATTGAACCATCATGCTTCATCTGAAGTCATTTCGGTGTGGAGCGTGTCTTTGAGCATGTGGAGGGTAGAGGGGGATGGGGTGGGGGTGGGGATGCGCGGAATAGAAGAAAAAGGAAGGGCATGAAGGCAGTGAAGAGACAAAAAGAGAAAGGAGGGCATGGCGTCTGTGTCTCTCTGTTTCTCTCTCTGTGTGCCTGCCTCCCTGTCTGTCTGTTTGTCTCTCCTTTCCTCTCTTTCAATCACACACGCACGCACGCACGCACGCACGCACGCACGCACGCACGCACGCACGCACACAAAACACACACACACACACACACACACACACACACACACACACACACACACACACACACACACAGGCAGGCGGAGACAGAGAGACAGAGAGAGGTGTAACGGATATCTACTCAGTAATGGCAATATCCCCATTTCAATGAAGATAACTTCGCACATTCTGTGTAATAATAAAATGAAAACAGCAAAATAAGCCGTAATTTTTCTTCTTCCTCTTCCTTCATTCAGACAGCAGTTCCAGAGGCCCTGAGGAATGCTGCAGGAGGCCAAAGGACATTGGTCACTCCAGGAGGCCAAAGGACATTGGTCACTGTCCAGGAGGCCAAAGGACATTGGTCACTCTCCAGGAGGCCAAAGGACATTGGTCACTGTCCAGGAGGCCAAAGGACATTGGTCACTGTCAAGGAGGCCAAAGGCCTTGTCCCTCTGATCTGTGTGTCAGCAGACCGGGTCTCTGTTCCAAGGCTTGGTAAGAACATTGAACACTGCTGCTGGTATTGGTCCACTGTCATGGGAGATGTGCCTCAGGAGCATCATGCAGAACCGCCAATATGGACCTGTCTGAACGTGGGATGTCTGAGTCTGCATTGTTCTGTCCTCAGTCTCACAAAGATCATCTCGCCTTCCCTGTGCAGAATGTACAATTCAACGCCGAATTTGAAAAGACAAGTGATAGCTCATCCTAAGACTTCATTGTCTTGAATGTTTTTTTAACTTGCTCGAAAAAGACCTGAGCTGTCCAAACGCGTCTGTTGTTTGTCTTGTAGTTTCTTTGTTCCTGTTAACTGACGGATTTACTTTCAATTCCTTTTAAAACTGGTTCCAGTATCTGTCTGCAGTCACCGCACTATCAAACTAGGATACACGGCATCTTCTGTACTGTTGTAGTCAGGATGCAGATGAAAACCATCTTTTCTTCTGCTTGCACTTCATCCTTGTTTTTGACTTCTTTAAAGGTCACTCCACGTGCTCATGCATTAGCTGTCCTTCGTTTGTCGATGAGTTGGCTTCCTTGGTGCCGGGTTGTGATTTTGATTTTTGATCACACACAAGCAGTGTGACATGAAACACATGCATGGACATAACAATTCCGGAGTTTGTTCCTCCTTCTCTGCCTGCCTGCATGTTTGTCTGTTTGTCTGTCAGCCTGTCTGTCTCTGTCTCTCTGCCTCTCTCTCTCTCTCTCTCTCTCTGTCTGTTTGCCCCCCCCCCCCTCTCTCTCATCTCCTCCCTCCGTACCCATGCTACTGGAATGCAGAAGCTGTTGGAGACATGTAGCGTTTACATCTCCCTTGCTGGTGTTGTTGACGTCACCCTTGCTGGTGTTGTTGACGTCACCCTTGCTGGTGTTGTTGACGTCACCCTTGCTGGTGTTGTTGACGTCACCCTTGCTGGTGTTGTTGACGTCACCCTTGCTGGTGTTGTTGACGTCACCCTTGCTGGTGTTGTTGACGTCACCCTTGCTGGTGTTGTTGACGTCACCCTTGCTGGTGTTGTTGACGAGTTTGTGTTCATTTTGTCCACCCCAGCCCCATCCTCACTCCCACCTCTTTTTAAGCCTCCTTCCCCCCTTCCCTTGTGCTTAGAAAATTGTTGCTTTATATCGATCACGTTAATATAAACCCTTTTCACAGACGGCGGTTTGATTTTCCCTTGAAAATGTGGCTGGTTTCTGCCCTTCATGTTGCTTCAATCATCTTGTGGGGAAGCAAAAAATGAAGGGAAAGAGAGAGAGAGAGAGAGAGAGAGAGAGAGAGAGAGAGAGAGAGAGCGAGAGAGAGCGAGAGAGAGAGAGAGAGAGAGAGAGAGAGAGAGAGAGAGAGAGAGAGAGAGCGTCAATCAATTGCAGCAATGGAAATCCCAGAAACTGGGAGCAGCATGGAATCAATGATGTGGAACAAGACTGTACTGTAATGTTAGCACCGGTCCTAACTCGTTTCTGACGTTTTTTTTTGGACAACCGTTTTGGCCTGGAGAGAGAGAGAGAGAGAGAGAGAGAGAGAGAGAGAGAGAGAGAGAGAGAGGAGAGAGAGAGAGAGAGAGGGTGCTACCCACCAGGCCTCATTAAACTTGTTTGATCAATAATCATTAACACACGAGCGATTATGCAACCAGGGTTCACTTAACCTTACTTGCTCGCCATTTCTGTTTAAATTTTGTTCTCTTTTATTTCATTTTTGTGCTCATCTGCTTATTGACCTTGACTATTTGACATTTTTCCACCTTTAGGTTTTACGAATGAGGAGGTGGGAAAAGAGAGATAGCAGGAGAGAGAAGCCAACGAAATTTTCTTTTTCAGCTTAACAGTCACCCTTCCCATCAATTTCACCTGCTTCTAACGCATCAGATTTTAGAATTAATAGTCAAA
>CM065729.1:36300423-36305423 GCA_033310375.1 Conus canariensis | reverse complement strand
CGTCTCTCTCCTCTCTCTCTCTCTCTCTCTCTCTCTCTCTCTCTCTCTCTCTCTCTCTTCTGCTTTGCTACGTTCAATTTTTAGTTTGAACTGCTCGTTTCAAGTATTGTTCAGATCATTTCACACCCCCTCCCTGGTTTTCACTAATTAAAAGAGAAAGAAAACACCGGTTCTGTGTTCTATCTGCGGTTGGTACTTACCGTAGAACCATATTGTTATAGCTTAATTATTGAGATTAAGTATGCTCTTGTATCCAACTGGTCTTCTCATACAAACAAACAATTAAACAAACAACAGCAACCAGAACAGTGAGCCAGACAGATATTAAACGTTACACAAACATACATTTAATTTCTCTCTCTCTCTCTCTCTCTCTCTGTCTCTCTCTCTCTCTCTCTCTCTCTCTCTCTTCTCTCTCTCTCTCACACACACACACACACACACACACACACACACACATACACGCGCGCGCGCGCGCGCACGCACGCACACACCACACACACACACACACACACACACACACACACACACACACACACACACACACACACACAAGCAGGCGCACAAGCATGTGTTCATGCAGAAGCATCTATATTTTCTTTATTCATCAAGCTTCGCCATTTTGTTTTCACTGACAGATTAAGTGTTCGCGTTCACTCTTAACAGAGTTGTCTCCCTTTCACCCCACACCCACCCCTTTCTCCATCAGCTCTGACACTAAAGGAACATTCGGAATCTTCCTGATGCAAACATGATTGATTTCATCACCCTCAAACTGAATGGATTTATCACTCACATGATGATTATCACCCTCAAACATGATTGATGTTATCACCCTCAAACATGATTGATGTTATCACCCTCAAACATGATTGATTTATCACCCTCAAACAGATTGATGTTATCACCCTCAAACATGATTGATGTTATCACCCTCAAACATGATTGATGTTATCACCCTCAAACAGGATTGATGTTATCACCCTCAAACATGATTGATGATGTTATCACCCGTGTGAAGACTTGATTAGAGACACTCCGTTGAATGAACTTGATTTAGAAGACGTTAATGACACATGATAGGAATACGTTAAACGTAGTGAAATAACGGAGCAGATGAGAGAGAGAGAGAGAGAGAGAGAGAGAGAGAGAGAGAGTGGACACCACACACACACACATACACACACACACACACACACACACACACGCACGCACGCACGCACGCACGCACGCACACAAACACACACACACACACACACATGCACGCACGCATGCACACACATACAGAGAGAGAGAGAGAGAGAGAGAGAGAGAGAGAGAGAGAGACAGAGAGACAGAGAGAGAGGGAGAGTGAGCGAGAGAGAGAGAGAGACGAACACACAGACACCTATGATCAGTCAATCAAATTGCGGAGGACCCGGTACAGCATGCATCAACGTACATCCCAGATAACTGCCGCTGCACGGACTTCAGTGATTGTGAATGGAGAGTTGCAGTGATTGTGAATGGAGAGTTCCAGTGATTGTGAATGGAGAGTTCCAGTGATTGTGAATGGAGAGTTCCAGGCTGATGCCGTCTCTGTCCACTCTCAGCTCTTCTTCTGGCTCCCACGTTTCCTTGCACTACGTATGGAGAGGTGAACGAGCGTGTACACTCCACAGATCTGATCAAATTGACTTGATCAATAATCCTTTTCCACCCATTGAGCAATATGTGTTCACTTTTTTGAAGTATTTGAGTTCTTGAATTGCTTGCTGTCTGTTTATTGACTGTATCACACGTGTTGGAATTTTTTTTTTAATCATTTGGATTTATTCTGTAAAGATGCTTCTTTCAATAAGGAGTGGTACACTTAAGGAAGTGGCACATTTAACAGAGAAATCGTATTTCTATCCCCTTCTAATTTGACAGTCTGTCTGTGCCTCTGCCCATCTGCCTGTCCATATTTGTTCGCCTGTATGTCGCTTTCTCTCTTTCTCAACGCCCTCTCTCTCTCTCTCTCTCTGTCTCTCTCTCTCTCTCTCTCTGTTTCTTTATGTGTTCTCCATATGTCTCCGAGCGCGGCGCGCGCGCGTTGTGTGTGTGTGTGTGTGTGTGTGTGTGTGTGCGTGTATGTGTGTGTGTGTGTGTGTGTGTGTGTGTGTGTGTGTGCGTGTATGTGTGTGTGTGTCTGTGTGTGTGTGTGTGTGTGTGTGTGTTTGCGTATGCGCGTGCGTGCGTGCGTGCATGCGTGTGTGTGTGTGTGTGTGTGTGTGTGTGTGGTGTGTGTGTGTGTGTGTGTGTGTGTGTGTGTGTGTCGTGCATCCACTTCCTTCTTAACGCAATTTACTGTAGTGATTGGAATTCATTATTCAATTTTTGACAGACCAATGATTTTAGTTTCAATCGCCCTAAGGTTAGACATGGAGGAAATCTGAGACTCCCTGCAGGAAAGTGAAGCTCAGACTTTGCCTCTAATCTAGACTCCCTGCAGGAAAGTGAAGCTCAGACTTTGCCTCTAATCTAGACTCCCTGCAGGAAAGTGAAGCTCAGACTTTGCCTCTAATCTAGACTCCCTGCAGGAAAGTGAAGCTCAGACTTTGCCTCTAATCTAGACTCCCTGCAGGAAAGTGAAGCTAAGACTTTGCCTCTAATCTAGACTCCCTGCAGGAAAGTGAAGCTCAGACTTTGCCTCTAATCTAGACTCCCTGCAGGAAAGTGAAGCTAAGACTTTGCCTCTAATCTAGACTCCCTGCAGGAAAGTGAAGCTCAGACTTTGCCTCTAATCTATGATTTCATTATCATGGACGCAAGGATTAGAACTTATGACCATAACATGTCCTTTTTGTAAAAGCCTTAGGTAGTTGACCCTATGTTTGCCTTCACCTGTCTCTCCTTTCTTATTAGTCGAGTAACATACATGTTTTGAGGGATTGTTGCTGGAAATCATGTCATACATGTCTTTAATAATGCCAATCGACACCAATAACAAAAACAATACTCGAGAAATCAGGGGAAAAGAAACCGGGAAAAAAATGCTAACATGAAGGATCAAACAATTCAGTGGCAAAAAGCAACATTATTTCATCAACAGTTTCATAAAGAACCTTATGTTGCCTCTTTTTGTCTTAAACCATTTGTTTCTCTGTATTGTTTATTTATCATATTTCATTTTCAGTTCAAACGGTTCGGTCCAGCGCATTTGAGTTGATTTGATACCCCCCCCCCCCCCCTAGCCCCCTCCCGGTCCCCTGCCCTGTTTTCCACAGTTGTAATGAGTATTCGATGAAAGAAATGAAAAACTCCTGTGCCTTTTTTTCTTGTCTTGCTAATTAACTAAGTCCAGTGTCATGGATGCTCAATTAATAAGATCGACCATATTTGGTTAGCTCTGCTGACACAAGCAACAAAACAAACAAACAAACAAAATAAAATAAAAACCAATCCAAACCAAACCAAACCAAACCAAACAAAACCAAACTAAACCAAGCAACCAACCAACCAACCAAACAAAAAACAATGACAACTATAGTAAGCCAATCTGACATGAAGCATCGCCAGTATGCATTTTAATTCACACACACACACACACACACACACACACACACACACACACACACACACACACACACACATACACACACGCGCGCGCACGCGCGCGCGCACACACACTCATTTACTCATGCATGCACGCGTGCGCACGCACGCACGCACGCACGCACGCACGCACGCACGCACACACACACACACACACACACACACACCCAGGGGTGTGCACGCACATGCTGGCAGTAAGCAGTTGTGAGATGCTGAAACAAGATAACTTAGTTTTTCATAAGATCTTTACCATTTCTGTTTTATTTGAAGACAAAGTGTTTTCATTCTTAATATTGTAGTCTCCCCTTCTGCAATTTAGCACACACACACACACACACACACACACACACACACACACACACACACACACACACACACACACACACACACACACAACTTCCACTCATTTCTCCATCATCTTCCACACTAGGTTATCATTTGAAATATTCATGATGCCAAGATGACTGATTTCATCACCAAGTGGTAAAAGTGCTTCAACTAGAAAGACCTTTAGTTTAATGAAGGTACATTTATGGAAAGACGTTTTAAGGATAGGGTAAAGGAGAGAGAGAGAGAGAGAGAGAGAGAGAGAGAGAGAGAGAGAGAGAGAGAGAGAGAGAGAGAGAGAGAGAGAGAGAGAGGAGAGGGAGAGGCTACGAATACGAATATGAAGACAAAAACGAATATTTGTATTGAGGATAAAATGGATAAGCTAATAGCATTTTACACCGTGCCCTCAAGAACAACAAAAGCAACAGAGAGAGAGAGAGAGAGAGAGAGAGAGAGAGAGAGAGAGAGAGAGAGAGAGGAGAGACGTTCACTCATACACTCATCATCAGTCAATCAAATTGCGGAGGACCCGGTACAGCATGCATCAACGTACATCTCAGATAACTGCCGCTGCACGGACTTCAGTGATTGTGAATGGTTCCAGGCTGATGCCGTCTCTGTCCACTCTCAGCTCTTCTGGCTCCCACGTTTCCTTGCACTACGTATGGAGAGGTGAACGAGCGTGTACACTCCACAGACCTGATCAAATTGACTTGATCAATAATCAACTTTCCATCCATGGAGCAATTATGTGCTCACTGCTTGACAGTATTTGTGTTGTTAAATTGTTTGCATTCCATTTATTGACCTGTATCCCATGCATTAGAATATTAAATAAAAAAGGATTTGTTTAATTTCATCAAACGAAGAAGATTCTTTTAGTACAGAGTGGCACTCCAGGAAGAGAATGAAGAGTGCTTCGCTCTCTTTCCCACGTTGACAATCTGTCTGATTTCTTTCCCACGTTGACAATCTGTCTGATCTCTTTCCCACGTTGACAATCTGTCTGATCTCTTTCCCACGTTGGCAATCTGTCTGATCTCTTTCCATCTGTCTGATCTCTTTCCCACGTTGACAATCTGTCTGATCTCTTT
>CM065729.1:36290423-36292923 GCA_033310375.1 Conus canariensis | reverse complement strand
GGTGATTGTGTGGAATCTTGTAGATGTAAACATGATTGATTGTATCGGCCGGTGGCAAAAAGGAAGTGTTCAGAAGACCTTCGTTAGATGAAGGGGATTTTTACGAGAAAAGATAGAAATAAACTGATCACTGATGGAGAAGAGAGAGAGAGAGAGAGGAGAGAGAGAGAGGAGAGAGAGAGAGAGAGAGAGAGAGAGAGAGAGAGAGAGAGAGACCATACCGCATAGAGGTGCGGATGAGAGTGTGTTCATGCATCAAGTGTGTGGGTGATAATGCTAGGGTATTACCATAGATGATTTGATTTTGGGAGCAATTCAAAACTGATCAACCTGCGCAGAAAAAAAAACCAACTTTGTATACAACGAGAGATCTAACTGGCCGCCTTGGCGTAGTGGTGATCATCGCTTGCTGCAGTTTGGAAGGTCGTGGATCGGATTCTAACTTGTTGGATAACAGCCAGTGGACCAATGATGACGGTCAGCATGTGGACACACATTCTCTTGAGTCAGATATAACAGAGAATGAAGTTTTGCTGCCATGCGTTTGCTAAAAAAAGGCAAGGCAGCAGGTCCCGATGGGATTAAAGGCGAAGTCTTTAAAAAATTCTATCACCATAATTGCTCCTCTTTAGTTGCTTTATTTGATGTGATATTTACCTCAGGAACCTATCCACTACAGTGGTCTAAAGCCTTTATACAGCCTCTCTTCAAAAAAGGCGATCGGAACATACCTGATGATTATCGCGGTATTTCGTTATTGAATATCTGCAGTAGGCTATACAGTCATTTATTAAATGAAAGATTATCGAAATGGATTGAACATAACAACGTAATAAACGATTGACAAGCAGGCTTCAGAAAAAAGCACTCCTGATCATATTTTTACCTTGATTGCCATGGTGCAGAAACAATTATTGTCACGCAAAATAATTATATGTTGGTTTTATAGATTTTAGAAAAGCTTTTGATTCTGTCGCTCGCTCGAATTTATGGGCCCTTCTGAAGAAAAAAGGTATTCGAGGGAAAATACACCAGGCTATAACTAGTATTCATAACATTGTAAAAGCAAAAGTTAGAGTTGAAGGTGATCTGACCGAAGCATTCACGTGTCCCGCTAGTTTAAAACAGGGAGAAAAATACAGTCCTGTCCTGTTTTCTCTGTTCATAAATGAATTGGTAGAAGAAAGTTATCCAAGGAGGAAGACATGGAATTCAGCTTATTCCTGATTTTTTTTTAAATTCTTATTTCAATGTTTGCGGATGTTCTAGTTTCTGATTCGGTCACAGGCTTGTAAGCCCAACCTAATGTGTTGCATGACACAACAAAGAGGCATGGTTTAATCGTGAATTTAGAGAAGTCAAATATTGTTATCTTTAGAAATGGCGGCTATGTCTCTGAGTATGAGGGATGGCATTATGGATGGAATAAAGTATCAGTTGTTAACATGTATAAATATCTTGGAGTCATCATGTCGACTAGGCTGTCTTTTATTCACTGTTTACACGATTTATCGAGTCGAGCAAAAAACAAAACAAAAACAAACAAACAAACAAAAAAAGAGGTCTTTAACATTTTTAAGTTGCTTTGGTCGCCAGTCATATTCTTTAAAATTTTTGATGCTCAGATCCAACCTATGCTTAGTTATGGAGTCGAAGTTTGGGGCATCATATGAAATCTTGATATAGTAGAAAAAGTGCATGTTTCTCATTAAAAAGATTTTTAAATGTTAATTTAAGAACTCCTAATGTGATGATTTACGGTGAGTTAGGACGTTTTCCACTGTATGTAAACTTGCACCTCAAAAGTATTCGATACTGGTTAAGAATTTTGAAGTTGCCATTTCATCGTTTGCCTAAAAGTTCTATAGAATGCTACTACATTTTCATAATAACAACAAGAACACATGGGCTTCAGCAATTTGTTTCTTCTCGTACAAATATGCATATGGAGAGGTTTGGGAGAACCAGGGGGTTGAGGACGAGATGGAATTTTTGAGAGCAGTAAAAAACAGTGTTATTAATGATTACAAGTCGCAATGGTCTCATGACATGGCACAAAGTGATCGTTTCCAGCTGTATCGAACGTTCAAGAGTGAATTGATTTTATCTCCCTATTTGAATGTACGTAATCATTTGCGAGCTAGAATCAATTTAATTAGGTTACGGTTAGGTGTCTCACAGCTGAGCGTGCACAAGCTACGCTTCCGTAAAAATATAACAGTAAACGATATATCATGTCCATTTTGTGTTTTGCAGATGGAGACCGAAGTTCACTTTGTTTTACATTGTCTGCAGTATCAAGATTTAAGAGAAAGGTATATTCCTCATAAATACTAAAGCTAACCTTCGCAATTTAAACTAACAATGCTTCTGGCATCTGAGAATAAATCACTGATAATTCGACTGGCTATCTATCTTGAAAAAGCTTCCAAACTGCGCAGTAGTTCACTCGAATGAACAATGAAGTGGAAATGTTCGTAGTATAGGGTGTTTTTTATAC
>CM065729.1:36270423-36285423 GCA_033310375.1 Conus canariensis | reverse complement strand
GTATTACTTCATATGTGTTTTTCCAGAGATTGAGTTCAGTGTTTTCTTTTATGTTTTTTATGGTTTTCTCTAAGATTTTTTTACTAATTTTCCCTAGTTCAGATTTGGAAGGGTTTATCAGTCTACATGTTGGGTTGTTCAAGAAATTGGGTTTGTGGTCTTTAAGTGTAATAAAGGCTTCTCTAGCTGCTGTGGTCTCTACTCTGTCACTTAGGTCCATTTGGTGCACAAGTTCCTTTTCTTTCTTTCTGATGTGATCATATGTAGCCTTGTCAGCCTTTCTGTAATTTTTCTGGATATTTTTATCAAGGAGTTTTGAGTACTCTTCAGGTTCTATTTTGTAAAAGTTATTGGTTTTATCCGCCTTCACAAATATTTTGGTGTCATTTTGAATTTGTTTAATTTCCTTTTCTAACGCTGATTGAAATTTGTTATTAGATTTTTTGAAATCTATGTTGGCTAACATTCTTCTCATTTTTTCTTCAAATGTTTTCATTTCTTCAATGGCTGGTGGTACTCGCCATGACTTGAAGTCGTATGTATTTTTATCCTCTTTTTTAGCGTTGGGGTTTAAAAAGAAAAATGCTTTCCATCTCATATTTTTGATGAATTTTTCCGTTTGTCCTATCATTTTCTTCATGTAGCACTGGGGTTTAGCTAACGGAATGTTTTTGATGGATTGTTTAAAGTTGATTTTTTCCATTTCAAAATTTGCTGATTCAAAGTGCTCAACGTATGGAGCAGTTAAGAGAATGGTACTGAGGATCAGCGCAATCTTAAAAACAGTGCTCAACCACAGTGGGAGCGACATTTGTTATATTAAAAGCAAGTTAAAATCAAGCTTCTAAAAACATCTACAAATTTGTTTCACGCTGTGCGGTCGTCAGGATGTGATGAGCTTGTGTTGCCAGTGCCACGTATATATATAGCTAGCTGGTTTGCTGTTGTTTTTTTCCCGTGCTACATGTGTTTCTCAGGTGTTGGTTTTTTTCGCTGATAGGAACTTCCATCTGTGTCTGCAATTGTTAACCATTTCTGTTCTAACATTTAGAGTTGCCAACTGTGGTTTACATAGTATAATGTATTTCTCTGTTAGGCATAGATTGCATTTTTTTGAAATGTTGTTGTATGATGCTGCTCTTTTTAAAATTTTCCAAGATATGTTGTAGTCTATGTCTTTTTCTTTAAGTTTCCAAATGTATTTACTCAATTCTGTTTGGTTTTTGTATCTTTCTTTGTTGAATGATTGTTTATGGTTTGCATATCTAGTTTTGAATTGGTTTTCCGTGATACCTACATATGTTTCTTTTGCGTTCTCTGATGTTACAGTGGCTTGGTACACAATGTTGTTATAAAGGCATTTGTTGCTTAGGGGGCACTGTTCTTTTTTGGTACAGTTACAAGATTTCCTTTCGTTACCCTTACAGGAAAAGGAATATCATATGGTACAATCCCCCATATGATGCAAGAGTTAAAACAAATGTAGGGAAAGAATTCTTTAAAATCTTGACATCATCTTTCCCAAAAGACCATAAATTATTCAAGATATTCAACAAAAACAACATCAAATTATCATATTCATGTATGCCGAACCTTAAAAATGCCATCGATTCAGCAAACAAAATGAAAAGCAGCACAGAAAAAAAGGAGGGTAACGAAAGGAAATCTTGTAACTGTACCAAAAAAGAACAGTGCCCCCTAAGCAACAAATGCCTTTATAACAACATTGTGTACCAAGCCACTGTAACATCAGAGAACGCAAAAGAAACATATGTAGGTATCACGGAAAACCAATTCAAAACTAGATATGCAAACCATAAACAATCATTCAACAAAGAAAGATACAAAAACCAAACAGAATTGAGTAAATACATTTGGAAACTTAAAGAAAAAGACATAGACTACAACATATCTTGGAAAATTTTTAAAAGAGCAGCATCATACAACAACATTTCAAAAAAATGCAATCTATGCCTAACAGAGAAATACATTATACTATGTAAACCACAGTTGGCAACTCTAAATGTTAGAACAGAAATGGTTAACAATTGCAGACACAGATGGAAGTTCCTATCAGCGAAAAAAACCAACACCTGAGAAACACATGTAGCACGGGAAAAAAACAACAGCAAACCAGCTAGCTATATATATACGTGGCACTGGCAACACAAGCTCATCACATCCTGACGACCGCACAGCGTGAAACAAATTTGTAGATGTTTTTAGAAGCTTGATTTTAACTTGCTTTTAATATAACAAATGTCGCTCCCACTGTGGTTGAGCACTGTTTTTAAGATTGCGCTGATCCTCAGTACCATTCTCTCTCTCTCTCTCTCTCTCTCTCTCTATATATATATATATATGGTCTTTCCTATCGTTTGCCTTACTCTCAGTGCCTGTTTTGTGGCATCATCCCCACGCCGCTCACTCCTGCTCCACATTCACAGCCACACGCTGACTGTCCTTTGGCAGCCCTGGCACTGCCACACGCTGACTGTCCTTTGGCAGCCCTGGCACAGCCACACGCTGACTGTCCTTTGGCAGCCCTGGCACAGCCACACGCTGACTGTCCTTTGGCAGCCCTGGCACTGGTGTGTCCCCATGACGTAGCCCATCACTCCACATTCACAGCCACACGCTGACTGTCCTTTGGCAGCCCTGGCACTGGTGTGTCCCCATGACGTAGCCCATCACTCCACATTCACAGCCACACGCTGACTGTCCTTTGGCAGCCCTGGCACTGGTAATCGACAGGTAGCACTCAACGTCCCCATGGCGTAGCCCATCCCAACAGACACTGCACAGTGCCCAGTCATGTTGGCAATGTTCAGTGGTGCCTACTCTGATCAAACACACGCAGGACACCACCTGCTAGGCCCCAGATGATAACTGTTTCATCGTGGGGCAGAGTGAACGAGCGTCCCCTTCAGAGGAACACTACCGCGCCTGTCTAACGACAGTCCGCTTGAACTCACCGACTCTGACGACCTCAACACAAACCCGCCTACGGCATAGACGTGGAGAGGACATTGACACAGGTCATCATGAAAGCAGTGCACGAGGGGTCACAGAAATTCAATTCTTTGTCATCTGATCCATGAGAATGAGAATGATGAAGATGATGCAGTAAGATTCTATTGTGGTCTGTGGTAGTCCAACACGGCTGTTCACTCACTTTCATGATTATATATATTCTATCCCAGTGTTTACGAAGAGAGAGAAATACAAATACCAGTGACGTTGATCAGGAAATTTGTGCAACCCTGTCAGAGACGCATCCCATTCAATGGATGAAACTGGACTGTGTGGAACCGGTGTCCCAGGTAAGTCCAGAGCAGACACATTTCTGAAAAGGAAAAGGTTGGGGCAGAACAGTCTCAGGAACAAATGGGTCTGATAGGATCCGTACCACGATCTTCCAAACTCCACCAAGCGACGTTAACCACTGCGCCTAGGTGCCCAGTTAGATCTCTCGTTGTAAAAATTATCTTTTTTTGCAGGTTAATCTGTTCATTATTGAATTGCTTCCATAACCAAATAATCTATGTTAATACCCTCGCATCACTATCCACAAACCTATGTACAAACAAACCCTCATCTGCACCTCTTTGGCGGGACGGACTCTGTCTGTCTGTCTGTCTGTCTGCCTCTGCCTCTGTCTTTGTCTGTCTGTACGTCTGTCTGTCTGTCTCTCGTTCATTTTTTCCATCAATTCCTTATCTCTTCTCGCAAAATCCCCTTCATCTAAGAAAGCTCTTCTCAGCTCTGTTTATTTTTGCTACTAGCCGATATATCAATCATATTTCGCATCTACAAGATTCCACACAATCCCCAAAGTTTCAGTTGCTGTTGAGGAGCTGGGGGTAGGGGGGTAGGGGTATGAGAGAGGATGGGTTGATGAGGGTAGAAAATAAGGGGTAAGACTGGTGAGGAGAGGACGGCAATATTACAGAAGGAAGGCAAGCATTGAATGATACAAACAACAACTATGACACCTCACAGTCCTTCCCTCGTCCCTCTCCCCACCATTTCACCTCCCCACGCTCCCATCTTACCTTTTCCAGAGCCACTCAAATGCTTACTTGTACGCGCGCGCGTGCGCCCGCGTGTATGTATGTGTGTATAGGTGTGTGTGTGTGTGTGTGTGTGTGTGTGTGTGTGTGTGTGTGTATGCTAAGAAAACTCTCTACGCTGAATTATATGCTGCTCGTGAAACGTTTAACATTTATGACATATTCCCCGAATGTCTTGAGCTCATTTAATTTACCCCTTTCCCCCCACCCCTCCCCCTCCTTTTCTGTTTTTGTTTTGTTTTGTTTTGCTTTTCTTTTTTTTGGTTTAAACCTTTGCCAAGTCATTAATGTAATGACCGAAGAATTGTTAGCCTGCAGTTGTTTTCCCCCATCACTAAATTGTACAGCATAGCACACACACACACACACACACACACACATACATACGCGCGCACACGCATGCACGCACACAGACACACATCACAGAGAGAGAGAGAGAGAGGGAGGGTGGGAGAAAGAGAGAGAGAGAGAGAGAGAGAGAGAGAACGGGGGAAGGGGGGAAGCATGAGTTAGATGGGGGGGGGGGGGGGGGGAGGGAGAAGAAGGAGGTTGGGGTGGGGGTTGAGCGAAGGCAGTTGGGTAGGAGGAATGTGATGACAAGGTGAGAGATCAAGAAGAAAAAACATTTCACGTGTATATATATATATATATACAATAAACTAATACATTCCAAGGATAAGTACCGAGCAGCATTCCAGCAACTTACAGAGCAGCTTGGTGTTGCAATGACTGCAAGAAATATTTAATTATAAACAAAGCTTGCTCTTATGTCTTAGATTGAAGAAATAGGGGGAGATAAGCATTCATATCTGCCGTGGTAGATAATTCTGCCTAACTAACAGTATGTGCTTGAGTGGGTGAATGGGGGAAAAAAATGCTTCTCAAAATGAGCGTTCAGCAAGCTTATAGTCTCCAAGGGGGAGACAATCTCCAATGGGGAGGACTCTCACCAACATATAACTCCTGGTCAGGTACCGATATTTCGAAACCTGATTGTTTCTCCTCAGTGACCGCGGAAAGTGGTAATTTGACTCCTCTGCCTTTTCGGTTTTAAGAAAAATGCTATCCCAGAAACAGGCTGGTGTGCAATACCGTAGTATGTTTGTTGAGTTTTCAAAAAACCAACTACAGGTGCCACCTAAGAAGCAAAAGAAAATCATGAAAGAGCAAAACAAGCTACATTTTCTTGTTAAAAGTAGAAAATATAAAAAGATGACCTCTTAAGACACAAGTGCTGAGGGCCAGTTCTTGGAACGAATCCGCAAGGGACTAAATTACAATAAACTAATACATTCCAAGGATAAGTACCGAGCAGCATTCCAGCAACTTACAGAGCAGCTTGGTGTTGCAATGACTGCAAGAAATATTTAATTATAAACAAAGCTTGCTCTTATGTCTTAGATTGAAGAAATAGGGGGAGATAAACATTCATATCTGCCGTGGTAGATAATTCTACCTAACTAACAGTATGTGCTTGAGTGGGTGAATGGGGGAAAAAAAAAATAAATGAATGCTTCTCAAAATGAGCCTTCAGCAAGCTTATAGTCTCCAAGGGGGAGACAATCTCCAATGGGGAGGACTCTCACTAACATATAACTCCTGGTCAGATACCGATATTTCGAAACCTGATTGTTTCTCCTCAGTGACCGCGGAAAGTGGTAATTTGACTCCTCTGCCTTTTCGGTTTTAAGAAAAAAAAAACCGGTTTCGAAATATCGGTATTTGACCAGGAGTTATATGTTAGTGACAGTCCTCCCCATTGGAGATTGTCTCCCCTTGGAGACTATAAGCTTGCTGAAGGCTCATTTTGAGAAGCATTTTTTTTCCCCCATTCACCCACTCAAGCACATACTGTTAAATCTTAAATAAATGTTAGCGAACCGCCCAGAGAACGTGGACAAACGAGTCACAAGACGAAACACAACTAGTTTCGACCTCTTAGGTCTTCATCAGGTGAGACCTTAACGAATAAAACAATGAAAATTCACTTAGCTTTGATCGCTTCAGATCACTTGGTAGGGTTCAGCGCAAGGAAGAAGGCGTTGAATGAGGTTCCTTGCGCTGAACCCTACCAAGTGATCTGAAGCGATCAAAGCTAAGTGAATTTTCATTGTTTTATTCGTTAAGGTCTCACCTGATGAAGACCTAAGAGGTCGAAACTAGTTGTGTTTCGTCTTGTGACTCGTTTGTCCACGTTCTCTGGGCGGTTCGCTAACATTTATTTAAGATTTGTTTAGATTTCCGCCTGCAGTCCTCTCGCTTTGCAACTACACATACTGTTAGTTAGGCAGAATTATCTACCACTGCAGATATGAATGCTTACATCAAATGTGGAGTTTTTGCTCGTTTTTTTTAATCCAAGTTTCATTTCTGCTATGGAGTAAGGTTTTTTTGGTGTGGAAAATAATCTCCATTTCCGACTCTGTTATATTTGTGTATTTGTTGGCAAATTTCAAAGCTTTGTTGAGTAGTTCTTCATCTATGGATGGATAGAAGTCTACTATGTCAAATGTAATGAACATTGTATTTCTCTGTTTGTTGAGTTTCTTAAACCATTGTATGACTTCATAGCTGTTTTTCCAAAGGTTGTATTCGGTGTTTGATTTTATATCTTCTATAGCCTTTTCCAAAATTCTCTTGCTTATTTTGCCCAGTTCGGATTTAGATGGGTTTATTTTCCACACCAAAAAAACCTTACTCCATAGCAGAACTGAAACTTGGATTAAAAAAACGAGCAAAAACTCCACATTTGATGTAACTATGGGATCGTATGATGGTGCCGAAACATGTGAACTAGTCGGACTATTCATGCTATCCAACATCCAAAAACAACTTGGAAAACAGGCCGGTTTATACAGAGATGACGGCCTCGCTGCATTAAACAATAATCCAAGAACCATTGAAAACAAGAAAAAAGAATTATGTAAAATCTTTAAAAACCACAACTTAAAAATCACAATAGAAGCAAACAAAAAAGTAGTGAATTACCTAGACATAACATTAGACCTCAATGACCATGTGTACAAACCATACAAAAAACCCAATGACATACCAGTCTACGTAAACATCAAAAGCAACCACCCACCATCTATACTAAAAACAATACCCAATGGTATAAACAAGAGACTATCCAACCTGTCATGCAATGAAAACGCATTCAATGATGCAGCAACAGAATACCAAGAAGCATTACAAAAAAGTGGTTACAATTACAAACTACAGTACAGTCCAGACAACAACACGAACAGAATTAAGAAAAATAGGAAAAGAAAGATCATATGGTACAACCCACCATACGATGGACAAGTAAAAACAAATGTAGGAAAAGAATTCTTTAAAATCTTGGCAACATCATTCCCAAAAGAACACAAACTGTCCAAAATATTCAACAAAAACACCATTAAACTGTCATACTCATGTATGCCCAACCTCAAAAACATGATTGATTCATCTAACAAAATGAAAAGCAACATAAAAGAGAAGGGTGCCGAAAGGACATCTTGCAACTGCACTAAAAAAGAACAGTGCCCCCTGAGCAATAAATGTCTTCACAGCAACATTGTATACCAAGCTACGGTAACATCAGAAAATGAAGAAGAAACATATGTAGGGATTACTGAAAACACTTTCAAAAGCAGATACGCAAACCACAAACAGTCATTCAAAAATGAAAAATACAAAAATCAAACAGAGCTGAGCAAATACATCTGGAGACTCAAAGATAAAAAAAATAGACTACAACATATCATGGAAAATCATAAAAAGAGCAACACCATACAACAGTATTTCAAAAAGATGCAATCTATGCTCCACAGAAAAATGGTTAATATTATGCAAGCCACACTTAGCAACTCTGAACACAAAAGTAGAAATTGTAAACAATTGCAGGCACAAGTGGAAATCTTTGCTAGCACATTCCACCTGAACAGGCCCCAATAAGAACCACAGGCCGCACGTGCAGCAAATGAGATCCGCCAGCACACACAGAGTTGAAATCAAGTCCCGCACGCCATAAAAGACCGTTGGCGTGCCCCAAAAGACATCCTGAAGATAGCAACGCTAGAAACAAGCTTGTAGATTTTACCACTTCATTTTAAAAATATTTTTTAACAGATGTTGCTCCCCAAGGGGTTGAGCACCTTCAGATTTTTTAAGGACTTTTTTATATTGTTCATAATATATATATATATATATATATATATATATATGTGTGTGTGTGTGTGTGTGTGTGTGTGTGAATACCTATATAATCCACAACTGAAGCATGATTAAAACAATGGAGTAAAGTTCCTTCAACTTATAAAGGCATATTATACAAGAGAGAGAAAGAGGGGAAGCGTGGATGAGTAGGAGAAGGGTGTACATGGTAGTGATGGGGGAAGGGGGGGGGGGGGCACGTTAGTTGTCGAATAAAAAAGGGGGTAGGGATGGGGTGGGGGGAGACATGGTGTGTGACTGTGTGTGTGTGTGTGTGTGTGTGTGTGTGTGTGTGTGTGTGTGTGTGTGTGTGTGCACGAGCTCTTGAGTGTGGATGTGGTCTTTATTGATTATTCTCATTATTTATCTATATGCTGTTGTCGTTGTTATGATTGTCGTCATCGATATTTGTTTCTCTCCTTTGACAAATGTTACCACACGATTTCCAGTAATCACTGAAATCAAGGCACAGCATGGCTAGTACCCAGTGTCTTAATGTGTTAAAACTAAAGTACACAAACACAGAACTAACCGTTTAAGGGCTTTGACGGAGTGATGATCAGTTATTCACATCAACGGGGCAGGTCTACAGACTGACAGAATCGCTCGCAAACTCCAGCCCACATTTTACATTCCTGTCCCAGCCTTCGACATGGCCCTGTCTGATCAAGTTCCAGACCAAATAAATCAAATCAAAACAAACGCTGTGGGCACTGGCATGGTCCCTGCATCACACTGTGGACGTTGACTCACGCCTTATACACTGGACTTGCTGTATAAGTCGGCTGGAAACACAGAAGAAAGAAAGGACTGTTCAAGAATAATTATCATCTTAGACACCAAGTAACACCTTTGATTCCGACACTTCCCTCAAGGGGTTCAGCCAAGCAAGGACGAATCATGGTCGATCTGTTGACACTGTGAATTAGGTGGACCCTGTATGGTCTGGAGTGCTATAAAGACTGTAATTTCTTTTCCACTGTCTGACAGTCGTGCTACTGCTCGCAGACCGTATATAATGGGAGGGGGCTGTATCCTTGACAATGCCCACACTTCTGGAATGTGGGAGAGAGAGAGAGAGAGAGAGAGAGAGAGAGAGAGAGAGAGAGAGAGAGAGAGAAACAGGAAACAGAGAGAGAGAGAGAGAGAGAGAGAGATAAATGGTGGGAGTGCGGGGAGAGGGGGGAAGGGGGGGGGGGGAGTGAGTGAATCCTAAAAATATGATATGTAAGATAACATTGAACAGTGAAATCTTCAGGAGGGGGGGAGTATAACTCTTCGTTTTTCATTGCCCTGAGTAAACAAGATAAATCAGTTGTTTATTGTTTGTCAAAATATATGACATTTATAGCCGTCTACGTATGATTCATTCAAAGCCTATCACATACCAGAAAGCAATGCGTAAAAGAAAATATTATCAGGAGTGAAAGAATAGATTTATACACCTTCAACAGTCACTCTTTTAATATGTAGAGACTACTTTAGACCCATTGCTCCCAAAGATGAGAACAGGTCCACTGATGTCCGCACAGATCATCACTATAAAAAACTACTGTAATTATACATCACACATCATCACTATAAACATCACCGTAATTATACACCACAGGCCAACAAACCTCTCGAATTACTGACGCATTCGCAGCAGACAACATGTCCGACATCTGGAATTCCAGTTTGTATTCCCAAGTCACTGAAGTCAGCAAAGGTCACTGGATAGAGAAGATTACTGGCAGACCAAGGGGAGTAATGGTTTCTGTGGCTTCACAGGGAAGAAGTACTCAGATCTTTCCAAAGAAGTGAGGACCCTGTGATCTATGACGCTCCACTATCACATGTAAGTAGTCTGAATTATCTGGCCCACCAGTCACCCCCATCTATATATGTGTGTGTGTGTGTGTGTGTGTGTGTGTGTGTGTGTGGTGTTGTGTTCATTCTTTCTTTCTTTAGGCGAAAACGAGGGACAAATGTACGAGTTCGCACTCATGTGTGAGTTCTCTCCTCTCTCTCTCTCTCTCTCTCTCTCTCTCTCTCTCTCTCTCTCTCTCTCTCTCCCCTTCCTTCCTAGAAATCTGGTATTGTCTAAGCACGGCCTTCTCCCATCATTTACGGTATGTAGGAAGTAGCGCATCTGTCCAACAATGGAAAAAAAAATGACATCAGATCTGTCCGACAATGGAACAGAAATGACGATGAAACCTGTCCCACAATGGAACAGAAATGACATGAAACCTGTCCCACAATGGAACAGAAATGACATGAAACCTGTCTCACAATGGAACAGAAATGACATCAAACCTGTCCGACAATGGAACAGAAATGACATCAAACCTGTCCGACAATGGAACAGAAATGACATCAAACCTGTCCGACAATGGAAAAGAAATGACATCAAACCTGTCCGACAATGGAAAAGAAATGACATCAAACCTGTCCGACAATGGAACAGAAATGACATCAAACCTGTCCGACAATGGAACAGAAATGACATCAAACCTGTCCGACAATGGAACAGAAATGACATCAAACCTGTCCGACAATGGAAAAGAAATGACATCAGACCTGTCCGACAATGGAACAGAAATGACATCAAACCTGTCCGACAATGGAACAGAAATGACATCAAACCTGTCCGACAATGGAACAGAAATGACATCAAACCTGTCCGACAATGGAAAAGAAATGACATCAAACCTGTCCGACAATGGAACAGAAATGACATGAAACCTGTCCCACAATGGAACAGAAATGACATGAAACCTGTCCCACAATGGAACAGAAATGACATGAAACCTGTCCCACAATGGAACAGATAAATGACATGAAAACCTGTCCACAATGGAACAGAAATGACATCAAACCTGTCCACAATGGAACAGAAATGACATCAAACCTGTCCGACAATGGAACAGAAATGACATCAAACCTGTCCGACAATGGAACAGAAATGACATCAAACCTGTCCGACAATGGAACAGAAATGACATGAAACCTGTCCCACAATGGAACAGAAATGACATGAAACCTGTCCACAATGGAAAAGAAATGACATCAAACCTGTCCGACAATGGAAAAGAAATGACATCAAACCTGTCCGACAATGGAACAGAAATGACATCAAACCTGTCCGACAATGGAACAGAAATGACATCAAACCTGTCCCACAATGGAAAAGAAATGACATCAGACCTGTCCGACAATGGAACAGAAATGACATCAAACCTGTCCGACAATGGAAAGAAATGACATCAAACCTGTCCGACAATGGAACAGAAATGACATCAAACCTGTCCGACAATGGAAAAGAAATGACATCAAACCTGTCCGACAATGGAACAGAAATGACATCAAACCTGTCCCACAATGGAACAGAAATGACATCAAACCTGTCCGACAATGGAACAGAAATGACATCAAACCTGTCCGACAATGGAACAGAAATGACATCAAACCTGTCCGACAATGGAACAGAAATGACATCAAACCTGTCCCACAATGGAAAAGAAATGACATCAGAACCTGTCCGACAATGGAACAGAAATGACATCAAACCTGTCCGACAATGGAACAGAAATGACATCAAACCTGTCCGACAATGGAACAGAAATGACATCAAACCTGTCCGACAATGGAAAAGAAATGACATCAAACCTGTCCGACAATGGAACAGAAATGACATGAAACCTGTCCCACAATGGAACAGAAATGACATGAAACCTGTCCCACAATGGAACAGAAATGACATGAAACCTGTCCCACAATGGAACAGAAATGACATGAAACCTGTCCCACAATGGAACAGAAATGACATCAAACCTGTCCCACAATGGAACAGAAATGACATCAAACCTGTCCGACAATGGAACAGAAATGACATCAAACCTGTCCGACAATGGAACAGAAATGACATCAAACCTGTCCGACAATGGAACAGAAATGACATCAAACCTGTCCACAATGGAACAGAAATGACATGAAACCTGTCCCACAATGGAAAAGAAATGACATCAAACCTGTCCGACAATGGAAAAGAAATGACATCAAACCTGTCCGACAATGGAACAGAAATGACATCAAACCTGTCCGACAATGGAACAGAAATGACATCAAACCTGTCCCACAATGGAAAAGAATAATCGCATCATCGAACCCCATTCAACAATACAGAATGCTGCACACTGCGCACTGGATCAATGTCGGACGCAGTGATCGCACCTGTGTCCAAGGCAACAGAATGCATGCAGTGCCGGCAACTGAGATCCAGAATGCCGATGCTCGCTGTGCCGGCAACTGAGATCAGAAAGCCGTGCATGCAGTGCCGGCACTGGATCCACAATGCGTAGTGCATCGCAACCGTGTCCGACAATGCAACGATGACATAGACCTGCTCCGGTGACAGATGCGTGACTAGCAGTGCGACACCTGAGATCAGACATGCCGTGCTGCAGTGCCGGCACTGTGAATCCAGCATGCCGTGCATGCAGTGCCGGCACTGTGATCCAGAATGTTGTGCTGCGTGCCGGCACCTGTGATACAGCATGCGTGCTGCAAGTGCCGGCACCTGAGATCAGAATGTGTGACTGCACAGTGCCGGCACCGGTGATCCGATGCCTGCTGCAGTGCCGGCACCTGAGATCACAGCATGTTGTGCTGCAGTGCCGGCACCTGTGATCCAGCATGCGTGCTGCAGTGCCGGCACCTGTGATCCAGCATGTGTGCTGCAGTGCCGGCACCTGTGATCCAGCATGCGTGCTGCAGTGCCGGCACCGTGATCCAGCATGTCTGTGCTGCAGTGCCGGCACCGTGATCCAGCATGTCGTGCTGCAGTGCCGGCACCGTGATCCAGCATGTGTGCTGCAGTGCGGCACGGTGATCCAGCATGTCGTGCTGCAGTGCGGACACGTGATCCAGCATGTGCTGCTGCAGTGCCGGCACCGGTGATCCAGCATGCGTGCTGCAGTGCGGCACGGTGATCCAGCATGTTGTGCTGCAGTGCCGGCACCGTGATCAGCATGTCCTGCATGACATGCCGGCAACACTGTGATCCACATGTGTGCTGCAGTGCCGGCACCGTGATCCAGCATGCCGTGCTGCAGTGCCGGCACCTGAATCCAGCATGCGTGCTGCAGTGCCGGCACCTGTGATCCAGATGTGTGCTGCAGTGCCGCACGGATCACAGCGTGTGCTGAGTGCCGCACGTGAAAGTCCAGGCGGTGATGTCCAGACCTGGCCAGTGGCAGTGCCGGCACCGGTGATCCAGCATGTGGTGCAGTGCCACCTGTCCAAAGTGCTGCGTGCGGCACTGATCATGGCTGGAATCCAGCATGTCGTGCTGCAGTGCCGGCACCGTGATCCAGATGTGTGCTGCAGTGCGGCACTGACAGCATGCGGCTCAGTGCCGGCACGTGATCAACATGTCGTGCTGCAGTGCCGGCACCGGTGATCAACATGTTGTGCTGCAGTGCCGGCACCGTGATCCAGCATGCGTGCTGCAGTGCCGGCACCGGTGATCCGCAATGTTGTGCTGCAGTGCGGCACCGTATCCAGATGCCGCGTCACCGTGATCCAAGCATGTTGTGCTGCAGTGCCGGCACCTGTGATCCAGCATGTCGTGCTGCAGTGCCGGCACGGTGATCCATGTCTCAGTGCCGGCACCGTGATCAGCATGTGTGCTGCAGTGCCGGCACCTGTGATCCAGCATGCGTGCTGCAGTGCCGGCACCGTGATCCAGCATGTTTGCTGCAGTGCCGGCACCTGTGATCCAGCATGCCGTGCTGCAGTGCCGGCACCGTGATCCAGCATGTGTGCTGCAGTGCCGGCACCGTGATCCAGCATGCCGTGCTGCAGTGCCGGCACCTGTGATCCAGCATGCCGTGCTGCAGTGCCGGCACCTGTGATCCAGCATGTTGTGCTGCAGTGCCGGCACCGGTGATCCATGTTGTGCTGCAGTGCCGGCACCTGTGATCCAGCATGTGTGCTGCAGTGCCGGCACCGGTGATCCAGCATGTTGTGCTGCAGTGCCGGCACCGGTGATCCAGCATGCCGTGCTGCAGTGCCGGCACCGTGATCCAGCATGTTGTGCTGCAGTGCCGGCACCTGTGATCAGCATGGTGCTGCAGTGCGGCACGTGATCCAGCATGTGTGCTGCAGTGCCGGCACCGTGATCCAGCATGTCGTGCTGCAGTGCCGGCACCGTGATCCAGCATGTTGCGCAGTGCCGGCACCGGTGATCAGCATGTTGTGCTGCAGTGCCGGCACCGTGATCCAGCATGTTGTGCTGCAGTGCGGCACCGGTGATCCAGCATGTCGTGCTGCAGTGCCGGCACCGGTGATCCAGCATGTTGCTGCAGTGCCGGCACCGGTGATCACATGTTGTGCTGCAGTGCGGCACCGGTGATCCAGCATGTTGTGCTGCAGTGCCGGCACCGGTGATCCAGCATGCGTGCTGCAGTGCCGGCACCGGTGATCCAGCATGTTCTCATGCCGGCACCGGTGATCACATGTTGTGCTGCAGTGCCGGCACCGGTGATCCAGCATGTCGTGCTGCAGTGCGGCACCGGTGATCCAGCATGTTGTGCTGCAGTGCCGGCCACCCAGTGCCGGCCCGGTGATCCACATGTGTGCTGCAGTGCCGGCACCGGTGATCCAGCATGTGTGCTGCAGTGCCGGCACGGTGATCCACATGCGTGCGCAGTGCCGGCACCGGTGATCAGCATGTGTGCTGCAGTGC
>CM065729.1:36257923-36260423 GCA_033310375.1 Conus canariensis | reverse complement strand
TACTGTGTTGTCCTAGATATCCCAGCTGGGCGAACACATTTATCCCTAGGTTAGAGCTGGTCGGGGCAGACATTTTCCACAAACATGTGGCTCCGATTGGAATCGATCTCTCAGCTGGGAGACTGTGCTGCTAACCACTTTGCCACTGTAGCTGGCGTGTCTCCAAAATGGTTGTTTTGATTTGCTTTGCTTTGCCTAGGACTCCACCAGACACATCAGGCTTCTCATGCCATTGAAGGTTAGAACAGGAGTGCAGAATATGGGCTGGAACTTGTGAGCCAGTCTGTCTGTCTGTGGTCCTGCCATGTCAAAGTGGTCGACTGCTCATCACTCCGTCAAGGTGCTAAATAGATGGCACCGTATTTGACTGTTTTTTCTGTTTATCTCATGAAAACACAACGTACAAAGGCATACTGTGCTGTCATCGCTGCTACGACTGAAAGCAGTGTGGTAAACATCTGTTAAAAAACGTCAATGATGACAACCACAAGAACAACAGCAAGAACAAATAAAACAAAGAAATAAACAAAAGAAAAATCATACACACACACACACCACACACACACACACACACACACACACACACACACACACACACACACAAACAAACACACACACACACAAACACACGCACACAGATATACACATACGCGCAAGCGCGCGCGCGCGCGCGCACACACACACACACACACACACACACACACACACGCGCGCACACATACGCGCACACACACACATGCGCGCGCGCGCACACACACACACACACACACACACACACACACGCACGCACACACACACGCACACATAGATATACACTCATGCGCAAGCGCGTGCGCAAATAAGCATCAGAGTGGTGCTGGAAGAGACAACATGGAGGCGTGGAGGTGTGGATGGCAAGGATTGTGAACTGTTACCATTGTTGTTTTTCATGTAATATCAAATGCCTGACTTTTTGCTTTGATACACTGCCTCATGCCAGTCTCGCCCCCTCCGTCCCCCCTTCCCATTACCCCCCCCCCCCCCACTTCACCCACCAATCCACTCTCGCTCCACCCTCCTCCTCCACTGCATCAGTTAAACCGCCGGGATTACGTAGAATCTTGCGGGTACAAACAGGGTTGATTTTAAACAGCGAGGGTAAAAAAGAATAGTGTTGCAAATACTTTCGGTCAGAGGAAGGGAATTTCGCGTGAAAAGATAAGAAACTGATGGCAAAAATGAGAGAGAGAGAGAGAGAGAGAGAGAGAGAGAGAGAGAGAGAGAGAGAGAGAAGAGAGAGAGAGACAGACAGAGAGACAGACAGACAGACAGACAGAGACAGAGACAGAGAATTTAATGAGTAGTTAAACACTAGAACTGTGCTATACAAACAGCTATTTGTTTATGTTTTGTATTATGATGATGATGATGATGATGATGATGATGATGATGAGATGATGAGGACAACGACGATGATGATGAAGATTGACGTTGTTATCATCCTCATACTCCTCCTCCTCCTCTTCCTCGTCATTATTATCATCATTATTATCATAACTATTATTATTATTATTACTGTTATCAATATTTCCGGCGTGACGACAACGTGCTGCATTCCACAGCCCCAGATTTCACTCTGGACTTCTCCGACCACTACTGCGTTGTGGCCCAGTTCCGCCTCTCACGTCCTTCACGCCTTCCTGTGTACGTGGAGGCCAGGTAAGATCGTTGCTGTCAACACCGTCACCTTCCAGTCTGATCTTCGGGCCAGACTAGAGGCCTCTGTCAGCTGACCAGCTCCATCAGCTTCTGTCCAGTCTTCTAGATCAGCTAGCCCCGGCCACCCACCGCCAGATCTCCAGCCGGCCTCCCTCACCCTGGTTCACCTCTGTCGGATCTCAGCTGCTGCAGGCTAAGCGACATCGGCGCCAGGCAGAGCGTTGCTGGCTCAAATCTGGATTACATGTTCATAAACAATTTTTTCGTACTGCCAATAACCTAGTTACCAACATTCTGGACAGTGCCAAATGCTGTTTTTACAGCGCCAAAATCCTAGCCTGTAGTACATCCCGACAACTGTTTACTGTAACCAATACTCTACTTGGCAAATCAAAGTCCACACCTCTGCCCTCCTCAATCCCTGCGACAGAACTCCCCCAGCGTTTCTCTGATTTCTTCTTTAGTAAAATAGCCACTATTCGCCATAATCTGGACTCTCATGCTGCTCCTTCCCCTACTGTTCCTGATCCTTCCTTCTCCGGCACTCAGTGGTCTGAATTCCACTCTGTGTCGGTTGAAGAGGTCCGGAAAATCTTCAAGCAAGTCACTGTCAAAACATGTGAACTTGACCCTCTCCCCTCATCCCTTCTTACCTGCTGTCTTGACGATCTCCTCCCATACTTAACATCCATTATCAATGACTCTTTGCAATCAGGTTGTTTTCCCACTCTGTTCAAATCTGCAGTTGTCAGATCTCTCCTGAAGAAGCAAAACTTAGATCCTGAAAATCTCAGGAACTACA
>CM065729.1:36250423-36252923 GCA_033310375.1 Conus canariensis | reverse complement strand
GGTATATAGCTCTCTCTACAAGAGCAAAGGGCTTGTCTCGATGTGATAAGATGGGGTGAAGGTTCCCAAGTAGAAGAGTTAAGAGGTATGTAGTTATGGGTGATTTGATGGTCTCTGTGTTGGTCAGTAATACCAATTTTCTTGACTCCTTGGGCGATGATTATTGATTGATACTCTCTCTCTCTCCACTCTCTCTCACACACACACACACACACACACACACACACACACACACACACACACACACACACACCACAAAGATTTTTCAGCAATGTGTGAGTTCTATTTATTGTGATTATTCGATCTTAATTCTACCTCTGGAAGAACTTTTAGAACCAACTACTACTACTACTACTACTACTACTACTACTACTACTACTACTAGTAGTAGAGTAGTAGTAGTAGTAGTAGTAGTAGTAGTAGTAGTAGTAGTAGAAGCAACTACAGGAGCAGCAACTGAAACAGCAAAAGAAACAGTACGAGCAACAGGAATAGTGGCAGAAGAAGATTAAGAAGAAGAAGGAGGAGGAGGAGGAGGAGGAGAGGAGGAGGAGGGGGAGGGGGAGGAGGAGGAAAAGAAGGGGGAAAAGAAGGAGGAGCAGGAAGAGGATCAGGAGGAAGAGGAGGAGAAGAAGAGAGAAGAAGAAGAAGAAGAGAGGAGGAGGAGGAGGAGGAGGAGGAGGAGGAGGAGGAGGAGGAGGATGATGATGATGATGATAATGATAATGATGATTATGATGATACTGATGATGATAAGGTCAAAAAACTTCAGCCAAGAACCCAACAAGCAAACATTTTACCACTTTCATTATAGTATGCCATATCACCGACTTTTTTTTTTGCTCAGTGTACTGTTTCACATAAACAGCAGGCCTGTGACGGTACAAAGTGTCCGCAGAAACAAAGTGTCCGCATGCGGACACTTTGTTCCCTGCGGACACTTTGTACCGTGAACTGACATTCAAAGTGTCCGCAGAAATCCTGCGGACACTTTGTTCCGCGAGGTGACATATAACTTACAAAAGCGGAACAAAGTGTCCGCAGCCGTTTCAGCCTCAGTGTGAGTGGGTGAATGTGCACGTACACTCCCATGCGCGTGCATGGCGCGCGCGCGCGCGCGCGTGTGTGTGTGTGTGTGTCTGTGTCTGTGTGTCTGTGTGTCTGTGTGTGTGCATCTTAATTAAAAAAAAATGTTTAAAATTTGTTGACTACTTTTTTGTGCAACAGCGCACAAAGTTTAGATTACGCTCACACACACACACACACACCACACACACACACACACACACACACACACACACACACACACACACACACAAACATAGACACACACACACTCGCACGCACGCACGCACGCGTACACGCACGCACGCGCGTGCGCACACACACACACACACACACACACACACACACACACACACACGCGCGCGCACGCGCGCGCGCTCGCTCGCGCACGCATGCACGCGCATGGGAGTGTACGTGCACATTCACCCACTCACACTGAGGCTGAAACGGCTGCGGACACTTTGTTCCGCTTTTGTAAGTTATATGTCACCTCGCGGAACAAAGTGTCCGCAGGATTTCTGCGGACGCTTTGAATGTCAGTTCACGGTGCAAAGTGTCCGCAGGGAACAAAGTGTCTGCATGCAGACACTTTGTTTCTGCGGACACTTTGTACCGTCACAAGGTCCACCAACAACCTGATACAATGTGCAGTAAGTGTATCAAACATCAAACATGGAAAGTAGTTCACTGAACATAAATGTCAGTGTACAGGCCTTTGAAACACGTTCCTGCTTCGGAGATTTTCAGTGGGAGTGGTCGCCAGACTACAATGATGGTGGGATTATGATTACCAAATAATCGTAGTCTATGAGAGAGAGAGAGAGAGAGAGAGAGAGAGAGAGAGAGAGAGAGAGAGAGAGAGAGAGAGGCGTATGTGTGTGTCTGTGTAAGGGGTGTGTGTGTGTGTGTGTGTGTGTGTGTGTGTGTGTGTGTGTGTGGTGTGTGCCTGCGCGCACGCGCGCGCGTGTGTGCGTGTGTGTAAGTGTGCGTGCGTGTGTGTGCATGTGTGTTATGTGTGCGCGTGTGTGTAGGTGTGTGTGTAGGTGTGCGTGCGTGTGCGTATATATATATATATATATATATATATATATATATATTATTGTTTTTGTGTGTGTGTGTGTGTGTGTGTGTGTGTGTGTGTGTGTGTGTGTAATTGGGTTTTGGACTGGTTAAATAAATGATTTTCTTTTTCTTTCGTCCTCTTTCTGTCTATCTTTGTTTCTTTCCTTAGGTCAGTGTTCTATCCCGTCAAAGAGAATTCACAATTGCAGGAATGTGGTAGCTGTGCTCAGCTAGAATGAACCAGAGCAGCCCATCTGACTTCAGCATGATCAGCCCGTCTGACTTCAGCATGATCAGCCCATCTGACTTCAACATGATTAGCCCATCTGACTTCAACATGATCAGCCCATCTCACTTCAGCATGATCAATTAT
>CM065729.1:36232923-36240423 GCA_033310375.1 Conus canariensis | reverse complement strand
CCAATGATCGCTCTAAGGTAAATGAGGCTTGTAAACGCAGTAAATCAAACAGTCGTCCAGGTAACAAAAAATAGGAAATCGGCCGGGCCACAGTATCATGGAGCAAAAGTACTGACGATAAAACCTCCCAGTCTGTGAGAGCTGTTAGATCTGCCGAAAAAGAACAGAACAGTAGCATTGTGAATAATATAGATAATATAAATAAATCAGAAGTAAAATTTCTCAGTTACAACGTCAATGGCCTTCTACCAAAACTGGATAATAACGAGTTTACCAACTTTTTTTTGTTACACGATTTTATATGCCTAACTGAGACATTTATGGCAAATGATTTGAATTCCCCATTGTTCAGTAAATTCACAATTTTTTCGATAAAAGCAAAGAAGCTTTCCCATCAAGGTCGATACTCTGGTGGAATAATTGTTATGATTAAGAAGAAATTTGAAAAGTATGTTGAACAAATTCAAATAAAAAGCCCTCATGCTGTCATTATCAAAGTCCATAAAGATCTGTTTTCAACTGATCGCCATATAATGCTGATTTGTTCATATATTCATCCATCCACATGATTCTGTGTTTTGGAAAGACCAATACGATGGTTTTGGTATGGAAGTTTTGGAACAAATCATATTAGACCTTCAACACTCCTACAATGATTTCTACATTCTGTTAACTGGAGATCTCAATTCCAGAACAGGGTGTTGTAATTATTCTTCTGTAGAAGATAATATAGATTTCGTCGGCCCAAATGCCTCTATTGTAAATGAATTTTGTAGAAATTCTCAGGACAGTGTTATAAATGTTTTTGGTAACCAGTTGCTTGAAATTTGTAATATATTTGATTGTGTTATTTTAAATGGTCTACGTGAAAAGAATTTTGATGATAGCTGCACATATATCTCATCTCTAGGCTGTAGTACAGTAGACTACTTTGTAGCATCAAATGAACTATTTTTATCTATTGATATTGCTGCAGTTGATGTCGAAAGTATTGTAGACTCAGATCATTTGCCAGTTGTAATGCGAGTTGATCTGAAGGTTGGTGGAACTGAAGCATGCAATGAACAAATGATGAATGATGAAAGTAGTTCAATAGAAACAATCAGGTGGAACGATGACAAAAAGGATATTTCTTGTCAACAGGCTGAATAGTGATAACATACAGAACAAACTTATATTGGCTTTTCATTCGTTGGACTCCGATGTTGATAATGCATTGACACTGTTTGTTCAAAGCCTAACTGAAGCTAGTGAGTGCATGTGCTTTAAATCTCGTTCTGATCAGAACAAGCGATCAGAATGGTTAGACACAGAATGTAATCAAGCTAAAAAAAAGAAGCCAGAAGAACGTTGAACCGTTTTAGAAAAACTAAGGACATAACAGACAAATTGATTTACGTCCAAGAACGGAAAAAGTACAAGCACTTACTGAAAACTGAACGACGAGAGTTCAGGAAGTTGAAAGCAGAATCTCTTGCCAATAATTTATTGAATCCATCATGTTTTTGGAAACAGCTTAAATATATGGGACATGGCAACAGAGATAAATCCACGAATAACATAAAAACGGTGGATTGGGTTAATCATTTCAAGGCTGTATTCCAAACTGACACAGCTGCACATACTGGCTACTCAGGCCCAGAAATAGATTTAACGGATAATCTGGACTATGTTTTAAACACACGTATTTCGGAAGAGGAGGTAAATAGAGCAATAGATAAACTTAAGTCGGGAAAGGCGTGTGGATTAGATGGAATTACAGCTGAAATGCTGAAGAATGGCGGCAGACAGGTTCGCTCTTTTATTATAAAGCTGTTGAATCAATTTTTGATAAAGGCATCTATCCAAAAGATTGGTCAAAAGCGGTTATAATTCCAATTCATAAAAAGGGAGATCCAAAAAATGTAGATAATTACAGAGGTATATCTTTGCCATGTATTTTATCCAAATGTTACACTTCTATATTGAACACGAGATTGTACACATGGTTGGAAAACAATCAATTAATATCAGAAAGCCAAGCTGTGTTCAGAAAAGATTACTCCACCGTTGATCAGATTTCAATCTGTATGCGATTGTTCAGAAGTATCTGAGCAAAAAAGGTAAAAAATTGTATGTTGCTTTTGTGGATTTTAAAAAAAGCTTTCGATTCGGTTAGACACGATAAGTTAATTGAATGCATCAGAAGTAAAGGAGTAGAGGGGAAGTTTTTTGCGTCTTTAACAGCCATGTACGAATCCCTACTTTCATGTGTCCGTGCAAATTCTGATATATCTGAGTTCTTTGAATGCCCGATTGGTGTGAGACAAGGATGCGTTTTGAGCCCTACATTGTTCTCAATATTTATTAACCAGTTAGCAGATCATATGAGCAAAAGAGGAAGGCATGGCGTTCATTTATTGCCAGACCTTATGGAAATATGTATTTTGCTCTTTGCTGATGATGTGGCTCTAATTTCTGCAACTCCATGGGGCTTACAAAACCAATTAAATGTATTGAAGTCTTGTTGTGAAGACATGCAGTTAACTGTTAACACTGAACAAACTAAGGTAATGGTGTTTAGGAAAGGTGGGTTTCTTGGAAAACGCGAGCTATGGTATTTCAATGGTCTAAGATTGGAAGTATTTAATAATTATTGCTATTTGGGATTCTGTTTCACAACAAAAATCAGTGCTAAATTAGGTACAGAGCATTTTGTGACCAAGGGTAAGAAAGCTGTTGTGGAGTTAAACCGAGTTTTCCAGAAATATAAAGAAATGAATGCAAGCACGTTCTTTAAGATTTTTGACGTAAGAATCCAACCCATTCTGTTATATTCTTCTGAAATATGGGGCCTACACAGATTAGAGGAAATAGAGAAAGTACATTTGATGGTCTGCAAAAGATTTCTGGGAGTACCACTAAGGACACCAAATAAAATGGCGTATGGTGACTTGGGACGTACCCACTTTATATTAACTCCTTCACTAATTCCCTTAGATACTGGTTTAAACTGTTACGAATGAATCCTGACAGGTTACCATATAATGCTTATTTAATGTTGCTTGATGTGGATAGATCTGGAAAGACATGTTGGGCTTCTCAGATAAGGCAAATTCTGTGTGAAACTGGATTGAACATTGTGTGGCTGCAGCAGGGTGTTGGGGATGTTAAGGCATTTTTATGTCTATTTAAACAGACTCGTGGATTTCTTTATTCAGAAATGGACTGGATCTATTAGAGATCGAGATAGGTATGATAGTTACAGATCCTTTAAAACCATTTTCGAAAAAGAGAAAATTAGTTGCATGGATACATACTGCTTTCGAGCTGCTATTTCACAAGCAAGATTAAATGCTTTGCCACTTAACAACAATGTCCATCGATATAGTAATAACAGCCAAGATAGGTTATATCCTTTTTGTAATACCAGAATTGAAGATGAATTCCATTTTTTATTCGAGTGCTTCATGTATGATGACCTTAGAATAAAGTTTTTTTTTGAGATTGTAAATTTTTGCCACTCCCTGATTTGCTTGAAGTAAATAATGCCACCCACAGGCATAATTTGTCCAGGTATGTGTTTCATGCTAATAATATAAGGAAGAAAATGACTGCTCAAGGTTGAACATTTACATTTATTTATTTTTGATGTATTGTTTCACTCGCTCCAGTTCAGTAGTTTAATTTGCTCAGAGGCCACTACTCTTAACGGCATTGGTTGTGTAACAAGTTAAACTGTGTGATAATCGTGCAGTCAATAAAATGTGTCTTTGCGTTCGTACTCTTATTTGGATTCTAAGCTTTCCTTTCAAGATGAAAATATTATGACCATTGCTTTGACGCCCCCCCCCCCCCCTCCCCTTCCATTTAATCCATTTATCATCCCCTACCCCTCCCTCCCGATTGCACTGTATTGTGGCCCAAGGCCGAAGTACATTAAACTGCTTCTGAGTTCTGAGTTTCTCTCTCTCTCTCTCTCTCTCTCTCTCTCTCTCTCTCTCTCTCTCTCTCTTAATCGATAAACAAAGTCAAAACATATTCTTACTAATTAAAAAAACAAGTAGGGCAAATTTACGTTCTTTACTGTTTACTGTTTCCTGTCTCATTCAAGATTTCGTTTTATAATTTTTACTACATTCAGAAAAAAACATGGTAGGTCAAGAAGAGACACAGAAAAAGCTATAGAAAAAGACATTCTATAAACCTCTCGCCACACATATTTTAGGCATCTAATGAAGATAATGTTCACAACATTAGAATCTTATCATTAAAAAAAAAAAGAACTGGGGGGGGGGGGGGGGGGAAGAAGCAGCGGATGGAAGGGAAGGATACAGCTGAATGGTGTGTAAAGGGAAAATTATGCATAGATCAGAGATTCACATCTGAAGTGATTTTAAGTATAATTAAAGAATATCGGTTAATGGAGATTGCAAGAAAAGTTAGTCTCTAACAAACGATTGACACCGAATCTAGAGAGTAAAAAAAAGATCAAAAGTCTTAGTGTCTGTAGGTGGCACACTTTCTTGTCAGAAAGGTCTCACTCACTCAAGACTGGCATGCTTGATATATTAGTAATATCTAATCAGTCGTAAGTATATGGAAGTCTACAAGTGAGACCTGAAATAGGTTAGCAGATCAAAACAAAATCTGAGAGATTCCTTTAACAATATTCTTTTTATTGAAAAAACTAAACTGAAGCATTATTGAACAATCTGTTTTCAGTATGTTACTCATTTCTTCATACGACAATGGACAATTGACTCATATTACCTGAAATATCTTTGTAGCTCTGTCTGCTGTCATTAAAAAAGACAGTTAATGGGAGATGATATTAATAAAATCACCCTTCGTTCCTTTCATATGAAGAAAGTGTGTCACAAGCTTAAATTAATAACATTAACCCTCTGTCTTAATCATCTAAAAAAGCCAACTTTTTAAACCTGATTGAGAACTTACACACTAAAAACAAACAAAACAAAACAAACAAAAAAAAACTTGTTGGCAAAAGAACTAGATAATGTAATGTCATTATAATAGCGACCACTGCAGCAAAGAGCAAGTGAATGTCTCTTTGATAAGTAACATGACTTTTTCCTGTTTACAAACCTGCTATCACAAAACAAGAGACCCGCGCTTTTCGAATGATTTTTTCCCTTCTAAATAAGGACACGACTGATACTACTACTATAAGGTGGACAAGCTGCATTTTTGTTTCAGATGCAAAAGAAATGTTCGAGTCTGCACTTGTTCACTACCAAGAGGGGACGGGAATATGGAGGGATGGGGGAGGAGGAGGAGGCATTGGTGCACGAGATGCCACTGCCTGTGTATAAATGTTTGATGAAATAAAATCACCTGACAAAAAGGCTATGTGCAAAACGAGAACATTGCTAAGCAAAATGTTCATCAATATTCCAGTATTCAGGAAGTTGTGTTAAGAGCATGGACAATACATCCGTGTTCCACAGACAAGGAAATGGCTGCTTGTGATCAGGGGGATTAAGGGGGGAGAGAGAGAGAGTGAGAGAGAGAGAGAGAGAGAGAGAGAGAGAGAGACAGACAGACAGACAGACAGACACACACACACACACACACACACACACACACACACACACACACAAAATGCTTTAAAAAACAAAAACAAAAACAAAACAAAAAACACGTGGGTAGAGACGCTGCAGACAAGGAAATTATCTGACACATTTGAAGATTATGACGAACAAGATAAACAGGCGAATGGAGAAAGAAGAGGATGCATACTACCTGCGTCAGTCCGGATCAATTCCTGGTGAATGAGAACTCGATTCCAAACTGCCATTCAAAGCGCGTTGTGACGTCAACAAGGTCACGTGACATGGTGGTGGGGCCGATGAGAGATTGTGCTGCTGGTCAATGAATGCTGCTTTGCCCAAGGCACCGTGACACAGAGTGCAGCTGTCATCAGTGTGTGAGGGGACTGGAAAAGGGTATCTCCTGGAGTCAGCTCCGTTCTGACTGACCAGAGGTCTAATTTGATAGTCACACACACACACACACACACACACACACACATACACACACACACACAACACACACACACACACACACACACACCACATCACGTCACTCCAACTTGTGCAATATCCTCAGACTGGGGATTTCTAACAACGTTATAATTCTTGCAAAAAAAATGCTACGTTTAGACTTGCTATTTGACAACAGAACCAAACCATTCATTAAACATTATCAAAAATTCCCAACAAAGCTCCATGACGACGTTCCAGGGTTTTTTTTTTTCTCGGCATTTTAAAAGTTTCATTTTTTCATAAATCTAGTCATTGTCATGACAGTGTATAAGCACGGTTGATGTTTTGGACCTTTGATAAAACACCATAGGTAAACAATGTAACAGTGTTTGAATCCCTAACCTTTTCTTGTCGTTGATTGGACGCTGAGGCACGTGATTGGTGAGGGAAGCTCATGTTTTGTAGGAGGGGTGTGTTACCGATGCAGGAATGTCCAGGAGTTGCCAGACGGGAGGAAAGGGCGCTTGGCTTGGGGCGAGTCGTTAGCTTATTTTCAACCTTGGGGGTTGTAAAAAGAAAACCTAGTTTTCCTTGCGGCCAGGGAGTGGTCGATTTTTTGATGTAGCGCAGACAGGAGTCTGCTAGGTATTCTGTTGGTTAGATATTGATTCCCTATGGGTACGTTGCCAGTTGAGGGATAATCATGACATAAAGAGAAAAGAAAATTGTTAATAAGTAAACGATTGATGTGATAAATAAAAAGAAAATAAAACAAAATCATGTATTGAGAAGCATTTTGTGAAAACGCGCAATTGGTTTTTTAATTTTTTTTTTAATAGATACTTTTGTAAAACTTTCACTGTGTATCCCTAACTGTAGGTAGGATGTGTTTTGAATCCCATTCCAAATGAATGCGTAAGTATCTATTTGTATTGTGTTTTGTGTGGAATGTCTTCAAGAAAAACATTAATTCAAGAATGTCATAAAGAAAAACATTAATTCAAACTTACTTATTCTCTAGCTAACGTTAGAACTCGGGGTTACTTTTTAGAAGACCTCAGCGTCCAATCCTGCGACTCACGTTCCTTCCTGCTGGAAACTTAATTCCCGCTTGTGGAATTTTTAAAGAGAGAAACATTTAAATGGCAACAGTTTAATGAACAAAAAGAAGAAATTTGAAATGTATTATTTACATGCTGCTTTTTGAAGGAAAGAAAGTGAACTGCCTCTATGGTGTCATGCAGCTACTTTTGTGAATTTTTGTGAAATTGTGAAATAATTTTTGTTTTGTCGACAAATTTGGTAAAGGGAGCTTAAAAAAGTGGATGCTTGTTTCCCCAGTCTCTGCTTTGGATGAATGGAGTGGATGTGCGTGTATGGAGTAAACATGCCGTATGTGTGATTGGGTGTTGCAAATGTGATGTGTGACAGTCATAAACAACTGATTTTTATTCAATATATAATAATCACTATTTTTCATATAGCATATTACCCCTAAAATATAGGCTCAAGA
>CM065729.1:36217923-36230423 GCA_033310375.1 Conus canariensis | reverse complement strand
GAAACAAATCAGCAGCAGAAAAAGGCGAAAAAAATCAGTCAAACATCACGGGCTAAAGCAAAACGATCAAAAAATGCTGCCACTCGTCCCAGATTTGCTCAGCAAGTCCAAATTCTTCAGAAATTTGCAAAACGTTTCATTAAAACGTCAATCAACAAATCAGCATAGGAGATCTTAACACTGTCTTTACCTGGGCATTATATCTGGTGATCCACATTATGGAAAGGAAATAAGAAAATGTAACAAAATGGTTACAAATACAGGCGTGAAAGGTCTGTGGAGAGAAAGGCTGCATGCTTGGTGGAGGCAAAACCCATTTATTGTTAGAAAACTTTGAGTTTTACTTTACCAACCAAGAACTACCAGACAAATGTATTTCATGTGATGTCTTATCTGTAGCTAATGCGGACCACAGAGTAACAATGACAGAAAAACCAGCCGCCGTGGCGAAGTGGTTAGCGTCGCGGACTCCCGGCTGGGAGGTCGTGGGTTCGAATCCCATCAGAGTCATGAGGGTTTTTCTGCCCCGACCGGCTCCTACCCAGAGTTGAGTTTGCTGCGGACTCAGTTGGGAAGACTGGGACCACACAGTCGAGTTTCATCCACTTAATGGATGCGTTTCTGAGAGTGTTGCTCAAATTTCCTGACCAACACTGCAGGTGCCTGTATCTCTCGGGCCTGGTTGACGCCAGGATATATTATGAAAGGAAGCGTAGAGTACAGCCCTGTCATGTAGTCTCAGACCGAAATGGAAATCCGTAGCATCATCTTAATCATCCTCATTCTCATCGATCAGCATTAAAAAAAATGTCTCAAATTCTGTGGCCCTTCATGCCCTGCTCTCATGGTGATCTCAATTTCGATGTCCTCTCCACGTCTGTGGCCTTGGTTTGGTTCCGTCGGGGTCACCGGTATCGGCGAGTCCATGAGGGCTGTCGTTGGACGGACGTGGTGGCGCCCTCTGGAGGGAGAGCTCACTCACGCCGGCTCCGCGACTAAGCAATTATTGTCGTCAGTAGGGGGCTTAGTAGGTGGTGTCCTGCGTATGTTAGATCAGAACAGGCGCCACTGAACACCACCGAAGTGACTCGGCAGCAGTGCAGTGTCTCCTCCGGTGGGTTGCCTCTTAACGACTTGACATTGTGGATTGCCGGTGCCGGGGCTGCGGCGGGACAGACCGGGCTGTGGCTGTGGACGGGGTCTCGGAATGAGCAGCGTGGGTGCACTGCCTCTGAGGTGGCGCAGAGGTTGGGACAGCAAAAAATAAATAAATAAATAAATAATGACAGAAAAAATAAATCATGAATTTGACAGAGGCCTGATTGCTGGCTTTTTAATAACAGTTTTCTGAAAGATAACATTTTCGTTAAGAAAATGAATGACATGTCCAGAAAACGAATAGATTAAAGTAAACAAATGTTTGGGAAAACTCAGGATCAGTAGGACTAGTGCAAAACAACAACAACAACAACATAAAATCCACCTTCTGTTCAGAGCATGGAAAAATAGAAACCGTTATAACACAAAGCAAATACAGAATGTTTAGATAGGTCATCTATGGCTGCCTTAATGGCGGGAGAAAAACGGTCACAAAACTCCACTCCCTTTGTTGGACAAATGGGATTAATACTTGCCTGTCTTAGAGAGGGAGTGTCCGCAGGGGTATCAGCCTGCGTGCGCATAAGAAGAAGAAGATAGGTCATCAACGGTTCTTCAAAAGAAGAAGAAGAAGAAGAAGAAGAAGAAGAAAGATGAGAAAGAGGAGGGGCAGGGCAGGAGGGGAAGGAAGAGGAGGAGAAAAAGAGGACGAAGCGGCGAAAGAGCAGGTGGAGGAATAGGAATCCGAGATTCTCCAAAACGTCAATTCACATTTAATCATCTAGAACCAATCGGCAGCCCCGGAGACGTGGATCCTGTCTCTCTCTCTCTCTCTCTCTCTCCTTCTCTCTCTCCTCTCTCTCTCTCTCTCTCTCTCTCTTCTCATCTCCCATCTCTCCTCTCCTGTAAAGATACGATCTCACTGCCTCCACTCTCTATGTCCTTTCCTCTAAAGGCAAACAAAGCTCTCACTGTAGTAAGTTTCTTCATGGCCTTCTCTGAGTTTGTCCTTACAATAAAGAAAGACGGAACAAAAAGTCGAAGGTTCGAATGCCTACCTGAGAGTTTCTAATTCAATCCATAATTGTCTGCAAAACGGACTGATCTCCCCTTATTGCTCTCTTTCCAATCTCTCCTTCTCCTCCTCCCTCCGCTCCTCCCTCTCTCTCTTCTCTCCCCATCCTCCTCCTCCTCCTCCTCCTTCCTCTTCTTCTTCTTCTTCTTCTTCTTCTTCTTCTTCTTCTCCTCCTCTCCTCCTCCTCTCCTCCTCTCTTCTTCTTCTTCTTCTTCTTCTTCTTCTTCTTCCTTCTTTCTTCTTCTCCTCTCTCCTCCTCCTCCTTCTTCTTCTTCTTCTTCTTCTCCTCCTTCTCCTCCTGCTCCTCCTCTCCTCTCCTCCTCCTCCTCCTTCTCTTCTTCTTCTTCTTCTTCTTCTTCTTCTTCTTCTTCTTCTTCTTCTTCTTCAGCCCCGTAATACATTGGAACTGTTTGCACGCTACGTTGTCAATTTTCTGACCCTCCTCAATCTTTGCGTATCTACAAACTACATTCACAAGACATTCACACACAAAAAGTTATCTTTTTGCACAAAACGGAACCTTACTCATGAAATAACCACAGGCCAAATTCTTTGCTGTCATCTATTTCGAAACAATCAGAACTGATACCCACAGTTACATTTATCTTTTGTTGTTTAGAAATAAAAGTTCTCGAAAAGCTAGCCAGTCGGTCTTACACATCGTAAAACATGTTTGAACGTTTGCGCGTTTTACCACCCAACGACAGGAAGGCAACTAGAGAGCAATAATTCTGTTTCTCCTTCTCTTCACCCATTGGCAGTGACACTGGCTCCGGTCAGAACAGGGGCAAGTCAATCAAGAACGGAACTACGAGTTGTGCCCCTTCCAGTCCCTGGCTTTCAGGGGTATGGGGGCGGGGGGAGGGTGGGTAAGGAGGGGTCAGGGTGAGGGTGGGGTGTGGATGGTTGATGAAAGGGAGGGGGAGACAGCCTTCAGAGCCAGTGTCTCAAGCTTGATTACAGATTGTAGGGTTTAGCTGACATTCAAGCACGCTGAACTTGATTTACTTTGAAGCGATTTTTGTTCCTATCTGGTGACAGGATGCATCATTGTATGATTTTGTTTGTTTAATGTACATTTGCTCCTGTTGCTGTTCTTTTGGCTTCGATGGAACACCTTGTCTTCTTCTTCTTCTTGCTGCTCTTCTTGTTGTTATTGTTGTTGCAACTGCTGCTGTTGCTGTTGTTGTTGTCGTCTTGTTTCTTCTTCTTCTTCTCCTCCTCCTTCTCCTCCTCCTCCTCCTCTTCGTCCTCCTCCTCCCCCTTCTTCTTCTTCTTCTTCTTCTCTCCTTGCTCCTCTCCCCTTTATCGCCTTCTTTGTTGTTCCCCTACCACGCAACATATTTCATTTTTCTATGTTATATCTGCTTTCTGTTTTCCGTCTTCCCCTCCCTCCCCCCCCCCCCTCTCTCTCTCTCTCTCTCTCTCTTTTTCATATTTTATATTCGAATTTTACTTACAAACCTGATATCCTAACTTGAACTGGCTCTAAATAGTGTCTATTTGTGTTGTTATTATTGTTGTCGACGTCGTCGTCGTTGTTGCTCTTGTGTCTATGTTTTTGACAGTTACCAGCGCTCACTTTCACTATACTATCAAATAGGTGTTCAAAGGACGTTTCTTTTTCTTCCTCCGAATGTGTGTCACTGCATGGTGCTTATAACTGGAAATACCTGGTGATCACACTTTTTCCAAGACCCTGATCGTGATGATTCTTTGTGAAATTGTTTCTGTTTCCATCAGGTTCTTTGCTGTATGCTCATGAAGACGGGTGACTTGAATGGCAGAGTGGGCAGAGGAAGAACGCCCTGGCTGACACACCCCGGCCCCTACAATGACACTAACACAGAGTTCAACTGACATGGACAACAACTTCCGAGGCCTTAAGTGCGGTGCGTGAGCTGTTCATCATAAACACTTGTTTTACCGCCGCCCTCACCAAATATTTACCTGGTACAGAAGGAACGACCTGAACACAGCATCCCAAAGACTATTTTGACAGTTTTAGTTTCAGCGAATGATTTAGAACTGATGGATAAATACATTAATGTCTAAGATCAGAGAATATAAGAAGAGAGTCTCGCGGTTGCAACTTAGCAGAAGTCTGACCTACGCATTAGCCCAACGCTGGTCAGATCTTGAGTAACCAACCTAAAACTGGTTGTCAGTGTGTGTGTGTGTGTGTGTGTGTGTGTGTGTGTGTGTGTGTGTGTGTGTGTGTGTGCGTGCATGCGTGCGTGCGTGCGTGCGTGCGTTCGCGCGCGCGCGCGCGCATGTGTGTGTGTGTGTGTGTGTGTGTTGTGTGCATGGGTGTATGGGCATGGGTCCATGTGTGTGTGCCAGTGCACGCGGTGCGCGAGTACATGTGCGTGTGTGTATGGAGTGCGTGTGTGTGTGTGTGTGTGTGTGTGTGTGTGTGTGTGTGTGTGTGTGTGTGTGTGTGTGTGTGTGTGTTCATGTGTGTGTGTGTGTGTGTGTGTGGTGTGTGTGTGTGTGTGTGTGGCGCGCGCGCGCGCGCGCGCGTGTGTTTGCGCGCGTGTGTGTGCATGGGCATGGGTCCATATGTGTGTGCCAGTGCACGCGGTGCGCGAGTACATGTGCGTGTGTGTATGGCCTGTGTGTGTATATATGTGTGTGTGTGTGTGTGTGTGTGTGTGTGTGTGTGTGTGTGTGTGTGTGTGTGTGTGTGTGCGTGCTTGCGTGCGTGCGTGCGTCCGTGCATGTGTATGCGTATGTGTAATATGTGGGCTTCTGTGAGCATTCTCCTGCTCCTTAAACATAAAACATAAGAGAGAAACACCATGACCAGTGCCAGAGTTGCCATACGTAGATGAGCATGACCATCGACGAAAGTCTCAGTTAGAGGAAAACTAGACTCCGAGCAGTCAGCCTGAGAAAATTCATAATCAACGGTCTAGAAGAGTGAAAAATCTACAGAAACTGAAACACCTACAAGACAACGCAAGTGAGTACAGCAACTTTTTTTTAGAGATGCTTGCAAACGGTCGGTGGAAAGGTAAAAAAAAAAAAAAAAAAAAAAAAAACTGGCAAATGGGTGCAGCAATGTTAACGAATTACGGCAAGGTGGAAATTAAAAATTGCAATGAATGAATTAAGAAAAAGATGGTGAATAAGAAAATAAAGCAAATGGCTGGAGTTAAGAAATATGGCAAAAGGTGGAATTAATAGAAATATATCGGCAAAGGTGGAATTAAGAATACGCATGGGTGGAATTAAGTAATACAGCAAGGGTGGATAGTTAGAAGGAAAAATACGGCAAAGGTGGAATTAAGAATACGGCAAAGGGTGGAATTAAGTAATACGGAAAATTAAGTGGATGGGAATTAAGACTTATGACATTGGGTGGAATTAAGAAATACGGCAATGGGTGGAATTAGGAAATATGGCAATGGGTGGAATTAAGAAATATGACAATGGGTGGAATTAAAAAATATGGCAAAGGGTGGAATGAAGAAACACGGCAAAGGGTGGAGTTAGGAAATACGGCAAAGGGTGGGGTTAGGAAATACGGCAAAGGGTGGAGTTAGGAAATACGGCAAAGGGTGGAGTTAGGAAATACGGCAAAGGGTAGAGTTAGGAAACACGGCAAAAGGTGGAGTTAGGAAATACGGCAAAGAGTGGAATTGAGAAATACGGCAAAGGGTGGAGTTAGGAAATACGGCAAAGAGTGGAATTGAGAAATACGGCAAAGGGTGGAGTTAGGAAATACGGCAAAGGGTGGAGTTAAGAAATGCGGCAAAGGGTGGAGTTAGGAAACACGGCAAAGATGGAATTGAGAAATACGGCAAAGGGTGGAGTTAGGAAATACGGCAACGGGTGGAATTCAGATACGTGGCAAAGGACAGAAGGAGGACACATCAGAGTGGAATGACAGTGTAAAAGAAGAAGTACATGAAACGGAAATACTGTCTAGGGTTTGGATGAAATCTAGTTGAGAAGAAGGCTGTGTGATGCGGAGAGCTGCGAAAAGACATCGTAAGAAAGAAAAGACCACCAAGGAATCGATGTGGAAAACTCATAGAAAAGAACTAACTGAACTTTGCAGACACTCGGCACGGGCTTTTTATACAAGCGTAAAGGTGATGTAGCCCGGAGGTGATCTTTTCAAGCCCACCATTGTGATCAATAATGAATACGAAAAACCTCAGTTCGAATCTCAGAAAGAAAGGGGGAGGGGTGATGGTGGTTTATTCAAAGACTTCCTAATCCTTACTGAGCCATCTTCCACCCAACTCCGGTTCATACTCGAACACTCGGAGCACACAGAGCCAGTCCACCAGATGGGAGAGATCAGGTGTGATGTGAGAATCAGTCCAGCAACATGGCTGTGACTGTGGACGGTATAACAACGGAAGCCATCGCAATTTCTGCTGAAATCAGCCTCAAATGATGTTCTTGTTTCCAAAAAGCATAGAAGGAAAAACAGGTTCAAGAGGACTGGCAAAGAACTATTGTGGTACCAGGGAAGTCAAATAAAAAAGACTGTAAAATCCAGCGGCAGGCCACATCACAGCCACGTTGGCAGGATGTACGCTACACTTCTGGAACAGAACCGGCGTGGAATCACTTTTAAATGAAGCCCAGTTTGGATTTACAGAGTACTTCGCATTTTGCTAGCTGTGCGACAAAGCATGTGAATACCAGCAGCAGCTCAACCTTGTAGATGTGTCAAGATTTTCATCAGGAGTCAGGAACAATTTCTAAGAAGTCTTAGAACTGTACGATGTAGGAGACCCACTGTTCGATAATTTCACAGCAATTGATCTGAAAAACTTGAGTGCGGTCAAAAGGCTTTTCAACCGGTGCCAAATAACATCTGGCATGCGTCAAGGTTGTGTTTCATTACCATTCCTTTTAGCTATCTGTACGGATCGAATCACGAAAGAGACAAATCCTGATCAGGCGGCACCTAAGTGAGTACCGTTCGCAGATACGACAGGATCTTCATTACAGCAAAGTCTAACTGCGAGGCCATACACTCAGCCTCAACAGCTGCTACGAGACGTATGGCTTGAAGATCAGCGTTAGCAATACAGCAGCCATGTCAGTTGGAGGAACACCAGACAAAGTGAACATTACCATCATTGGACAGAAATCAATTATCTGGGAAACATCTTCACTGAAGATGCAAAATTGACCAAGAGATCGAGGTCTAAGTCAGAAAGGCCTCTGCTGCAAGTGTTCACCCCCTTCTAAAGCATGCAAACGTTTCCATGAAACTAAACCGATCAATTAGATTTTTATTCCGATGTTGACATACCAGCGAAAAAAAACCCACAGCGAAAGGCTCTGAAAAGAACTGTAAGAACACGTGAAATGGGATGCCTCTGTCGCGTTGTAAATAAAACCAGGAGAGGCATGATGAGAAACGATGGAATCCGAAAGATGGTTGGAACTGTACCCCTCACCCATCACAGTGCACAACAGCAGATAAAGTGGACAGGTCATCTATTGAGAATGCCCGTCACGCAGCCAGCTCTTAGAGCTTTGCACAGCCAGAGGAAGACCATATAGGCGTTGGATCCAAACTGCAGCAGCCACTCTCCACACTTACAACCTGATGCTGCACCAGGTTTTCCGTCTGGATGCGGACGGTTGGTTTCATCTCCCCCTCTCTCCTCCCCTATCTACCCCCGCCCCTCCCGCACTCCCACACACTCATCTCCACGGTGCAAAACGAGGGATGAAGTACGGTGAAATAAGTGAAACAGCGTTCACAAAACGTCTGGGTTTCTCTGTCGCTGTTGCTTTTGCTCTGTTACATGGGCTTGCTTACATTTGTTTGTTGGTTTGCCGTATTCTTGCAAGGGGGATGGCAAATTCTAGTGTATATCTGTTTGTAGATTGTGCCTACCTACAGACGACTGGGTGGATTTTTGTTGTCTTTTGTCTGTTTGTTTGTTTGTTTTTAGATGGAATGTGTGTGCGCCAGTTGCAGAGGCCTTACTCATAGCAGTTTATGTTTCAGTTCACAGGATCACATGATGAGCGTGGCGTGAACTGCATCACAGTGCTCAGCTACAAAAAGATGAACTGATACAAATATCAGGGGAGAGAGAGAGAGAGAGAGAGAGAGAGAGAGAGAGAGAGAGAGAGGGAGAGAGAGAAAGAGAATGCGTGCGAGCGTGCGTGCACGCGCAAGCCAGTGTGTGTGTTGTGTGTGTGTGTGTGTGTGTGTTGTGTGTGTGTGTGTGTGTGTGTGTGTGCATGTGTGTGAATGTGTGCGTGTGCGTGCGTGCGTGCTTCTGTGTGTGTGTGTGTGTGTGTGTGGGCGCGCGCGCGCGCGCGCGCGCGCGCGCGCGTGTGTGTGTGTGTGTGTGTGTGTGTGTGTGTGCGCATGCTTTTGAGATAGACAACGATCTTGAGAGAGAGAAACACACACACACACACACACACACACACACACACACACACACACACACACACAGATATATATATATATATATATATATGTATATATATATATATATATACTCTCTCTCTTTTGATCTCCCTTGCATCCTTGAATGGATCCTCAAGCATAGGCTCAAAGATTGTTTCCTATATTTTATACTGTTTGAATAATGCTTTTAGTTTTTCAGTAAATTTTTTCTTCTCCACACTTTCGTTTGTTTCCATTTACTGCCCTTCCCTGGCTGCTTTGAGGGTGCTGTTGGATTCTTTTTTGAACCCTTGGTGGTGAGAACACCACAGAATTATGGACTGTGGTCTGTCTCTATTTGACACCAAGAGCACAGACACAACCAGCCGTGTCTCCCTGATGAATCCGATCCAGCGGACGAAAGGCCTAGGAGCAGGTAATACAAATAGATGTGCCTTAGAGAGGGATTACGATGGTTCGCTCAGGCAGCTAGTGAAGGGTTTCTCATATTTATAATATATTCCCCATTTTCTTCATCTTCCATTTTGTTTTCTTTCTAAAAGTTTAAATCTTTGCCAAGTCATTACTATAATGACTGAAGAATTGTTAGCCTGCACTTGTTTTCCCCCACTACTTAATTGTTCAGCATTATATATATATATATATATATATATATATATTATAATAATGAGAGAGAGAGAGGGCAGACAGGAAACGACCCCCCCCCCTCCTTAAAAAAGGTTAAAAAAAAAAAAAAAAAAGCAGTTTTCTCGCTGGCACATTTACACCTCCCCGCCCCACCTCCCCTTCGCCCCCACCCTTCGCCTCACCCCTCCCTCCCGCCTAACTTTCCAACCTCCCTCCTCTTTCTTTCCTGTTAGCCGCATCCCTGCACGCCCGACTGCCCGCAGCCAGTACACGACATTTAATGGACACGTGTCACTTGATTGAGGACCTAATCAAGCGTGAACTCCGGTAGACTGCCTGGAGAAGTCGACAAGGCGCCAGAGCGTACAGAACCCTGCCTGACGAACCGTGACACTTTTGTGGCACAACGCCTGGGTGCTGGAGGTGGTGGCACTATAAGTGTGCCAGTGTGGGAAAAAGTGTGTCCCAAGTGATCTGTGCTTGAAGTGCGTTTTAAGAATCTGTGAATGTCTAAATATATACTTTTCTCTGTGAACGTCCAGAGTATACGTCTTTTGCCTCTTATTTTTCTCTGTGAATGTCCAAAATATACGTCTTTGCCTCTTATTTTTCTCTGTGAATGTCCAAAATATACGTCTTTGCCTCTTATTTTTCTCTGTGAATGTCCAAAATATACGTCTTTGCCTCTTATTTTTCTCTGTGAATGTCCAAAATATAGTCTTTCCTCTATTTTTCTCTGTGAATGTCCAAAGTGTACTTCACTTATTTTTCTCTGTGAATGTCCAAAGTGTACTTCACTTATTTTTCTCTGTGAATGTCCAAAGTGTACTTCACTTATTTTTCTCTGTGAATGTCCAAAGTGTACTTCACTTATTTTTTCTTCTTTTTTCTCTGTGAATGTCCAACCCAAAGTGTACTTCTTCCCCTCTGACTTTTCTCTGTCAATATCCCAAAACGTACTTCTTCCCCTCTGACTTTTCTCTGTCAATAACCCAAAGTGTACTTCTTCCCCTCTGACTTTTCTCTGTCAATATCCCAAAACGTACTTCTTCCCCTCTGACTTTTCTCTGTCAATATCCCAAAACGTACTTCTTCCCCTCTGACTTTTCTCTGTCAATATCCCAAAACGTACTTCTTCCCCTCTGACTTTTCTCTGTCAATAACCCAAAGTGTACTTCTTCCCCTCTGACTTTTCTCTGTCAATATCCCAAAACGTACTTCTTCCCCTCTGACTTTTCTCTGTCAATATCCCAAAACGTACTTCTTCCCCTCTGACTTTTCTCTGTCAATATCCCAAAACGTATTTCTTCCCCTCTGACTTTTCTCTGTCAATATCCCAAAACGTACTTCTTCCCCTCTGACTTTTCTCTGTCAATATCCCAAAACGTACTTCTTCCCCTCTGACTTTTCTCTGTCAATATCCCAAAACGTACTTCTTCCCCTCTGACTTTTCTCTGTCAATATCCCAAAACGTACTTCTTCCCCTCTGACTTTTCTCTGTCAATATCCCAAAACGTATTTCTTCCCCTCTGACTTTTCTCTGTCAATATCCCAAAACGTACTTCTTCCCCTCTGATTCTTCTTGTAAATACCCCCAAACTTTACTTCTTGTTCCTCTCTTATTTGTTTTTTGTGAATGTCAAAAACGTACTTAGTCTTCCTCTCTTATTTGTTTTTTGTGAATGTCAAAAACGTACGTAGTTCTTCCCTCTTATATTTTCCCTGTGAATTTCCAAAATGTACTTCTCCCTTTCTTGCTTTTTCCTGTGAATGTCCAAAAATGTACTTCTTCTCCCTTTCTGACTTTTCCCTGTGAATGTCAAAAACGTACTTAGTCTTCCTCTCTTATTTGTCTCTGCGAATGTCAAAAACGTACGTAGTTCTTCCCTCTTATATTTTTCCTGTGAATGTCCAAAAATGTACTTCTTCTCCCTTTCTGACTTTTCCCTGTGAATGTCCAAATGTAATTCTTCTTCCTTTCTTACTTTTTCCTGTGAATGTCCAAAATGTAATTCTTCTCCTTTTATTTTTCTTTGTGAACATCCAATATATACTTCTTCCCTCTCATTTGTTTTTCTGCAACTATCCTATATGTGCTTCTTCTCCCCTCTTACTTCACACAATGAATATCACAATATGTACATCTTCTTCCCTTCTTATTTTTCTCTGTGAATTTCCAACTATGTACTTTTTCTCTTCTAATTCTTCTCTGTGAATGTCCAAGAATGAATTTCTCCCCCTTTTATTTTTCTCACGCGAATGTCCAAAATATACTTCTTCCCCTTTTTCTCCGTGAATGTCCAAAACAAATAAGTCTTCACCTCTTATTTTTCTCTGTGAATGTCCAAAATATACTGCGTTCCGTCTCATTTTTCTCGCTGAATGTCCAAATTTACATCTTCTTCCCTTCTTATTTTCTCTGTGAACGTCCAAAACGTAGTCCTTCCCCCACCCCTTCTCTTACTTTAGTCTGTGGATGTATTTGTGAATGTCCAAAAATGTGTTTATTCCCCTCTTATTTTCCCCATTTTTTTGTTGTTGTTGTTGTTCTTACAAACAACTCATTTTAGTACAGGCATTCCGAAGTCACACAGTACGTATGTATATATTAAAACTTAATCACTAACTTCCGCATGTACATAAAACAATAGCAAAATATGTGTCAAGAATATTGTAAACGAAAAGAATAAAACAACGATTTAACAGACATAGTCAAACATCAATTATGAAAAATTTCAATATTGACAAATGCACCCAAAGCATAGTCAAATGTTTCGGTAAAGGGTTGTTTTTATTTTGTTCTTGTTCAAGAAAGCAAGTATATCTTATTCCGATTATATGCACATTATATGGAAATATCCTCTCTCTCTCTCTCTCTCTCTCTCTCTCTCTCTCTCTCTCTCTCTCTCTCTCTTAAACAAAACTTTAATCCTGGTACAGTAAAAGTATAAAAGTTTGTTTTAGTATTTGACTATTTTATTCCCAACACACACACACACACACACACACACACACACACACACACACACACACACACACACACACACACACACTATATATATATATATATATATTCAATATTATAAACAAAGCTTGCTCTTATGTCTTAGATTGAAGAACTAGGGGGAGATAAGCATTCATATCTGGAGTGGTAGATAATTCTGCCTAACTAACAGTATGTGCTTGAGTGGGTGAATGGGGAAAAAATAAAATAAATGCTTCTGAAAATGAGCCTTCAGCAAGCTTATAGTCTCTCTCTCCCTCTCTCTCTCTCTCTCTCTCTCTCTCTCTCTCTCT
>CM065729.1:36192923-36200423 GCA_033310375.1 Conus canariensis | reverse complement strand
ACCGAATGCCGTGCAGAAATGAGAACACAGAGCACACAGAACAAACAAGGAGACATCCCCCCCAAAGGATGTTCCAGGCTTGTCCATATATGGGCATAGCCTCACAACAATAACAACGGGACAAATGATGAACAAACTCAAATTAACATTTATTCAAGACTGGCACAGCCTTTTTCGATCTTGAATATAGTCAAACAAACACATGGACGAACATTAACAAGTACAGGAAATCTCAGTTCGACTGGTATGAAAAGAAACAGCGCGCAAGAAATACCCTGATTTTGTTCATTATTCACCTGATTTTGTTCATTATTCACCTGATTTTGTTCATTATTCACCTGATTTTGTTCATTATTCACCTGATTTTGTTCATTATTCACCGTTTACTTTTCCCTGCCTCATTTCAGACTTTGTTTCAACATCCACTATTGCCGTGTGCGTTATTTCAGGTCATCCACTATTGCCGTGTGCGTTATTTCAGGTCATCCACTATTGCCGTGTGCGTTATTTCAGGTCATCCACTACTCCCGTGTGCGTTATTTCAGGTCATCCACTATTCCCGTGTGCGTTATTTCAGGTTATCTGGTTCATGCTGCACACAGCTACCTAACTCATCGTCTCAACCAGACGAATCGCATTATGACCACCATCTAGATTTTAATGGAAAGGGGTAAGGCAGGGGGAGGAGGGAGACGGGCAGGAGAGAGGGGGAGGGGGTACGCACCCTGTTTTAAACTAAAAACCACAGCTCGGAATTCTCTTAATATCCCAGTTAGGCCTACTTGCTGTACCCATGGCTTCAGGACTGTTGCAAACAACCGCCCACACATTGCGACGACACACATTCACTATTTTGGGTCTGACAGTATTCCAAAAGCCCAGCGCTATGTAAAATGCACATGCAAAAACCGATTTTAGAAGTACATAATTTTGCAAGCTTCCAAGAACAATAGACAGTCAGCAAACTCATCATCGTGTGTGTGTGTGTGTGTGTGTGTGTGTGTGTGTGTGTGTGTGTGTGTGTGTGTGTGTGTGTGTGTGTGTGTGTGTGTGTGTGTGTGTGGTGTGTGTGTGTGTGTGTGTGTGTGTGTGTGTGTGTGTGTGTGTGGGTGAAGGCTGCATCCAAATTCACAAATTCTTTCTCTCTCTCTCCTCTCTCTCTTCTCTCTCTCTCTCTCTCTCTCTCTCTCCTCTCTGTGTTAAGATAGTCATCAATCTCGCTGATCATCTGTAATCACTCCCACCTTTGTTGTCTGCTTCTACTTCCTGTGCATTGGAGCGGATGAATGAGCCGTCCTGGCTACCCACTCCCCTAGCCCTGTGTTGAAGTAAATGATGAAGATTGGGTGTTCTCAGGCGACACTGATTTCCCCATCACTTCCTTTGCCACGCTTCTCTGCTCTTGTTGTGCCTTGTGATTTCACACAGCTGTGGCTTGGGAGGCTGGACAAAGAGGAGGTAGAGTGGGGGTGGTTCTGGAGGTGTTGTTCTTTGTTCGTGCGCAGCACTGCTGCCAGGATTCTGTTGAAGGTGTTGAAGGTGTTGAAGGTGTTGTTTGAGGATTTGCAGTCAATCGCTAACCACCGCCCTCGCCTTCCGCCTTTCTCGCCTCTCTCATGTCCTCGCCCCAACACCAACACCACCTGTCTGTTTGTCTGTCTGGTTGGCTGTCTGTCTGTCCGTCTCTCTCTCTCTCTCTCTCCTCTCTCTCTCTCTCTCTCTCTCTCTCTCTCTCTTCTCTCTCTCTCTCTCTCTTCCCTAGAGAAAAGAATTGGAACTAATGATTATTATGTACGACTAATTCACGATGTTATGTTTGAGGTACTAGAACTGACAAATACTGTAGAGTCTGATCTGGTTCACTATCTAAGCTCCAAACAAGAGTCTTCCTTTGCTGCTCCAAACAGACATGTGAGTTCACAAAGCAAAGCGAAATGCACGGAAACGTACATTGAGGAGGATTTCTCACAAGGATGGTCAGAAGTGAAAGCACAGAAGCGTGTGTGGTTTGTTACAGGTTCTTTGATGTTGGCAAAAACAAACCGTATTGGATGGTCATTACTCTTCGAGACAGGAGTCAAGGTGCTGGCCACTCTAATCAACAGAATGCTTTAGTAGAACGGGAGAGTTTAAAACGCGGTACAGAAAAATGTCAACATTGACCCTTTCTCCATCTTGTTCATTCTGTATGGCCGTGCGGGCCACGTGGAAGCCATACACTTGCTCTTCCTGTTCAGCCTTGACAGACAACCTTTCACTTTGTTTGTGTCGTGTGTTTTCATTTCGGGTGCCTTGGGTGGTGCTGTAAAGAGGAGAAATTGTTACCCCCCCCTTCCCCCCCCCCCCCCCCCCCCCCCCCCCCGTCAACTGAAGCACTACCAGAACACTGATTCCACTATTGGTTATACGCCTCAGCCAGATCAGACCTTTTTCATTTCTATTTCGGATCGTTTACGGTTTACTCTCAAAGTGTGTGTGTGTGTGTGTGTGTGTGTTGTGTGTGTGTGTGTGTGTGTGTGTGTGTGTGTGTGTGTGTGGTTGTGTGGTGTGTGTGTGTGTGTGTGTGTGTGTGTGTGTGTGTGTGTGTGTGTGTGTGTGTGTTGAACATTTTGGGTTAAATCGCGTTTCCCTCTTTTGCTTTTTTGTTCTCGTTGGTTTCTTCATTAAGATTAGGTCTTCGGTTATTCGCTGCATTTAAAACGTGTTGCAAATCTTTTGCAAGAAAAGAAAGAACACAAAAAGATACACCCGAAGGTGCGGGTGGTACCAGAGAAGTGCCGTCTTCAACTGCCGATCAGACCAGCTGGGAGCAATCCTGCACCACCCTTGGAAGTCTGCGCTGTGTTCACATAGGGTGCAGGCACGCTCAGGAAAAAGTGTTATCCAATTATTCATCGACTGGATGTGAAGTATCAAAAACAAATGTGTGTATTTATTCCTCGATAAAGAGTTATTTGGTCTCTCTGGTGATGTTCTCTACCAAAGTGTGTACAAGCCACCAGAGAGGTGTGTTTCCCGTAGCCACTTTGGTTAAGATCAGGGGGCAGCAACGCTGAGGACTGACTGATTGGAAGAAACTCTTGATGATGTTTATTGGGAGAAACTCTTGATGATGTTTATTGGGAGAAACTCTTGATGATGTTTATTGGGAGAAAACTATCTTGATGATTTAGTTATGTATTGGGAGAAACACTTGATGATGTTTATTGGGAGAAACTCTTGATGATGTTTATTGGGAGAAACACTTGATGATGTTTATTGGGAGAAACTCTTGATGATGTTTATTTTAGGTCTGAGCTGATCAGACTAACCGTGTTTCAACGTTTTCTCCATGCCGGCCAATATACGACGGTATTGCCTCACTTTCGATGATGCTCCTGTTTTTGCTATTATCCGTTGAATTAGTTATGTTTAAACTGTCGTTGATGCTAACTGTTTACAATGCCCCCCGTTCATGTTTTGAAGGAGTTGTGTAGCGAGACTTACAAAGCCGCTGTCAAAAGATGGGTGAAAATGGATGAAGCGAAATGATTCATTTTATTCTGTTTTGTGACATCTATAATACTATTTGTAATTCGTGTGGAATACGCGATGTTGACTCCATTGAATCTGATCACTTCCTGCTTGATGCTGTCTTTTCATGGCAGAATCTGTACAGAAGACAAGAAAATCATGAGATGTTAATGACCACTAGGCTCATAAGGATGGAGTATTACTATTAAGATGTTTGTAGTAGTACATGTGAAACGAAAAAAAGAACTAAGAGCTCCTGTTCACAATCAACACAAATTTAGGCATCGGGAGAAAAAATGTTCAATGGAAAAACGTAATTTCTATTTCGCTAGAAGTAAGGTTTCAACACATTATATCCTTACTGAATAATGTTTTACTAAATAAATGAGATCACCGTTTATCAAATTTTGATTACAGCCCAGAAAAGCTACATGTTCTTTCAAAATTGTAAGTACATTTTGGAAAGCTCAACATCAACAAATGAGAGATGTTTGATAGAAGCATTTTCCAGTCCATTGCATAAAAAAAAAAATTCAGCCGAGGCACTCTGTTGCTTGAGTTTTAAAGTATCCCCCCCCCCCTCTCTCTCTCTCTCTCTCTCCTCAAAAAGTTAGGTTCAATGTATGCGTGTTCGTGCGCGCGCGCGCGCGCGCGCGCGCGCGGTGTGTGTGTGTGTGTGTGTGTGTGTGTGTGTGTGTGTGTGCGTGTGTGTGTGTGTGAGTGAGTGTTTGTGTGTGTAGTGTGTGTGTGTGTGTGTGTGTGTGTGTGTGTGTGTGTGTGTGTGTGGCGGCTGTCATCTCATTACAGCTGTCAGAGTGGCTTGTGTCCATGTTGTTAATACAGGATACTGCTGTGGAATTATCAATCAGCAGTCGCACATGTTTTCCATCAAGATCTGCCTGGAAGCACTTTAGTGCGAAATAAACTGCCTTAAGTTCAAGATAATTAATGTGAAAGCGAGTTTCAACTGGTAGCCACAATCCTCCAGAGCTCTGTGTCTTACATGCACATCCCCATCCTGTCATACTGGCATCTGACGTCACAGTAACGTCAAAATCTGGATGTGTGATGTCATTGTAAGCAGTATCTACATTAATTATCCACCACTTAAGTTGTTCTTTACATTATGGAGTCAGTGTGGTATAGTCATCAACATTTCCCTTTCTTTGTCTCAGTGCAGCTTGTTTGTCGCCTTCTAAGTGACGATAACGTAGGGGCCCAAATTTCACTGCCGGAAAACTTGCCACCACTTTCCCAATAACCTTGGTTAGTTCTCTGATTATTGGTTTGTTGGCTTTCAGTAGCTGGACACAGCAGTGTTTCAGATTGTCTTTCCTTTCAGGTGTCAAAGTGACTGTCATTGTTCTGGAATCAATAATCACCCCTAGATACTGAATAACCTGGGTTGGTTTAAGAGCTGATTTCTCTTGGTGTACAATGAAACCGAGTGAACGAAAAAGCTGCACTGTGGCTTGGATATTCTCTATGCATTCTGATTCTGATTCTGATTCTGCAAGGAGAAGAGAATCATCCAGAAAGTTGGTGGAGACATGATTTTCTTGTCTCCGTTGGGCAAAGACAGGTGTCAATATTTTGGTGAATTTTCTTGGGGCAAGAGCCAGACCATTTAGCATGCAGTGGTATATTCCCAGAGTCGGCCTCTCCATCTGGATCTGAGATACTTCCTATGTGCTTGTGCAATGGGGATGGAGTAATAGGCATCCTTTAGGTCGATAGAAGCCATGAAACAAAAAGGTGTCACTATTTTCAGTGCAACATGTATCCATTTTGAAATGGTGATAAGTCATATCTTGATTCATTTTTTTCAAGTTCAGAATCATGCGGTTTGACCCATCCCTTTTTGGCCTTGTAAACACAGGTGACACGTGTTGATCGTGTACAGGTGTAGAAGGGGATATAACTCCTTTTGATCTGAGTTTATTCACCTCACTGCCTACAATATTTATTTCCGTTTATTCACCTCACTGTCTACGATATTTATTTCCGCCTGGTACAAGCCAGGTTGTGTACTACTAGAACAAGTGTGAGGGGATAACAGAGTGTTCTCTTCAAATTCCAGTGTGGCCTCTCCTATCAGCTGTAATATTTCTTGGTCTGTTGTAAGTGATTCCCAATTTCAAATCATGTATGTTTGCTAGCCATTGATCTACGAGGTATGTTCGTGCTGTGTGGCAAGAACATTGATCTACGAGGTATGTTCGTGCTGTGTGGCAAGAACATTGATCTACGAGGTATGTTCGTGCTGTGTGGCAAGAACATTGATCTACGAGGTATGTTCGTGCTGTGTGGCAAGAACATTGATCTACGAGGTATGTTCGTGCTGTGTGGCAAGAACATTGATCTACGAGGTATGTTCGTGCTGTGTGGCAAGAACATTGATCTACGAGGTATGTTCGTGCTGTGTGGCAAGAACAAGTGGCTCTAAATCAAGACTGGTTGAATTGGAGCAGGTCGTATTTTAAAACACGGGAAACGAAATATAAATGATATGTTTTTCTAGTGGCTTTGAAAAATAGATAAAAGTGAAACGAGTCTATAATTTGAGGGATTCGCTTCTTGTCCAGATTTAAAAACTGGTATTATTTTAGCTTGTTTGAGAATGTTGGGAATATAACTTTAACCAATACGAAGATTATCTAAAATAAGTCAACGTGTCAGTAATGAGAGAAGCACTACGTTTTGGAATTTTCCCATCCAATTTGTTAAGATCAAGACTACAGGTATCTATCTATTATTACAAGATGAAAGTAAACATCATGAATCGTCACTGGAGGATTGATCATGGATTCACATGAATCTTTCATCAGTTTTAAGTTATTCACTTCGGAACTATCTTTCTAAACTAATTGATTGGCGATGCTAGAAAAACAAAAGATTATTTAAACTAAAATATCACCAGAAATTTCACGCAGAACGGCAGATGTTTTGTCTGAATTCTCACATGGACAGTAGTTTATGGTCTAAAATGTTTGTGGATTATTTTAGGGCCTTAACAATCTAAGTTCCTATAACATTTCTTCTTTAAACTAAGCAACATTGCAGTAACTTTATTTCTTTGCTTTTTGAACTCTTTATATTGTTGGCTTTTTTTTAGCAAGCTGTATCTTAACTGCATTGCTTCTTAAATTTCAGCCGTTAACCAAGAAGCGAATATTTGACCTCCTACCTTTAAATGGGCATGCTTGTTGTAGATGTCTACAAAAGTTTAATGCGAAAATTGAAAAGCTTGATCAGGATCAGTATATTGATAAATATGACATGATGATGATTAAGCAAAATCAAATAGGAAAGAATTCTTGTAAAAATTGGCAATTTCTTTTCTTTTTTTTTCTTTTTTCTTTTTTGTTGTCCCATCTTCAGTGCCACCTCAATGGCAGTGCACCCATGCCGCTCATTCCAATACCCGTCCACAGCCGCAGCCCGGTCAGTTCCGCCGCTGCCCAGGCATCGGTAATCCACAGGGAGCAGTCAACGTCAAGTCGCCAAGAGACAACCCACCGGAGGAGACACCGCACTGCTGCCGAGTCGCTTCGGTGGTGTTCAATGGCGCCTGTTCTGATCCATCATACGCAAGACACCACCTGCTAAGCCCCCTACTGACGACAATAATTGTTTAGTCGCGGAGTCGGCGTGAGTGAGCTGTCCCTCCGGAGGGCGCCACCACGTCCGTCCAACGACAGCCCCACAGAATCTGAGACTTTTTTTTTTATGTTGAACGATGGAAATGAGGATGATGAAGATGATGCTATGAATCTCCACTCCGGTCTGAGACTGCATGACAGGGCAGTAATTTATGCTTCTTTTCATAATATATCCCGGCGTCAACCAGGCCCAAGAGATACAGACACCTGCGGTGTTGGTCAGGAAATTTGAGCAACACTCTCAGAGACGCATCCATTAAGTGGATGAAACTCTACTGTGTGGTCCCAGCCTTCATAACTGAGCTCGTAGAAAACTCAACTCTGG
>CM065729.1:36182923-36190423 GCA_033310375.1 Conus canariensis | reverse complement strand
CTCTCTCTCTCTCTCTCTCTCTCTCTCTCTCTCTCTCTCTGAGTTGCTTCCCTTGTCTGGTTGCCAGCAAGAAGGGTTTTGAAAAGTGTCTGAACATTTTTGTTCGTTATTTGGACAGACTGCTCCAGAATGCCAGTGACAAGGATCTGTGTCTGTCGTCATTCCGTATGGTAAGCAACAGCAGACTGTTGTAGTGCTTCGTCTGACACCATCCCATCAATCCCCTGTCAACCAGGCTGAGTGTGGCACTGCGGCCTATCGCAAGAAATGTCCGTCGCAGATAGCTAGAGACAAAAGAAGAGCTGAGGCACACAGGACAAATTTAGTGCAGGAGCAGAGGAAACCATCTTTGTCGTCTCCCCCAGCCCTGAGTCAGCCCACTCCTCCAGGTTTAGTATACAATAAAATCAGTGCTACTGCACGGGACACTTTCCAAGATGACAGCCCCAGTGACAGTCAGGGCTATGGAGCAGAGAGTGCACGGGACACTTTCCAAGATGACAGCCCCAGTGACAGTCAGTGCCATGGAGTAGAGAGTGCACGGGACACTTTCCAAGATGACAGCCCCATTGACAATCAGGGCCATGGAGCAGAGAGTGCACGGGACACACGGCATGACGACCAGCTGTTGAACACTGTGAGTGACAGTGAGCCATCGTCGGTGACAGTGAAGCAGAGTGACCTGACTGGGAGACTGGACAGACGGTCAAACTGTCGCGGACGACAAGGAAGAGCATGGAAGTTACCTTGAATCGTGTCGTGGTGGAAATTTTACACAGACTGTGACATCCACGGTGCGTAGTACGTCAGCTGATGTGAGTGGGAAAAAAAACACGACTTTTGTGCAAAAAGGTGACGGTATCAGAAGTGCTACCTCAGTCAGTGACACAGGTCAGATTAGCGGTATGACAACTGACATTGTCAATGAAATAATGACATGTTTAAGTCAACAATCAGAAGAAATGAAAAGACTAAATCAGAGTTTCAAGCCAAATGAAGACCGTTCTTGCTCATAACTAAACTGGTGCAGATGAAAATCTTCTGGACGCAGACAGTGGCAGTGCTTTCTGGCAGTACGTGCTCATGTCTGCTGCCTTGGACATGACTGTAGTGTGCTTTCCATACTGCGAAGACAATTTCTTGTATAATTACTTTTCAAATTTGTTGTAATTGTCCGGTTCCGATCACACTCCCCACCCCTCCCCTACCCGTTGTGAATGGGCGGAATGCCTAACACAATAAATATTCGTATTCTCTCTCTCTCTCTCTCTCTCTCTCTCTCTCTCTCTCTCTCTCTCTCTCTCTCTCTCTCTCTTCTATGTATGCATGTATACGTCATGTTTATCTCACTGTCGTCACTATCTGTCGTTCTGCCTGTCCCCTCTCCTCTCTCTCTCTCTCTCTCTCTCTCTCTCTCTCTCTCTCTCTCTTCTCTCTCTCTCAGTATCCATAGAATAATAGAATAAATATTCTGACAGACTGACAGACACACACATACACATATGCTCGCTCGCACACATGCACGCACACGCGCATGTGCGCAAACACAAACGCACGCGCTCAAAGAGAGAGAGAGAAGAGAGAGAGAGAGAGAGAGAGAGAGAGAGAGAGAGCGCTATTGGAAGCGTCCTTTTCCATTTTCATTTTGAAACGCAGTCCTCTTTGATCGATTCCACATAGCCCTAGAAGTTAAGCTCAGCTCAAACATTAGCTTCTAACCTGCTCATGAGGCATGACGGAATTCCAGCTACGTTTCTGCCTTATGTTCTCTCTGCCATTGCTTCCCGTGCCCCAGTCCCCCATGGTCCCTGTTAAAGAGGTATAAAATAAAACGTGTTTTCTGAAGAATTACGGGCATTTGAAATCAATCTCTCTATGGTGTTGCTCTTGAACATGTTGTCTTTGAGAGAGAGAGAGAGAGAGAGAGAGAGAGAGAGAGAGAGAGAGAGAGAGAGAGAGAGAGAGAGAGAGAGATCGTGTGCACGCTACACCAAACACGCTTCATTACTGTCCTTACCCAACGCGCGCACCAACACACACACACACACACACACACACACACACACACACACACACACACACACACACACACACCTTGAAGAAAGGCAAATCTGCCGGAATTGATAACACAACAGCAGAACTAATCCAGACTGAAGGAGAATGTATTGGTAAGAGCCTTGACTCACATCTGCAACAAGATCCGGAAGACAGGGCTATGGCCCAAACCCTGTACGCAGTCAGTAATCATAACCCCCCCCACACACACACACAAGGCAACCTCCAGCAGTGCAGCAACTACCATCAGCCTTTTCAGTCACCCTAGCAAGGTACTGCTCAGATTTGTATTGATCAGGCTAAAACCACAGGCACAGCTGATAGTGGCAGAAGAGCAGGCAGGCTTTAGGAGAGGCAGAAACACCACGGAACAGATTTTCAATCTCAGAATTCTTTGTGAAAAATATTTGCGGCACCAGCAAAAACTCTATCACGTGTTCATCGACTTCAAGAAGACATTCGATAGGGTCCGGCACAAGGGAATATGGAGCACGACAAGGATAACATCAGTCCAAACATTGTATGAGTCACTGGGGTACTTCACAACCAGGCAACGAGTGCAGTGTACTACAATGGGGCAATAGGAGTCTGGTTCTGCAAAAAAAACAGTAAGTGTCCATCAGGGATGTTTGCTGTCACCAACATTCTTCAACATCTTCTGGGAAAGTATAATGTCTGACGCCCTGGAAGAGCACGAGGGAATAGTCAGCACCCAGGGTCGATCAATTACCAGTCTCCCTTTTGCCGATGATATTGTTGATGGTCTGGCTGATGAAGAACAAGAGCTGACAGACCTGGTTGGCCGCCTGAACAAGACATCCAAGGCATACAGCATGGAAGTAAATGCTGAGAAGACCAAAGTAACGACGAACATAATCAATGGCATCATCAAAGCCATTAAGACCAATGGACAGAGACATGAATCTGTCAAACAATCCAAGTACCTAGGAGCCATTGTTTCAGATAAGGGTTCAGAGCGAGAACCTGAATGAATCGCACAGACTACTGCAACACTTGGATGGCTAAAACGCACTTGGAAAGACAAGAACATTAACACTGGCTCCAAAGACAGATTGATGCGCTCACTGGTCACTTCCATCTCCCTTTATGCCTGCAAGACAGACTCTCACAGCACATCTCCAAACAAAATGAATTCAATGGAAATGAGAGTCTACAGAAGGATCCTTGGCATCTCGTGCACAGACATCACAAACGAAGTCAGAAGAATAATCACTTTTGCCATCGGACCCCATGACGACTGGCTGTCAACTGACTAAAACAGAAAACAAAACACAACGCGTTTCGACCTCTTAGGTCTTCTTCAGGTGAGACACAAATCAATACAATAACGAAAATTCACTTAGCCTTGATCGCTTCAGATCGCTTCAGAGTTCAGCGCAAGGAAGAAGGCATTGATTCAACGCCTTCTTCCTTGCGCTGAACTCTGAAGCGATCTGACATTTCTGTCGCGAAGAACGATCGTTTGTCTACGTTTCTCTGGGCGGTTCGCTAACATTTATTTAAGATTTGTTTAGATTTCCGCCTGCAGTCATCTCACTTTGCAATTAGATCTAAAACAGAAAACTGAGGTGGTATGGCCACGTCTGCAGAAGCTCCAGCCTTTCACAAACGATCCTCCAGGGCACAGTACATGGCGGGCGAAGGACAGGAAGACAGGAAACCATGGAAGGACATCATCAGGCAACTGGCAAGTCTTGATCTGGCAAGGTGCTGAGGGCAACAGAAGATAGAGAGAGATGGAAAGTACTGGTTGCGGAATTAACAATGGCGCCCCAATGACCCCCTTGGGTAAGGGGGTAGGTGCAAATGTAGATGCAGGTGCAGACGAAACTATCTCGTACGATTCGAAAAAAAAAGACTTCAACTTTTAAAAGGAACTGTGGGGTCCTCCCACGGATGTTAAAATAAAGGGACGGCGGCACTCCTAACTCTCGCTGTAGGGAGAGCTGAAGCCACTGCACGCAGTTATGTCCCCTGCTTAGTTTCCCCCGTCAGTTCGCTGCGGCCAACGAGAGGAAGAGAACATGCCTTGCTGTGCGGCGATAAATTGCTCCAGAAAGTGCAAGAAGGAGGACAGAGACAGTGGAATCAGTTTTCATAAGTGAGTGCAAAGGTTGTTTCTTCACTTTATTTAGTTATCCATTGTTTTCAACTCACCATTTTATGTGTATCAAGCTCAATATCGGGCGGTCACGAGCCAAAGCAAAACAGAAAGTAGATGTGAAATAGCTTCCCAGAATTCGTAGACGAAATAGCTTCCAAAAATTCGTAGACACATCTGGCAATGGTCGCATCCTTTCAATATGCGTGGTGTGTGTGTGTGTGTGTGTGTGTGTGTGTGTGTGTGCGTGCGTGTGCGTGTGTGTGTGTGTGTGTGTGTGTGTGTGTGTGTGTGTGTGTTCTCTGGCACTGTACATTTGGTTATTCACAACTTAACATTCTATCAAACTGATGAGATGAATTGCTGATTACAAGAATATTTTTCTTGCACTTGTATCTTTGGAACCCTCATTCTTCACCTAACAATTTTCAGATTCCCCCTGTAGCAGCCAGAACTTTTGCAGAAATGGCTCCAGAACATGAGGAGAGACAAGTACACCCCTTCGAAGAGCGCTATCCTGTGCTCAGCACATTTTGAGGTACACCTATTTTACAAAGGGGAGCGGAGGAGGCTTTTACCTGATGCAGTGCCAACAATTTTTTTTATTTCCCTAAGCATTTGCAGAAGGTAAAGAAAAAAGTTTTGATTAGACTTCCTTGAGCAAAAATACTGGAGTAGGTAGATGTACAACCGTTCATTTTGGGGGGAAAAGGGGGAGGTGGTAGGGAGGATGGGGTGTTAAAATTCAGTCCTATTGTTGCATTTCCTTTTTTTTTTTATAAAATACCCCCCAGTTCAAATAGGCTATAAGGAGCATGGGATACTGGCCTACGGAGACTTTAGACTTTTTCCCCCATCCAGTTCTCCCCTACCCTTTCCACCCCGCCTTTCAAAACTGAACAACAGTACTAGATTTGCAGAGAAACACAAAAGCTTGGTCAGCAAAGTTTTTTTGTTTTTAAGATTACCTAAATGCACTTGCAGTTAATTTTGTTTGTCTGTTTGGTGTTTTTCTATTACTTAATAAAACCCTAGCATATTTTTTTTACTGAATAAAGCCTTCCATATCTCTCTCTCTCTCTCTCTCTCTCTCTCCACTCTTCTCTCTCCCCCCCCCCTCCTTCTTTTCTCTCTCTCTCTCTCTCTCTGTCTCTCTCCTCCCCGTTCTCTCTCGCTCTTTCTTTTTTTTTTATCTCTCTCCTCTCTCCCCCTCTCTCTCTCTTTCTTACTCTCTCTCTCTCTCTTGCTCTCCTCTTTCTCCCCCCCTCTCTCTCTCTTTCTTTCTCTCTCTCTCTCTCTCACTAGCTCTCTGTGTACCTGTCTCTCTCTCTTTGTGTGCGTGTGTGTGTGTGTGTGTGTGTGTGTGTGTGTGTGTGTGTGTGTGTGTGTGTGAGAGAGAGAGAGAGAGCGAGAGAGAGAGATTGATCAAGATGGTATTGAGTACAGAGTCATGCAAAGGAACTCTACTCTGTTTTTCTTAGGATTCAAAGCCAACCAGGAAACCTCCAAAGCCAAGGACAGTGACGCCCATGCCCATGGATTCTGCTGAGGAAGGAAGCTTGTCAACAGACCATTTTGAGGAAGCAGGACCTTCCGGAGAAAACCTTGCTGGATTGTCGACAGCTACAGACCACACATATCATGTGCTATCTATCTCATCTCCCCGGAAGCTGAAAAGGCGCTTAGAAGAGTCGACTAACAGGAACTCTACCTTGCAGAAAAAAACTCAAAATCAGTCATCAAAAAGTACGTCGTCTCCACAGCAAGATAACGACAATCCATGATATAATAGCAACGTTGAAAGAGCGAGATCTTTCAAGAGGCTGTGAGGACGTTTTGGAAAGATTTTCTGGGGCACCAAGACAGCTTTTGGAAAGGGCTTTGAATGAGAAACCTGGAAAGAATGCCACATACTCTGATGAGCTGAAATCCTTTGCCATAACGCTTCAGTTTTATTCAACAAAAGCATACAACTTCGTGCGTGAAACATTCAAACTGGCGCTACCACATCCATCAGTGATACGACGTTGGTACAGCTCTATTCCAGGCTCACCAGGGTTCACGCAGTCTGCATTCTCCACAATAAAGCACAGAGTGGACGAGGCAGAGAGCAAGGGCAGAAAGGTGATGATTGCCCTTATGTTGGATGAGATGTCGTTCAGAAAACACGTACAGTGGGATGGCAAACAGTTCCATGGACATGTAGAAAACACGTACAGTGGGATGGCAAACAGTTCCATGGACATGTTGCTGTTGGCAACAAACAGTTCCATGGACATGTTGCTGTTGGCAACAAACAGTTCCATGGACATGTTGCTGTTGGCAACAAACAGTTCCATGGACATGTTGCTGTTGGCAACGACGACTTTGATGACTCGGCACCCTTGGCCAAATATGCTCTTGTCATAATGGCGGTTGCCTTGAATGACAGTTGGAAAATCCCTTGTGGATACTTCCTGATCAATGGCTTAACAGTGGATGAAAGGGCCAACTTAATTCAGTCATGCATTGAACGCCTCTACGACACTGGTGTCATAGTTGTATCTCTCACATGTGATGGACCTTCTTGCCATTTTTCCATGCTGCGGCACCTAGGTGCTTGCCTTGATCTGGAAAACATGGATCCATCCTTTGAACAACCATGTGATCCCAGCCAACATGTATATGTCATGTTGGACTCATGTCATATGCTGAAGCTGGCCAGAAACACCTTAGGAGACATGAAAGTACTTGTCGACAAAGACGGTGAATTGATTCGCTGGGATCAGATAGTTGCACTGAATGAACTGCAACAGAAGCAAGGCCTTCACCTGGCCAATAAACTGAGAATGGCACACATCCAGTACCACAAACAGAAGATGAAAGTCAGCATGGCGGCTCAAACCTTGAGCAATTCCGTTGCAGATGCAATAGAGTTTGCAAAGACTTTAGGCTCTGAAGAGAACAGCAGGCCTTTCCTGGCATCTGAGGGAACAGTCAAGTTCATACGAATTTTTGACAAACTGTTTGACATCCTCAACTCAAGGCACCCACTCGCAAAAGGATTCAAGGCACCATTGAGGCTAGGAAACGTTGACCAGTGGGGACCGTTCCTGACAGAGGCAGAAGAATACATCTCTGGCCTTCAAGATCAGACAGGCACGCCGCTCGTTCAGTCCAGACGAAAGACAGCTTTTGTCGGCTTTTTGGCATGCATTAAAAATATCAGAGGTCTGTTTGAAACTTATGTGGCTTGCAAAGGTGCACCCTTGAAATATCTGCTCACCTATAAGATGAGTCAGGACCATCTTGAGCTTTTCTTCTGCTCAGTTCGTGCTTCGGGC
>CM065729.1:36165423-36177923 GCA_033310375.1 Conus canariensis | reverse complement strand
TCAGTACATCACAAAACATCTAGCTTCAATATCTCTTGACATTTTTATCCATTTTTCTTATATCTGCTTACTCGTTGAATGATGCCTATATTTTATTCAGCCAGTCAGACAAAATGACAGCTGGCAAAACGTAAAGAGCAATAAACAACCTGTTATCTAGCCTTGCTACTTTTGTGAACATTTCAGACGTCTTGAACGTTTAAGTCAGATCTCTCTCTCTCCTCTCTCTCTCTCTCTCTCTCTCTCTCTCTCTCTCTCTTTCATATTTTCTTCTTTTTTTTACTGCTTCTTCTTCTCTTGGGCTGCAAAGTAAAGCCAAGTTCTTCTTTTGCAGCTATAGCCATTCTCATCAGATAGTCCACGACTACAGCAAACAGATAAGGTGCAAGTGTGTCTCCTTGAAGTACCCCTGCTGAGATTTTAAAGTATTCTGTTTCGCCATCAGGGAAAGGACTTTAGCTCGAGTACCCTCGTATAACTTGCTAATGGCTATCACTGTCTGGTCAGGAATGCCGTATGCTTCTAGAATCTTCATCATTTTCCCGCGATGTACACTGTCAAACGCTTTGCTGAAGTCTACAAACACAATGGTTGCCTTGAGAAGAAGTCGACAATATCCTGCTGACAGCTTGACAGATCTCGACTTTGCTGACGACAACTGCTATCCAATGAAATATCACAAGCAAAGAGGCTACTGGAACATGTTGAAGTTGAAGCAGCTTAACTTGGACTGCACTGCAATGTTAAGAAAACGAAAGTGATGATTTACAACGGAAGTAGTGAAAACAATAAGAAATCTATTAGCGGGGGAGACATAGAGCAAGTCACCAATTTCAAGTATCTGGGCGGATGGGTGGAGAGTGGTCAGAAAGATATTTCTGTTCGAAAAGCCCTTGCTTGGTCTGCATGTCACAAGCTGAAGATGATATGGACTTCTAACTTGAAAAAAGAACTAAAGATTCGTCTCTTTATATCCACTGTCGAGTCTGTGTTGCTCTACAATTCGGAAACATGGACCTTAACAAAGCAGATGGAGAAGAGTCTTGATGGGACGTATACCCGCATGTTGAGGATGGCATTAAATGTCTCTTAGAAGCAGCACATGACTAACGAAGAGCTATATGGACACCTCCCTAAAGTTAGTGACAAGATAAGAACATGTAGGCTTCGCCTAGCCGGTCACTGTATGCGACATCCAGAGGAGGTTGCTTCACAACTTGTACTGTGGCAGCCAACTAGGGGGAGAGCGAACAGGGGAAGGAAGACAACAGACTTCATTGATCTTCTCAAAAGGGACACTGGCCTCGAAAGCACCGATGAGATCAAGGCAGCTATGCTTGACAGGAGCAAGTGAAGGAGTACGTCACAGAGGCTCGATCGGGAGATCGGCCTAACTGAACTGAACAGAACTCTTCTTCTTCTTCCGCTTCTCTCTGTCTCTGTCTCTGCCTCTCTCTCTCTCTCTCTCTCTCTCTCTCTCTCTCTCTCTCTCTCTCTCTCTCTCTCTCTGATACAGAAATGATATTGTTCAGTATCACAACTGATTAAATAAAAGGCGGAATCTAAAGTTGATATGATCTAAAACCGGCAAACTCTTTTGCACAAGATCTCACAATAGACACTGACGTAAAGGCTAGCAGATTAAATCGCCCTTTGAAATGTCTCGTGTCTGTGAATAAGTCGATAGAAAAGCTAATTTATCATTGTTTGCATAAACCTGCAGCATAAGCTGGGGGAACATTGAGTAGTCTCACGCATCTCCAATATTCATAGCATTTCACTTTCTTCTTTTCTTTCTTTCTTCATTCCCTGCTCCCCCCCCCCCCCCCCCCCCCCCTGCTTCTTATTTTCCGGTCCTTCGCTGCATTATACAGGCAACCTACTTGACCAGGCGGTTTCCACGACAAGTGACAAAGCGTAAAAAGCAATCTGCACAACCTCTTCTCCAGACTTGCCGCCTCTGTATGCGAATCGGTCCTCGGCGAAATTCAAGTGAGAAGACTCCCCCCCCCCCCCCTCTCCTCTCTCTCTCTCTCTCTCTCTCTCTCTCTCTCTTCTCTCTCTCTCTCTCTCTCTCTCTCCTCTCTCTCTCTCCGACTTCAACCGCTGTCGCAGAAGCAAACTGAAATAAGAATTCTTCAGTGCTCACACTTTCTCTCATTTACAACAATCTGTCTGTCTGCCTGCCTGTCTATCTGTCTGTCTGTCTGCCTGCCTGTCTATCTGTCTGTCTGTCTCTGACTTCAACTGCTGTCGTTGAAGTTAATTGAAATAAAATTTCCTCAGAGTTGACATTTTCTCGCACTTAAAACAATCTGTCTATCTGTCTGTCTCTGTCTGTCTGTCAGTTTTCTGTCTGTCTGTCCAGCTCTCTGTCTGTCTGTGTCTCTGTCCGTCCGTCTGTCTGTCTGTCTCGCCGATTGAAGAAGTAGGAAAATGCTGTTTTCTATTCCGTTACTAAAACAAAAATCAAGCATAATTGTGCACAAGAAGCATTTATTTATTATTTCCCATTCACACACTCAAGCACATACTATTAGTTAGGCAGAATTATCTACCACTGCAGATATGAATGCTTATCTCCCCCTATTTCTTCAATCTCTAAGACATACGAGCAAGCTTTGTTTATAATTGAATATTTCTTGCAGTCATTGCAACACCAAGCTGCTCTGTAAGTTGCTGGATGGTGCTCGGTACATATCCTTGGAATTTATTAGTTTATTGTAATTTAGTCCCTTGCGGATTCATTCCAAGAACTGGCCCTCAGCACTTGTGTCTTAAGAGGTTATCTTTTTATATTTTCTACTTTTCACAAGAAAATGTAGCTTATTTTGCTCTTTCATGATTTTCTTTTGCGTCTTAAGTGGCACCTTTGGTTGGTTTTCTGAAAACTCAACAAACATACTACGGTATTGCATCACCAGCCTTTTTCTGGGATAGCATTCTTCTTAAAACCGAAAAGGCAGAGAGTCAAGTTACCACTTTCCGCGGTCACTGAGGAGAAACAATCAGGTTTCGAAATACTGGTATCTGACCAGGAGTTATATGTTAGTGAGTTTCCTCCCCATTGGAGATTGTCTTCCCCTTGGACACTATAAGCTTGCTGAAGGCTCATTTTGGGAAGCATTTATTATTCCCCATTCACCCACTCAAGCACATACTGTTAGTTAGACAGAATTATCTACGACTGCAGATATGAATGCTTATCTCCCCCTAATTCTTCAATCTAAACATAAGAGCAAGCTTTGTTTGCTTTATATATTACGATGGTTCCCTCAGGCAGCTAGTGAAAGTTTCTCATATTTATAATATATCCCTCCATTTTCTTCATCTTCATTTTTTTTTTCTAAAAGTTCAAATCTTTGCCAAGTCATTACTATAATGACAGAAGAATTGTTAGCCTGCACTTGTTTTCCCCCACTACTTAATTGTTCAGCATTATATATATATATATATATATATGTGTGTGTGTGTGTGTGTGTGTGTGTGTGAAGCTGGGTTTTATTTGAAAATTCAGTACCAAATATGTGGATTTTGTGTGTGTGTGTGTGTGTGTGTTTTCAGATCTGCAGCAAAGTAGAAAACATTAACAGTTGAGCATATTTTCAATAGTCGGGATGTTTATGTTCTGTCTTTGTTTCGTCATCTGTGGTTAAAAGCATGAGAGAGAGAGAGAGAGACAAAAGAGAGACAGAGAGAGAGAGAGAGAGAGAGAGTCTTCGCTGAATTGTAAGTGCAGCCAGTCGCACTGACTCCACAACGACTGGCAAAGCGTGAAACAGCAATATCCACACACAGACTCCACAACGACTGGCAAAACGTGAAACAGCAATATCCACACACAGACTCCACAACGACTGGCAAAGCGTGAAACAGCAATATCCACACACACAGACTCCACAACGACTGGCAAACGTGAAACAGCAATATCCACACACAGACTCCACAACGACTGGCAAAACGGTGAAACAGCAATATCCACACACAGACTCCACAACGACTGGCAAAGCGTGAAACAGCAATATCCACACACAGACTCCACAACGACTGGCAAAACGTGAAACAGCAATATCCACACACAGACTCCACAACGACTGGCAAAGTGAAACAGCAATATCCACACACAGACTCCACAACGACTGGCAAAGTGTGAAACAGCAATATCCACACACAGACTCCACAACGACTGGCAAAGGGTGAAACAGCAATATCCACAACAGACTCCACAACGACTGGCAAAGGGTGAAACAGCAATATCCACACACAGACTCCACAACGACTGGCAAAACGTGAAACAGCAATATCCACACACAGACTCCACAACGACTGGCAAAACGTGAAACAGCAATATCAAACACAGACTCCACAACGACTGGCAAACGCGTGAAACAGCAATATCCACACACAGACTCCACAACGACTGGCAACGCGTGAAACAGCAATATCCACACACAGACTCCACAACGATTGGCAAACGTGAAACAGCAATATCCACACACAGACTCCACAACGACTGGCAAAACGTGAAACAGCAATATCCACACACAGACTCCAACAACGACTGGCAACGCGTGAAACAGCAATATCCACACACAGACTCCACAACGACTGGCAAAACGTGAAACAGCAATATCCACACACAGACTCCACAACGACTGGCAACGCGTGAAACAGCAATATCCACACACAGACTCCACAACGACTGGCAACGCGTGAAACAGCAATATCCACACACAGACTCCACAACGACTGGCAACGCGTGAAACAGCAATATCCACACACAGACTCCACAACGACTGGCAAAGCGTGAAACAGCAATATCCACACACAGACTCCACAACGACTCCCGGGCAAAGCGTGAAACAGCAATATCCACACACAGACTCCACAACGACTGGCAAAGGTGAAACAGCAATATCCACATGTTTCCCTGACAGGCTGCTTCTCGGACCATTCTGTATTCGTTCTGTCCGTGATCTTTCCATCCATTACAATCGTGGACCATTCTGTATTCGTTCTGTCCGTGATCTTTCCATCCATTACAATCGTGGACCATTCTGTATTCGTTCTGTCCGTGATCTTTCCATCCATTACAATCGTGGACCATTCTGTATTCGTTCTGTCCGTGATCTTTCCATCCATTACCATCGTGCATGCAGTGGCGCAGCAGTGTCTGACCACAGTATATCAGCCAGAAGGGCACTCTTGAGAGTTGTGCCTCCCGCCGAACTAGAACAGACAGACCTACTAGATCAATCCTGAAGCCCTAGTCACATCAGGGCAAAACGTGTTTTACGGTTAGATTATAACCAAATGATTAAACTTACAAACTGCTCTTCTAGGGAGTAAGACAGTCCTTTGACACGTGGTTTTTACTCGTGATTGTCTTCATTCGCTGTGCAGATCAAAATGGGCCGTAGACTGGTTATCGTGCATACACATTAGAGTAAAACCTTGCAGGGTGGAAGTTATTGCCAAAAAGTCAGGACACGTGTAAACCACTCGTGAGATTGATGCCGTCAGTACCGGGTATCATGCGAGTGTCACAGAGTCGTCTTGAAGCTCGCATAATTTATGTCCGTACATTTTTACATCGCTCGTGAAGAAGGTCGTTAAACACTCTCACTGGTTGGAGACAGGCCGCACACTTCTTCTAGCCTGATTTTGGTGAAACACACACACACACACACACACACACACACACACACACACACACACACACACACACACATGCACACACACACACGCACGCACGCACGCACGCACGCACACACGCACGCACGCACACACACACACACACACACACACACACACACACACACACACACGGATACGTGACAAGATGCTGGCGAACGCAAGTCTCTGAGTTTCAGCTGTCAGGGTTTAACGCAATCCTACAAAACAAATGGCAAGGACGAGAAGTATGGGAAGTGTACACACTCCTCACAAAATAGCACCGAAGAAATCGGAGAGCACCAATGCTAAAAAACTGGCGAATGAAAGTGAGGACGGCCAAGATCTAACGAAAGGCGTCGAAAGAGCTTCGGAAGTAGAGAGACCAAATCAGTCAAATGAAGCAAGCTAGGCCTTATCGAATCGATAATCGACGCTCTACGGAATCTGAGTTGGGCATTTTGACACAGCTAAAACAAATGGCTGAAGTTATTTCGTCTCTATGTGTTCAATGTCAGCATTTGAAATGACTCTATGTGTTCAATGTCAGCATTTGAAATGACTCTCTGTGTTCAATGTCAGCATTTGAAATGACTGTTCGGCGCAAAGAAAGGCGCAGGCAATGAAAGCAGCTGCAACAGCAGATTCTGATCTAATCGGCTCAAAAAAGGTTAAGTGACGCTCAAACACAAACTGACATGAAAAACTTCAATTCATATGTCGATGCAGTTAAACACAATCCGGCTAGTGGGGATGGCAAGAGTTAAGAAAAAAAATTCAAGAAAATATAATAAACAAAGCAAAAACAAGTACAGTACTGATTGCCAAACGCAAAGTGTTCACAATCAATGACCTCACTTAATGATGAAACAGTGAAAACCAAAATTCAGCCTGAAAGGACTATTGTGAAATAACTTTGAATATTTCACCCTTGTGAAAACAAGTGAAGTTGATGTGTGAAAGTGCACTAACCTTGTGTCAGTTCTTTGTTGTTCAATCAATATTGAATGTTTGAACCTCTCTCTGATTCTGTCTCTCAGAGCTGCTAGTAATTTTAAGAGTACAAGTCTAAGGACACATATCCCTGAGCCAGTATTGAGTATTTTAACAGTCCTGAGAAAAAAAATCTTTTGATGACTAGTACCGGAAAGTTGCTCCTTCCATCACTAGTAAGAGAGAGGGTGGAGGTGAAATTTTAACACAACTCTGTTAGAGAAAATATTCCAAGTCCTTCCCCTACAGGACAAATCGACCCACCCCCAACTCTCGTCACACCACTCTACTTTATCTGTGTGAATCTCTATTAAGATCGAAATTAACATACGCACAAGAAGTGTTTTTCGTGCCCAAAACATTTATTAAAGAAGCTTCAAAGTGTAGAATGCAAAGCACTCAAACTTGAACGGGTCTTCCTACAAATGCATTTTGTCTTCGACCATATAATGAAGCTCAAATTGTACCTTAAAATGATCAGAGGAAAGTGGCTGCCACAAAATGTATGACAAGAAGCATTCCAGTTAAGAATAATTTGAAAAATGAGATTAAAATTAGATCAGATATGGACTTCCCTACACGTGCAAAAAACTATATCCTCTCAGATTACTTTGGCAACGTATACGCTTAGGCAAAACACGGGCATTACTGCTGACGAAAAGTCCGTATCTTCTTTGCCGTTCTTCTTCCCTACACCACACTGGGAACTTCAAAGGGCCCATTTTGAGATTGACCACACTGATTTTAAAAAAGGACAATATAAATATATTAGCAAGCAATGTTAAATCTCATATCGAAGAGAAGTATCCAAATCATTTAAAAATGTACACAGATGGGTCGTTAATTCAGAAAAATGCAGGCTCTGTTTATCTGATACCAGATTTAAAAGTAGAGAAATGTTTTTCACTGGGTAAAAAAAAATCATTTTTACTGTGGAACTTACTGTAATGTTGATGCCGTTGATTTATCTTCTTAATTTCCCACGATCTGTATTTCAAGTACTTTTTTGTGTTGATTCAAAGTCTGTACTGAAATCATTAGAATTGCAGAAAAGATCAGAAATCATAACTGAAATTAGCAATTTAATTCATGCTCTCTCTTTACAAGGCACTACAATTACTTTCACATTGTTCGTTTTATTATAACGATAAAGTAGACAGAGCTGCAAAACGAGGTGCAAAATGTAGCTCAGAGACTCTCACGATGATTTTTCACTTTCGGTTCAAGGACAATAAAGTGTAGTGGAATCATTTGCTTGAACCATATCCAGAATTTTTTTTTAAAGACTCTCACAATAAGCCTATTTACACAGGTTTTAGTATTGCGAACATTAAAACACACTCCCACATCAGCAGAAAGTTATCGTCCCTTATGTATAGGTGGAAAGTCGATGCTTTTACAACAGAAGTCAGTAAAAATGCCTCATGTGTTTGCGGACAGATCATAAAAGCTGATCGTATTCTCTCTTGTGCCTTTATAAAACGATTTATACCCATGCTTTCTGCATAATGATACTATAAGAAACATTTTTGAATCACCAGTATTAACCTATGAATTCTTTCTGTCTTTGTCAAAGAGTCCAATAAGTAAGTACTTATAGCTTCTCACATTTACCATCTCATACTTATGAAGTTACTTTTAAGTGAATCAATCATATAGCTATTGCTTAATCTACATAAAATATACGAAAGGACCATCTTCATCCGTCCCCTACCTCTCACTCTTCTCTCTCACATCAAAACCATCTGTAGTTTCCTAGTTTCATCGTTAGCGTTTGGTTTATTTGTCTGCTTTTGGGTTGATGGGGTGGTGTTTTTCTTTTTCATCTAATATCACCTAGAGTGGATAGACGTTAAATTCACACACACACACACACACACACACACACACACACACACACACCACGCACGCACGCACGCACGCACACGCACGCACGCACGCACGCACGCACGCACGCACAACACACACACACACACACACACACACACACACACACACACACACACACACACACACACACACACACTTAAATGCGACTATTACGCACTTCTAGTCCTTGTAGTCATGGAAGATCAGGCCACAAATATCACAATGGAGAGGTTGTGACAGGTCGGCATGATCGTTGAAGTCTGTGCCTCAGGTCTGACTGTGGCTTCAGAGTCATGGCATGAAGGAAAACAGCATTATGTCTGTGCCAGGTAAAGTAGGTTTAAACACAGCCTGACAGAGCTCGTTTTTTAACATATGAATGGTAAATGGAACTACGAAGTGACCACGTGAATATCACTCGAAAGAGTGGACACCGTATTGATATACTTCATAAATAGTTATTGATTCTGAATGGTTACTTCATGGTAGGTGTGTTCAGTGGGAAATGTGTCATAATTTTGCCATGCGGATCGTGATTCGCAGTTTGGATGTGGATCCACGTCACGTGTCTCCACCCATAGACAAATTGTCAAAAGTGTAATCAACATAATCATTAATGTAGCTTTTTTTTCTTTTTATGAACCATCTCATCTTCAATCCAAATGTGATAAAAGCTGTTTTTTTCTGAGCGACAGGTCTGAAAGGATATCTTGTCCAATAATTGCTGCTACTGTTTCCACCCCCAACTCACCATCGATTCTCAACTGCGAAGCTGACGGTTTGAGTTTGAACTATTTGTGGGACAAACAACCCTTACTGTCCACCAAGCCCTAAATAAGTACCCAATCTCAGTTCAAGAAACGTTAAGGCTGTAGAAGCAGAGAGAGGCGCTTTGCCCTTAACAATGTCATGACCTAGACACATGTAAACGTCAAGCAGTTCACCTGTCCCTACGGCCTTAAAGCTTTGATCATCAATAGAACCGTCGGGTCCTGTGATTTGAAAAGCCATCACTGGCAGGCTGTTCACACATCGCTGCACGCTCTTTCTGGTTCTGGTTGACTTCAATCGCTGATGTTCGAGTCTGTCCTGCTGGTGGTTGTCCAGTAAACAATGGGCTGAAACGTTCCCGTAAACAAACCTGACCTGGCTAGTGTTCATTCATCTGTGTGTGTGTCTATGTGTGTTTGTGTGTGTGTGTGTGTGTGTGTGTGTGTGTGTGTGTGTGTGTGTGTGTGTGTGTGTGTGTGTGTGTATGTTTGTGCGTGCGTGCATGCGCGCGCGCGCGCAAGTGTGTGTGTATGTGTGTGTGTTTGTTTGCGAGCACGTGTGTGTGTGTGTGTGTGTGTGTGTGTGTGTGTGTGTGTGTGTGTGTGTGTGTGTGTGTGTGTGTGTGTGTGATGTATAGTTATATAGCTTCTTTTACACACGCCACATTTGTTCTTCTGCTTTTCTTTGTCCCTTGAAACTAACTTCACTTTTGATGTCCATGCATCCTAACATGTGTGATATTCTCTCTCTCTCTCTCTCTCTCTCTCTCTCTCTCTCTCTCTCTCTCTCTCTCTCTCTCTTTGTGAGTGTGTATGTGTGTGTGTATGTGTGTGTGTGTGTGTGTGTGTGTGTGTGTGTGTGTGTGTGTGTGCGTGCGTGCGTGCGTACGTGTGTGTGTATATCTCTGTGTGTGTGTGTGTGTGTGTGTGTGTGTGTGTGTGTGTGTGTGTGTGTGTGTGTGTGTGTGTGGAGGAAGAGAAAAATGCACCGTTCTGATCACAATGCGTCATTTGTTTCCGTTGTTCTCTGGTGATGTATGGCGCCATCTGTGATCAAAAGACCATGTCAGTCTGGAATACATGTTAAGATCTGTTTGCTCATGTCAGTTGCAGGTGTTTCTGCGTGCATCAGCTCGGGCTATATGGACAAGTCATGAGCTTCCATTTTCTACATTTGCTTCCTTTTTTGTGTGTACCTTTAGTCTGCATGCGTGCCAGGTGAATGCGGACTACAAACAGCATTAAATCAGTGATAGGCATGCAAGTGTGTCACTATATGTGGAAACTTCATGTTCCTTATTTATAGTTTACTAATTCAATGGGAAAGAGACTTGTAGTCCTCAAGAGCAAAAGTGCCTTAAATGAATGTAAAATTACAATGTTCCTGGATACAACGAAATATCACCATACAAGTATAATACTGTTAACGACCAAAACTAACTGGGCGTAAGGAAATTGACTCTGATAAGTGACAGGCTCATACGTGGAGAAAAAAAAAAACAGAAAAAATCCCTGTCCTTGATATTAATAGGGGGAGATAGAAAGAATTAAAAAAACAAATGGGATGAATGACAGGATACAAGAAGTGAAGAAAGTAAGAGAGGATGAAGGAAAAAAAGACAGACAGACAGACGAAAGAAAGGCAGATGGAGAGAAGAAAAGAAGGAATGGAAAAAAGGAAATAAAGGAAAAAGTCAGTCAGACAGACAGACAGACAGACAGACAGACAGAAAGACTTCTCTGGATAAATTACATACCACTTGTCCGAACCCCAATTCTATGACAATCGAGTAGAGTATTAATTTGTCGCTGCTCAGCGCGTTTCTCCAGATCTTTTCGTCCAGCACCACCGCTTCAAACGACTCTTGACACTTCGCTTTATTGCTGTCCGTTGTCTGCCCTGGTTTGAGAGCTGGCTCATCATTAATAATTGCCTTGTCCAGCCCATCACTTGTTCTTCTTCACAGACAATCCTAGAGACACTGTCCCCTTCAGGCTGTGTAGACTTTGTTCGTTTTTGTACTCCCAGTTCTCATACAACAGGGTGTACTTTACAATGGGAACGAAGAAATGCTGTGTGTGTGTGTGTGTGTGTGTGTGTGTGTGTGTGTGTGTGTGTGTGTGTGTGTGCGTGCGTGCGTGCATGCGTGCGTGCGTGCGTGTGTGTGTGTGTGTGTGTGTGTGTGTGTGTGTGTGTGTGTGTGTGTGTGTGTGTGTGTGTGTGTGTCCGTCCATGGTCAAAATGTGTTCCACTCGCTCCAGACAAAACCACTGGGCCGATCTTTCTGAAAATTTGTAGGTATGTTTATCATGGGTCCAGGATGATGCCCGATGTGTTATTTTACAGTTCTAACCGTTACTAACAGCTATAACGGCCCATAACGGTTTCCCTTCTTTATGGAATATCTCAAAAAGTACTTAGCCAATCTCACTGAAAATTTGTAGGCATGTTCATTATGGGTCACGGATCATGCCCATTACTAACGGCTATAACGGCCCATAACGGTTTCCCTTCTTTACGGAATATCTCAAAAAGTACTTAGCCAATCTCACTGAAAATTTGTAGGCATGTTCATTATGGGTCACGGATCATGCCCATTACTAACGGCTATAACGTCCCATAACGGTTTCCCTTCTTTACGGAATATCTCAAAAAGAACTTAGCCAATCTCACTGAAAATTTGTAGGCATGTTCATTGTGGGTCACGGATCATGCCCGATGTTATTTTACCGTTATAGCCGTTACTAACGGCTGTAATGGCCCATAACGGTTTTTCTTCTTTATAGAATATCTTAGAAAGTTCTTTGCTGATCTTTCTGAAAATTTGTAGGTATGTTCATTAAGGGTCACGGATGATGCCCGATGTGTTATTGTAACCGTTATAGCCGTTACTAGCGGCTATAAAGGCCCATAACGGTTTTTCTTCTTTATGGAATATCTTAGAAAGTACTTGGCCGAACTTTCTGAAAATTTGAAGGTATGTTCATTATGGGTCTCGGATCATGCCCGATGCGTTATTTCACCGTTATAGCCGTTACTAACGGCTATAATGGTTTTTCTTCTTTATGGAATATCTCAGAAAGCACTTGGTCGATCTTTCTGAAAATGCGTAGGTATGTTCATTATGGGTCACGGATGATGCCCGATGTGTTATTTTTCTTCTTTATGGACAATCTCAGAAAGTACTTGGCCGA
>CM065729.1:36135423-36155423 GCA_033310375.1 Conus canariensis | reverse complement strand
TCTGTCTGTCTGTCTGTCTGTCTGTCTGTCTGTCTGTCTGTCTGTCTCTCTCTCTCTCTCTCTCTCTCTGTGAGTGGAGTGTGTGTGTGTGTGTGTGTGTGTGTGTGTGTGTGTGTGTGTGTGTGTGTGTGTGTGTGTGTGTGTGTGTGGTTTGTTTTCTCTGATTTTTTTCCCTACTGCTTCTTCTTCATCTTGCGATTTTTTTGATTGATGAATATTACGTGTATATAAATCACGAGCCAGTAGAATCATTATCGAGAAGAAAAAAAGAAGGGGTGGAGAATTCTGACTCAAGGTAAATTCTAATTAGAAAATTTGAAAGCAAAATCGTGTGCCTGATTGCTCATACATCACCCTAGGCACTCGTCCATTCCGAACGTGCTCTCTTCTCTCTCTCTCTCTCTCTCTCTCTCTCTCCTCTCTCTCTCTCTCTCTCTCTCTCTCTCTCTCTCCACAAATCACAAATACAGCAAAATAGTTAATTCACTTCTCGGTCATTAAGTTCGCAGAGAAATACCTCCGACAGAACACCAAGATATTGGCCCTGTTCAACATTATTCCGTAAAGAGTACCTGACTTATCTGCGTCGGCCTTTTATTTCTAAACAGCGACAACTGATTGTCAACCGTAACATAAATATAACTTCGAACACCAGGAAACGACGCCGACTTCAGTTCACGAATAGAGATGGCGTCATCGAGCGATTCATCCCAAAGCAAAAGCAGTCGACGGAAAGAAAATGGGGGTGGGGGTGGGTGGAAGGCGGGGATTGGAGGTGGGTGTGGGGGTGGAAGGCGGGGGTTGGGGGTGGGGAGTGGAAGCGTCTTCGAATGTTTCCAGCTATTCTGCATATAGACGGTGACATGTTGTCTCCTTCATCACATCACATATGCATATTCAATCGCTTTGTTCATTGGTTACCCAGTCAGTCAGACAGTCAGCGAGTACATGACGAAATATATGAATGAATGCGTTCATAAGGTGGTGAGTTAGTCAACGGGCAGGATTACACCCAGGGATAGATAGGCGTGGTTTCCTCTGAGGTGCATATACGCTTATACGCAGGTTTTCCTTTGATATATGGGAAAAATAATGTGACGTTGAATGTGTTGGTAGGCCCTTTGAGGAATAGACAGGTATTCCTTTGAGGTATGGGCAAAAGCAGGATTTCCTTTGAGGTATGGACAATAGCAGGATTTCCTTTGAGGTATGGACAATAGCAGGTATTCCTTTGAAGAAAAATAAACTCGAATTTCTCTTGAAATGTAAGGAATGTTTTCTATTTGAAAAATAGGGTTGATATTACCTTCAGGAAATGTTAGGAAGATACATAAAGACAAGTGCCAGATCACAAAATTAGAAAGGTCAAAGCAAAAGAAGAACGGCCTGGTTTTTCAAATCTTTCAAATCTGTTTATAAAGTTAGAGAGAGTTTTTCAACTGATTCCATGTCTTCTTGAAGAAAAAGATATACGTAAAGATGTGAGAGGGACCCAGCGAAGTACTGTCCTCAACTGCCGAACAAACCAGCTAGTAGCAATCCTGCACCACCTCTGGAAGCCTGTGCTGCGTTCACATATGGGGCAGCCATGTACTGAGCATTGCATTAAGACGTCAAGGGACATAATTGCTGCCTGGCAGATGCTATTGTGTAATGGCCACTGGATGTGACACGACAGAGCCTCCACAGGAGCGTCCCCATGGGTATACCAGCCCTTGTTTTATGACAGGATAGCCCACCGTCAAGCATCTGCCGTGTGCCTCCTGCAGCCTCGCTCGTTGCTGTTCAGCTGACAGGTGAAGACAGCACAACTCCAGACATGGCCAAGCTTTCGCCACATGAGGTCTTCCGCGCTCTCTCAAGAGGATCCCGAGTTACACTCTTTCTTGCTATCAACAGGATTTTTCTTATGGTCAGTGTCTCTGTCTGTTTGTGTGTCTGTGTGTAGGTGTGTCTGTGTGCCTGTGTGTCTGTCTGTCTGTCTGTCTGCTTGTCTGTGTGTCTGTCTGTCTGTTCTCTCTCTTCTCTCTCTCTCTCTCTCTCTCTCTCTCTCTTCCTCCGCCCCTCCAACTCTCTGTCTCTCCCTCCGCTCCCGCTTCCCCTGCAAGTGTTCCTTGTTTTCCACTTCTTCCAGTCATTATATCAAAGATCGAAAGCATTCTAACAAAAAAGTAAAAAAAAATTAAAAAAAAAGGGCTTCATCACTAGGAAGACGCTGCATCAAAGGAAGTCAGATGATCTAGAAAATTAAGAGGCGTACATTTACAATAAAAAAAAATGGATTCTTGTACATGAGCACTGTTACATGATTTTAGCGCGCGCGCGCGTACATACCTGTGTGTGTGTGTGTGTGTGTGTGTGTGTGTGTGTGTGTGTGTGTGTGTGTGTGTGTGTGTGTGTGTAAGCGCGCGCGCCCGCATGCGTGTGCGTGTGTGTGTGTGTGTGTGTGTGTGTGTGTGTGTGTGTGTGTCGTGTGTGCGTGTGTCTGTGTGTGTGTGTCTGTGTCTGTGTGTCTATGTCTGTGTGTTTGTATACCACTACGTAACATTTTCTCTGAATCTATGAGCCTTTCCTATGGATGTTGTCAACGCTATATCCTAAAGGGAATTGGAACGTCACAGCTCTGTCCCGCCCTTTGGAATACGGCATTTCTCTCTGTCCCGCCCTTTGGAATACGTCATTTCTCTATGTCCCACCCTTTGGAATACGGCATTTCTCTCTGTCCCGCCCTTTGGAATACGGCATTTCTCTCTGTCCCGCCCTTTGGAACACGACATTTCTCTCTGTCCCGCCCTTTGGAACACGACATTTCTCTCTGTCCCGCCCTTTGGAACACGACATTCTCTCTGTCCCTTTGGAACACACATTTCTCTCTGTCCCGCCCTTTGGAACACGACATTTCTCTCTGTCCCGCCCTTTGGAACACGACATTTCTCTCTGTCCGCCTTTGGAACACGACATTTCCTCTGTCCGCCTTTGGAATACGGCATTTCTCCCCGTTTGAAACACGAGGACACTGAGCACGAGTTGTTTGTGATCTTACACAATCCCCTGCTAACTCACCAAAGACCTTTTTAAACCGATCTGCTTTGATCTCCCTTATTTCCGTAAGGACTTCCCCAACTTTCTGATATACATGACCTTTTCTTCTCAGTTTTGTTCTAGAATTTCCATTCGTTCACACGATTCAAGGTCTACAGCAGGGATTCAAGGTCTACAGCAGGAATTGTTTCTGCTGCTCATTACTCAATTCCTTCCGCCCAAGACCATTCAAGACACATTCTTGTTGAAAGCTCCGTTTACACTGCTAAGCGCACAGCCTTGGTTGTTTCCCTCAGAATGGTTAGTCCCTCCGGACATGAGGACTTTCTCATGATCTCTGACCATTCTGCTTTGGAGACCATTGCTGGCCATAACTTCAAAACTCGTAAAAGTCCTGAATTTTTAAAAAGACTTTTCAACTGTCTGGAATCTAATGGTTACAGCATTTCGTTGTCGTTTGGGTTCCCGCTAAAGTTGGTATTTAATACAGTGATGTGACACAATCATCTTCATCCACACACCCGCACGCACGCACACACACACACACACACACACACACACACACACAACACACACACACACACACACACACTTACATACACAAAGACACAAAGACACACACACACACACACACACACACACACACACACACACACACACACGTGCGCGCGCGCATGCATGCGCGCACACACGCACTCACACACACACTTGCCATTTGCCGAGATGATTTATCCCCTGCTCAGATGTTTGCTTTTTATGTTGTTAAGCAGGTAAATATCTTTCCTGTTATCTAAAATTTCATTGTAAGATAGGTCTGCTTTTAAGCCATGTTGGTAGCCTTATGCATATGACATATGTACGAAAAAAATCCAAGCGAAATTCATGTTCCCCCTCACGATTCGTATGTCAGCAAACTCCACATAAACAAAAGCAAAGCCAGTGGCTCTGAACGAGCGAGTTCTCTTGAAACCTTTACTGCTGAGGCCACGTAGTCTTAAGGATGTGGTTTTTTTTTCTCTCTCAAATTACCTGTTTTGGAATAAACTTAACAGCTGAAAAAGCAAGCAAACAAGCGAACTCCCAGCTTTGTCCAAGTATCATACAGTGCGCAGATTCTGCAGCCTCCACAGTCTGTGCAAGAGGGACTCACCGAGAGAGTAAGGGCGAAACCTTGTGGTTCCCTAAAATAAGACAGTTGTCTGCTGATACTTATACGAGAGAGGTCAGCTACCATTTTGCCCTCCTAGACGTGGTTAAGTGAAAAACAACGCGCTCACTTCAATACACCGTATTTGGTGCCATCACCTATAACTCATGAGTAAGAACATTCTCTGTCTCTGTCTCTGCCTGCCTGCCTGCCTGCCTGCCTGCCTGTCTGTCTGTCTGTCTGTCTGTCTCCCCCTCTCTCTCTCCGACTGATCTAAGACAACATGATATTGAAACAGCCGATGGAGAGACTGCCAGACCCTTTCTTCGCAATCACAGGAAATGAATGACTTATGGCTTAATATGGAAATGACATCAGTGCTCTGGACTTTGAAAAAGAAGGAGAACGCTTTGCAGAAGGGTTGAAGTTTTGGGTTTGTTTCCTGACGAAAGAAAGCGTTTAGAAGCGAACCGTGCATTAAATTTGTGCTGGGCAGTGTGTGTGTGTGTGTGTGTGTGTGTGTGTGTGTGTGTGTGTGTGTGTGTGTGTGTGTGTGTGTGCGCGCGTGCCTTGGCAGTCTTGGGTGTGCGTATGCGTGCGTGCGTGCGTGCGTGCGTGCGTGCGTACGTGTGTGTATGTATGCGCGCGCGCGGCGCGCGGCGCGCCGCGCGCGGTGTGTGTGTGTGTGTGTGAGTGTGAGTGTGTGTGTGTGTGTGTGTGTGTGTGTGTGTGAGAGAGAGAGAGAGAGAGAGAGAGAGAGAGAGAGAAGAGAGAGAGAGAAACTGAAGGAGGAAAGGAGGAGTGAGGCTGTGGGAGGGAGTGGAGAGGTCCGCACACACACACACACACACACACACACACACACACACACACACACACACACACACACACACACAACACATGCATACACTTCTCTCTCTCTCTCTCTCTCTCTCTCTCTCTCTCTCTCTCTCTCTCTCTGTCTCTCTCTGTGGCATCTGTAGCCTTTGCAAAACTTAACTCATGTGCAAGCGGAAACCCAAGACCTGCATGGTAATAATAATATTAATGATAATAGCTATAATAATTGTAGTGATAATATGATAACGATAATGATAATAATAACAACAATGATAATAACGATGATGATATTAATAATAATAATAACAATAAGTGTAGTCGAACTATTGGTAAGACGCTTGCACGTAGGCATCCACGCACGCCCCCCCCCCCTCCCCCATCTTCACACACACACACACATACATACACACACTCACACACGCACGCACGCTCGCACGCATGCGCACGCGCACGCACGCGCGCGCGCGCGCGCCACACACACACACACACACACACACACACACACACACACACACGCCTACCTACCATTATGACATATACATCTGTAACAAAAAAACTGTTCGACGAGCACTGATCGCAAGCTGAGACGAAGCCAAGGGGAATCTGAAGAAATAAAGATAATAAAACAAGGCTGGAATAATATTCATACACAGCTGTTGTTTCATCGGGGCACTCCCCCCCCCCTCTCTCTCTCTCCCTTTCTCTCTCAATCTCTCCCTCCCTCCCTCCCCCCCCCCTCTGTCTCTCTCTTTCTCCCCCCTCTCTCTCTCTCTCTCTCTCTCTCTCTCTCTACCTCTCGGGGGATCACTTCCGGCTGGCGAAGTGTTGACACTGACTGACAGGAGCTGCGACATTTAAGTGAAGTTTCTCTGATCTGAGCCCCTACATCAACCCGGAGAGTACCTGGTCGTCATCAACCCGGAGAGTACCTGGTCGTCATCAACCCGGAGAGTACCTGGTCGTCATCATGCCGGAAGCTGCTTTAAGTTTTCGGTCAGTGTGCGGAGGATTTGTGCCGGTCTTCATACATTTCATGGCTCGACGAGCGTTGAAGAAGAAAGCCATGTTCTTTCGGACATTAAAACTACGCAAACGGGTACACGGTGTCATGGTTGGCTTGCTCCTGGCCTATTTGTACGCCGGCGTTTTTCTACATTGCTGTGGAGACGTGGAGCTGAACCCTGGACCTGGACCTGGCGGAAAGGCGGAAAGTCTTCGGCAGTCCCGCTTGAAGAGCACCAGTGACGGCTCTGCTGGAGCTTCTTCCCCTTCACGGACAGCCGGTGACCCGACGCTGAAGGACATCATGGCGACTCTTCACAGTAAGTTCAACGAAGTGAAGGAAGATATCCGACAAGTTAAAGACATGTTTGCTGGACTACGGGAAGAGATGATTGAACTGAAAGAGGAAGTGATAAATTTAAGAAGTGAAAATCAAACTCTGAAAGAACAAAATGAAAGACTGTGGGAAAAGGTTGAGAACTTAGAAATGAAGGCTGACAACTTGGAGGGACGGTCCAAAAGAAACAGTATCATCTTTTATGGTATCCCCCAACAGGAAAATGAAACTAAAGAGCAATGTGAAGGTGTGATTAGAGATCTACTGACGGACAAACTGGACCTGACACAGGACATTGACTTTGACCGACTCCACAGATTCAACAAAAAGAAAGATCCCCCTATTATTGGCCGGTGTACCTTTTTTAAGGACAAGGAAAGAATTCTTAGTAAGAGAAGTAACCTTTGGGGCAGCAACATATCCATTGGGGAAGATTTCTCCCCGCGGGTTAGGGAGATTCGGCGGAAACTTGTCCCTCATCTAAAGACAGCCAGAAAAGAAAATAAGAAGGCGACAATGGTTTTTGACCACCTGATTATTGACGGGAAGAAATTTGTGTTGGATCATCAACAAAACCTAATACCAATACAATAGGAATACGGCTGGCCAAGCACACATAAAGAATGGTATACATTGTTATGTCTTAAAAAAGATTTTGTTACTAAAGTTGTACATAACACAGAGGGAACAAACAAATTAGAGTCACCGCCTTCCTCTAGTTCTGACAGAATGTATTCACGTGCAAGTGGCGTTGCTCCCCGTGAGCTTGTGACAGAAGATGACACTGCAGCCATGTCAGCTCCCGATTGCGTGCGCGAGGATAGTGTGAACACGCTACCTTCCACCAGCGGTGTTGATGTGTATTTTGAGAGTGGTAGTGAGAACTGTACACAGCAAAGGAAGGGTGCATGCGTACGAGAGCGAGAAAGGAATACCGTGTGTGTGGATGGAAATCGTTTGTCATTTTTACATTGGAATGTCAATGGATTGTTATCGAAGATCGGTGATCCTAACTTTCTCTCTTATATAACATCGTTTGACATAGTTTGTCTTGTTGAAACTTTTGTTGATTGTTTACAACCTTTTTCTTTTCATACCCATGAAATTTTCTGTAAACCAGCTTTACAATTCACACATCAGGGAAGACGATCAGGGGGAATAATTTGTCTCGTAAAAAAAGAACTTTTGCAATATGTGAAAGCAATTGATGTTGATTACAACAATGTTATTATGTTTGTAATTTCTAGAAGTCTACTTAATTTGACCCAAGATTTTTTGTATGTATGTACATATGTACCCCCGGAAAATTCACCATACTACTCGTATTTTGATGTTGATAATGGTATACGTGCACTAGAAGATATTTTCACAGATAAGGTCTTTGGATTTCCTAATATGTATATTCTTTTAAGCGGAGACCTTAACAGCAGAACTTCTAATATCGGTCAGGATACAGGTGCTAATTGCAATGTTTATAGTGCATGTTTAAAAAATGGTTCTTTTCGTATTAAAAGGGAGTCTGAAGACAAAGTATTAAACAGATATGGTAAGTGTTTACTAAGCATGTGCACAGCTCTAGAATTATGCATTTTAAACGGAGTATGTAATGGCGACCGCCAAGGTCGTTTCACATACGTTTCTGATACAGGTAATAGTGTTAATGATTATTTCTTGGCCTCTGTTGATCTTTATGTATGTATTATGTCATTATGTTCTATGTATGTACAAGAACGCATTGAGTCCGATCACTTGCCTTTAGAGTTTCATGTGAACTTTTATCAGGACGATAAACTTCATAGGGATCAAGATAATGTGATTGAAAATTGTAAGTTTATTGAAAAATTTGTATGGCGGTAACAGAATGCTGATTTATTTCATGCACTGATGAACAGTGAAGGTACTAAATCTTTATTTGAAGCAGCAATTGACCTCATAGATGTGGATATTAACCTGGCATTGAATACGTTTAACAACTGTATGAGAAAACAAGCACAGTGTATGAAAACAAGGATCAGAATTGATGAAAGAACACGTAACGATGCATGGTTTGACCTAGAATGTCAAGTAGCTAAAATGTATACCAGAAAGCTTCTAAGAATATTTCGCAGAACATTGGATGTCACTGACAGGTCGAATTATTGTATATCTCGAAGAGAATATAAGAAGCTATTACAGAAGGAAAAAGAATACAACACTTGTTTATTAAATAATCTTGTTAATTCGGTGGATGATACCAATGATTTTTGGCGTAATGTACATAGGGTGTCATTCAAGGTGTCTCGCACACATAATGCGATTTCTGTTAACGAGTGGCATAGACATTTCAAAAACCTCCTTGAAAAAGATGTTGACAGCACAATAGAAACAGAAACGGTAAATTATTCGGAAAGCACAGATGAAATTAGTTTTCTGGATGATCCAATCTTCAAAGAGGAAGTTATAGTAGCTATAAAGAAGTTGAAAAACGACAAATCTGCTGGTCCAGATGGCTTAATTGGAGAAATGTTTAAAAATGGTGGCGAGACTATTGTTGAGTTCCTTGTTAAATTTTTCAATGCTCTTTTTGACAGAGGAATATACCCTGAAGGTTGTGGAATCAATCATAGTGCCATTGTTTAAAAAAGGAAATGTTAATGATCCTGGCAACTACAGAGGAGTGTCACTTTGTGACATTGGCAGCAAGCTATATAGTTCTATTATAAACTACAGGTTGCAGATGTGGGTAGAACAGTACAATATCACTGACGAATATCAGGCTGGTTTTAAGAAAGGATACTCTACAGTGGACCACATGTTTACATTATTAGCAATTGTACAGAAGCAGTTTTCATTAAATCGTAAATTCTACGTTGCTTTTATTGATTTTGAGAAGGCCTTTGATTCTGTTTCAAGGAAACTTCTATGGCCAGTTCTTCAAAAGAATGGTGTAAAGGGAAGCTGTTTCGGTGTATAAAAATATGTATTCTAATGTGAAAGCAAAAGTAAGAGTGGGCAGTGAACTCACAGACTGTATTTTGTGCACACAGGGTGTGAAACAGGGAGATGCTTGTAGTCCTGTATTATTTTCGTTATTTATAAATGAATTGGCCACAGAAATAATTGAAAAGGGACGTAATGGAGCCACACTATCACCTGAAATCTTCGAATTATTTATCTTGTTACTAGCTGATGATATTGCTTTGTTATCAGAAACTCCTGTTGGACTCCAAACCCAGTTAATTAACCTCCATAATGCAGCTGCAAAGCTTCAACTTAAGATAAATATGGAAAAGAGCCGCGTTGTAGCTTTTCGAAAAGGTGGATACCTGGCAGCAAGGGAGAGATGGTTTTTAAATGGCGAGGCAATGGGTGTTGTGAATTGTTACAAATATCTTGGCATCTATTTCACTACCCGTCTTAGTTTTTCACCTGCCTGTCAGGACCTTGCAAGCAGAGCAAAACATGCGGTACTACGTATATTGAGAAAATTGTATATGCTTAATAACAACTCTTTGGTTGTGTTACTTAAACTTTTTGATGCGCAAGTCCAACCAATTGCTCAGTATGGAGCAGAGTTATGGGGTATGGATAAAGCTGTTGCTGAAATAGAAAAAGTTCACTTGTTTGCTTTAAAAAGATTCTTGGAGTGCAACCAAAACGCCAAATGATTTTGTGTATGGGCATACAGGTCGATATCCTATGTACATCAACTCCTATTTACGATGCATTAGTTATGGTTGAAAATTCTGCGTGTGGAGAGAAAAGATTACCATATAAGGCGTAAAAAGTTGCTTAGTTTAGAATTAAAAGCTAAGAAAAATTGGGCGTCAGACATTCGAGATTTTTTGTATCAAAATGGTCGGGTTCGTCTGGTCAATCAAGGTGTGGAATATGTCAATATCTTTTTAAAAGAACTACGTCAAAGGTTGATTGATAACCGATGGCAAATATGTGAGAACACGTTCAAAATAGTGACAGGTATGCTTTTTATAGAACATTTAAATCATCTAGGAATGTGAAGCGTATCTTTTGCTGGACATTGATAGGCATTGAAGACCTATATGGCAAATGAGATTGGAATAGCCGATATATCCGCACAGAAGAATCGGTATACTAATGTTGATGAAGAGCTATTATATGTCCATTATGTAAGAATGCCAAAGAGGATGAACAACAGTTTTTGCTGTGCTGCCCTGTCTTCCAAGATTTACGAAATGATTTTATTCCCCTAAATATCTAAAAAGCCATGCCTTTTAAAGTTGTATTGCTCATGGCAAATCGGAACGAAATATATGAAGAATGTTTGCTATATTGTATACAGCATTAAAAGACGTACTATACTACTCAGCTAAGTATTCTTAGATTACCCAGTCAGAACGGATAATGCCAACTGTCATGTCATTTGAATATTGTCTACCTATTCGCTGTTTATGCAAAAGTGTATTGTCCAGTATTGTACCCCCTTCAGAAGGGGCTATGGCCTATACTGAATAAACTTCCGCTTCCGCTTCGCTTCTGTCTACCTTTCTCTCTTTCTTTCTCTCTTACCCTTGTCTGGTTTTTGTTTTTCCGTTGTCTGCCTGCAGCTGTTGGTTATCTCTACCTTTCTGTCTGTCTGTCTCTGTCTGTATCTACCTGTCTCTGTCTGTCTGTCTGTCTGCCGGGTTTCCACCAAAAGAGGACATTAAAACAAAAGGCAGCAGAAACAAAGACAGAATTGTTCCACCAAAGTTAACTCCTGTTTTTCCAATTCTGTTTAAACCTATAGAACTGCAACACTTCTTACATTCATGAAGCAGACAGAACAAGGTAAGGGGGGGGGGGGTGGTAGAGGTGGCCGAGGATGGGAGGATGAGAGCGTAAAAGATCTTGCATCTATAAACAGAAACTATAACCCCCAAGAGAGAGAGAGTGAAGAAAGAGAAGAGAGAGAGAGAGAAGAAGAGAGAGAGAGAGAGAGGAGAGAAGAGAGAGAGTTTGACATTTCAGCGTTATTACAAGAAAGGCATTAGCGGTAAGAACAATCTGATATTATTTACATTTTGAGAGAGAGAGAGAGAAGAGAGAGAGAGAGAGAGAGAGAGAGAGAGATGTTTATGACATGACACATTTACGTGTGTGTGTGTGGTGTGGTGTGTGTGTGGTGTTTGCGGCGCTGCGTGCGTGCGTGCGTGCGTGCGTGCGACTGCGTGCGTGCGTGCGTCGTGCGTGCGTGTGGTGTGTGTGGTGTGTGTGTGTTGTGCGCGCGCGCGCGCGCGCTACGTGGATTATTCGTTTAAATCTGGCTTTTTAGTTAATACAGATGTTCTCTGTCATAGATTGTTTTCTTGTTTTAATTCTGTCCTTTAAAGGTCACTCAAATTCAAACTTCAGTTATTAAAAACATGTATTATACTTCTAATTTATTTGCCAGAGCTATTAACAGCTTTCTTGAAAATTTGGTCATTCCTGAGTTGAGAGAGAGAGAGAGAGAGAGAGAGAGAGAGGAGAGAGAGAGAGAGAGAGAGAGAGAGACGAAGACAGACAGACAGCAACAGACAGAGACAGGACAAGACAGGCAAAGACAGAAAGAGAAAGAGAAAGACAGAAATAGAACACGTCAGATAGAAAGACTGGGTCAGTGGAGATGGGGTGGGTGTGGAAACAGGGCAGGGGGTACGAGAGAGACAGAGTGGTATTGGGGTGACAAGACTGACCGAGTGGTATGGGGGTGACAAGACTGACCGAGTGGTATGGGGGTGACAAGATTAACAGAGTGGTATGGGGGTGACAAGACTGACAGAGTGGTATGGGGGTGCAGACTGACAGGTGGTTGGGTGACAAGACTGACAGGGTGGTATGGGGGTGACAAGACTAAGAGTGGTATGGGTGACAAGATGAAGTGGTATGGGGGTGACAATATTAACAGAGTGGTATGGGGGTGACAAGATTAACAGAGTGGTATGGGGTGACAAGTCTGACAGAGTGGGGGTGACAAGACTGACCGAGTGGTATGGGGGTGACAAGACTGACAGGGTGGTATGGGGGTGACAAGACTGACAGAGTGGTATGGGGGTGACAATATTAACAGAGTGGTATGGGGGTGACAAGACTGACAGGGTGGTATGGGGGGTGACAAGACTGACAGAGTGGTATGGGGGTGACAAGACTGAACAGGGTGGTATGGGGGTGACAAGACTGACAGGGTGGTATGGGGGTGACAAGACTGACAGGGTGGTATGGGGGGTGACAAGACTGACAGGGTGGTATGGGGGTGACAAGACTGACAGGTGGTATGGGGGGTGACAAGACTGTACAGAGTGGTATGGGGGTGACAAGACTGTACAGAAGTGGTATGGGGGTGACAAGACTGACAGGGTGGTTATGGGGGTGACAAGACTGACAGGGTGGTATGGGGGTGACAAGACTGACAGGGTGGTATGGGGGGACAAGACTAGACAGAGTGGTAGGGGGTGTGACAGATCTAGACGAGTGGTATGGGGGTGACAATATTAAGAGAGTGGTATGGGGGTGACAAGATTGACAGGAGTGGTATGGGGGTGACAAATTAAGAGGTGGTATGGGGGTGACAAGTATGTACAGGGTGGTATGGGGGTGACAAGTATAGAGAGTGTATGGGGGTGACGACGATTAACGAGTGGTATGGGGGTGACAAATTAAGAGAGTGGTATGGGGGTGACAATATTAACAGAGTGGTATGGGGGTGACAATATTAAGAGAGTGGTATGGGGGTGACAATATTAACAGGTGGTATGGGGGTGACATAATTAAGAGGTTGTATGGGGGTGACGAGATTAACAGAGTGGTATGGGGGTGACAAGATTAACAGAGTGTTGGGGTGATGGGGTGACAGATTAACAGAGTGGTATGGGGGTGACAATATTAACAGAACAATATGGGGGTGACAATATTAACAGAATGATATGGGGGTGACAAGATTAACAGCGTGGTATGGGGGTGACAAGATTAACAGAGTGTGTATGGGGGTGACAAGATTAACAGAGTGGTATGGGGGTGACAAGATTAACAGGGTGGTATGTGGGGGTGACAATATTAAGAGAGTAGTATGGGGTGACAATATTAAAGAGTGGATGGGGGTAACAAGATTAACAGAGTAGTATGGGGGTGAAAATATTAAGAGAGTGGTATGGGGGTGACAATATTAAGAGCGTAGTATGGGGGTGACAAGATTTAGAGAGTAGTATGGGGGTGACAAGATTAACAGAGTGATATGGGGGTGACAAGATTAACGAGTGGTATGGGGGGTGACAATATTAAGAGAGTGGTATGGGGGTGACAAGATTAAAGTAGTGGTATGGGTGGTGACAATATTAACAGAGTGGTATGGGGCTGACAATATTAAGAGAGTGGTATTTGGGTGACAATATTAACAGGTGGTTATGGGGGTGACAAGATTGACAGAGTGGTATGGGGGTGACAAGTCTGACAGAGTGGTATGGGCGTGACAAGATTAACAGAGTGGTATGGGGTGACAATATTAAGAGAGTGGTTATGGGGGTGACAATATTAAGAGAGTGGTATGGGGGTAACAAGACTGACAGAGTGGTATGGGGGCGACAATATTAAGAGAGTGGTATGGGGGTGACAATATTAAGAGAGTGGTATGGGGGTGACAATATTAAGAGAGTGGTACGGGGGTGGCAATATTAAGAGAGTGGTATGGAGGTGACAATATTAAGAGAGTGGTATGGGGCTGACAATATTAAGAGAGTGGTATGGGGCTGACAGTATTAAGAGAGTGGTATGGGGTGACAATATTAAGAGAGTGGTATGGGGCTGACAATATTAAGAGAGTGGTATGGGGCTGACAATATTAAGAGAGTGGTATGGGGCTGACAATATTAAGAGAGTGGTATGGGGCTGACAATATTAAGAGAGTGGTACGGGTGGTGACAATATTAAGAGAGTGGTATGGGGGTGACAATATTAAGAGAGTGGTATGGGGCTGACAATATTAAGAGAGTGTTATGGGGCTGACAATATTAAGAGAGTGGTATGGGGCTGACAATATTAAGAGAGTGGTATGGGGCTGACAAGATTAACAGAGTGGTATGGGGGTGACAATATTAACAGAGTAGTATGGGGCTGACAATATTAAGAGAGTGGTATGGGGGTGACACGATTAACAGAGTGGTATGGGGGTGACAATATTAACAGAGTGGTATGGGGCTGACAAGATTAACAGAGTGGTATGGGGGTGACAATATTAACAGAGTGGTATGGGGGTGACAGTATTAACAGAGTGGTATGGGGGTGACAAGATTAACCGAGTGGTATGGGGGTGACAAGATTAACAGAGTGGTATGGGGGTGACAAGATTAACAGAGTGGTATGGGGGTGACAAGATTAAAAGAATGATATGGGGGTGATAAGATTAACCGAGTGGTATGGGGGTGACAATATTAACAGAATGGTATGGGGGTGACAATATTAACAGAGTGGTATGGGGGTGACAATATTAGCAGAGTGGTATGGGGGTGACAATATTAACAGAGTGGTATGGGGGTGACAATATTAACAGAGTGGTATGGGGGTGACAATATTAACAGAGTGGTATGGGGGTGACAATATTAACAGAGTGGTATGGGGGTGACAAGATTAACAGAATGGTATGGGGGTGACAAGATTAACAGAGTGGTATGGGGGTGACAAGATTAACAGAGTGGTATGGGGGTGACAATATTAACAGAATGATATGGGGGTGACAAGATTAAAAGAATGGTATGGGGGTGACAAGATTGAATTCTATGTAAACAAGGAACATTGAACTTAGTTGCAACAATACTTGTATAACATCTCTCACTTCGTCGACAAAATCACAAGAACTACCGAATCAGAAAAGGCAATAGCCTGGAAACGCAGAACTCTTAGGGGGTTTCCATTACGTTTATATGGAAGCACTTCTCATCAGCAGAATGCCTGTCGAGGCGTTGTGCTAGGTTGGCCAGTTCCTGCTCTTCTCCTGCTAGCACCTTGACAAATGCTCTGCTGCACTCGGCATGGAGATCAGCGCCGAAAAGACAAAACTGATGACCAGCAGCACCAACGGCATCAGAGCTGACATCGCTATTAAGAGAGAAAAACTGCAGACAGTTCAGAGCTTCAAATACCTCGGGGCAATAGTTTTAGATGAGGAATCAAAACTTGAAGTACTCTCAAGAGCTGCGCAAACGACAGCATGGCCAGCCAGACTGAGACCCATCTGGAATGACAGAAACATCACAATCAGTTCAAAGATCGGACTGATGCGCTCCCTGGTCATCGCCATATTTCTCTGCGCCTGACACCTGAACTGGACAGAAGGATTCAGGCATTCCCAGCCTGGAGGTCCAGACCACTGTAAGGCTAGCCATCGGACTGTACGAAGACAGTATTGTCCACAGTGAAAAGAAGGAAAATGAGATGGTATGGTCATGTATCAAGATCTACTGGGCTGGCCATTGGACGAAGACAGTATTGTCCACAGTGAAAAGAAGGAAAATGAGATGGTATGGTCATGTATCAAGATCTACTGGGCTGGCCATTGGACGAAGACAGTATTGTCCACAGTGAAAAGAAGGAAAATGAGATGGTATGGTCATGTATCAAGATCTACTGGGCTGGCCATTGGACGAAGACAGTATTGTCCACAGTGAAAAGAAGGAAAATGAGATGGTATGGTCATGTATCAAGATCTACTGGGCTGGCCAAAACCATTCTATCGTAGAACGGTGGGAGGAGGCAGAAGGAACCGGAAGACAAGAAAGAGACGGGAGGACAACATCAGTGCATGGACTGGCCTCACACTCAGTAACTGCCTGAAGACAGAGAAAGAGATGGAAGGCCAACATCAGTGCATGGACTGGCCTCACACTCAGCAACTGCCTGAAGACAGAGAAAGAGATGGAAGGCCAACATCAGTGCATGGACTGGCCTCACACTCAGCAACTGCCTAGGAGCGACTGGGAACCGGGAGGAGTGGAGGAAGCTGGTTGCAAAGTCTTCTGTGGCGCCCCAACGGTCTTCAAGACTCCAGGATAGGTGATAGGTGATAGGCGATAGGTAACTTCTCATCAGCAGATGACCAGGATCAAGTTGCAATCCTGATGAGCTGTACGCAGAGCGAAACAGTTGTCGCCTGGTGATATTGCATGGGGGAATTTGATGCACATACCAAACTCACTGGGGAAAATGCTTCTCGTACCTCTTTCTTTCATGCAAAGGTATTTGTGATGTTTAAGTAATATATATCCCTGTGATAGCCTTTGACGTTTTCGTCGCCGTGTTCAGCATACGGAAGGCCTAACAGCGAGGTTTCACCGCTGTTTGTAATAGTGCATGTCTTGCATCATCCTTGAAGTCCTTTCGACTTGTGCAGCACAGTTTCTCAAGCCAGAAAAAAACAAAAGAAAGAAATTAAGATTGTCTAAAAGTGTGTGCGCGCGCGCCCACTCACTCAGTCATTCACACACACACACCACACACACACACACACACACACACACACACACACACACACACACACACACACACACACACACACACACACACACACACACACACATGCTCTCTCTCCCTCTCCCTCTGTCTCTCTCTGTCACACACACACACACACACACACACACACACACACACACACACACACACACACACACTTACTAGCATACGCACGTGCGCGCGCGCACACGCACACACGCGCGCACACACACACACACACACACACACACACACACACACACACACACACACACACACACACACACACACACGACTGTCCGCTCACCTAGACATGCATGTGTGCATACTCAAACACACATGCTTCCACTAGCAATGTTGATAATACATGGAGCCACCGTGAAATCTGTTGGACATGAGCACCAAACAAGATTTGGAGTTATCCAAGATGCTTAACCCCGGTGACGTATTTCCGCCTGTGCACCAGACGATTCCATGGCCCCAGCGGGTGAATAGGGAAATCAGCCAGACAACAGGGAACCAAATACAGATAGCTGAAAAGACTTGCCTTGCATGAGAAACCAGCACAGAGAGAGAGAGAGAGAGAGAGAGAGAGAGAGAGAGAGAGAAGAGAGAGAGAGAGAGAGAGAGAGAGAGAGAGAGAGATGTACAACAAGGGAATAGAACAAGCATACAATAAGGTTGCTTACGTCTTCCTCCAAAAACAAACAAACAAACAAACAAAAAACCCATCAACCAACCAACCAAACAAACAAAAAAACAGAAACAGCATTCAGGAAACAAACTAATCCCCTTCTCTCTCATCCCTTCCCAAGTACATCTATGGAAATCACAATTCTAATTCGGTGTAATATTTACATATGTATACACTTACGCGCACACATACAACATACATTCCTAACAAGCTTTACATACATCCAAACAAACATGAAGTATTGCAGGTTTACAGCAGACAGTATTTAGAAAGTGAAACTAGTTTGGAAGAAAAGTAATATTAACACTAGCATCGCATTTCAAAAGGTACAGGACCGGCACACTTTCATATGCGCACGTGCAGTGCACCCACATACCTCCTCCGTCCCTCACTCACACACACACACACACACACACACACACACACACACACACACACACACACACACACACACACACACACACACACACACACACATGCGCGGGCACACGCACACACACAGTGAGGCAAGAGAGAGAGAGAGAGAGACAGACAGACAGACAGACAGACAGACAGACAGACAGACAGGCACACAGACAGACAGACGAGAAAAGAGAGAGAGAGAGAGAGAGAGAGAGAGAGAGAGAGAGAGACCATGTATGACCGGCATGGAATAGTATTATATGATTGATTATGGGAATCAATTGATATTGTTAGTGTCTTGCCATAGGGTGTGCGATGAGAGAGGTAGAGAGAGAGAGAGAGAGAGAGAGAGAGAGAGAGAGAGAGAGAGAGAGAGAGAGAGAGAGAGATGGATACGGATGATATTATCGGATATACGATAATAATTTGATAATTTATTAATTATAGGATATGGCCCGTGATGAAGGGGGTTTAGATGTTTGTCCATCTGTGTGTGTGTGTGTGTGTGTGTGTGTGTGTGTGTGTGTGTGTGTGTGTGTGTGTGTGTGTGTGTGTGTGTGTGTGTGTGTGTGTGAGAGAGAGAGAGAGAGAGAGAGAGAGAGAGAGAGAGTAGCACTTTTCGTTAATTTCTTTATATCGCTTTATTTCTCTCTGTCCGTCTCCCTTCTTTTCTTTCTTCGTCCCTTTGCTTTCGTCCCATTCCCAATTCGTCCCTTTGCTTTCGTCCCATTCCCAATTCGTCCCTTTGCTTTCGTCCCATTCCCAATTCGTCCCTTTGCTTTCGTCCCATTCCCAATTCGTCCTTTGCTTTCGTCCCATTCCCAATTCGTCCTTTGCTTTCGTCCCATTCCCAATTCGTCCCTTTGCTTTCGTCCCTTCCCATTCGTCCCTTTGCTTTCGTCCCATTCCCAATTCGTCCCTTTGCTTTCGTCCCATTCCCAATTCGTCCCTTTGCTTTCGTCCCATTCCCAATTCGTCCCTTTGCTTTCGTCCCATTCCCAACTTTTCCTTTTTGTGCTTTTTCTTCTCTTACCAATGACACTACCACACACACTTCTTCCTTTTCTTCTGTCCTTTCAGTAATTTGGCAGCTGTCCCTTGTGTTCCTTTTCTTCCTCCTCGCCTCCTCTTCTGACTTTCTCGTCCTTCTCCTCCTTCCTCTTGCTTTTCTAGTTCCTTCTTTATTGCCCCCCCCCCCCCCCCCCTTCTTTCTTCTTGCATCCATTCAATGTTGTAAAAAAGACGTCGTTACAAATGTCAATATTGTCGAGTATAAATGGATAGCTATGAAATGATAGTGATGCAAATTGATAAATGGACAAATGATTTCTATGTATGCGACTTGTATATATATATGTGTGTGTGTGTGTGTGTTGTGTGTGTGTGTGTGTGTGTGTGTGTGTGTGTGTGTGTGTGTGTGTGTGTGTGTGTGTGTGTGTGTGTGTGTGTGTGTGTGTGTGTGTTGTTTATGGCCACTCTTAATTTATCTTTGGAGATAATAAAATGTTCTTGACTCGACTTGATATCCCGGATCCTCGCCATAGCAGTTGGAGCAAGGAGATTTGTAGGCTCATCAGCCTATGACCTCATGAAAAAGTCGCCATTTCAGGACAGAAGACGCCCAGAACCCTGAAGGCAATGGCGGAGGCAGCCGAAAAGAGTTCCAGCCGGATCTGGTCGAGGAGGAACAACAGTGAACTTCATAAGGTTTACATTTCCTTTTTTAGAACAGGTTTCCCGTCAGCAGTGGGGTAAGACATCCGTCTAAAAAGGCACGCCTTAAGATGCCCACCCATCCCACAGTTGCGGGTTCGAATCCCGGCAGCGCCAGGTAAAAAGAAAAAAAGCTGGCAGAAGAAGGGCATCTGGGAGTCATGACCACCTCAGAGTGTTTGGAGTTTAGGACCGAAACACTTGTCTGAGGGGGTTTCTTCTCTGAAGACCTTCTGCTGGCAAGCTCTCCCTACAGTTTCTTTGTATATATATATATATATATGTGTGTGTGTGTGTGTGCGTGTGCGTGTGTGTAACTGACGACGTACGTTGCTAACTAACTTTCAGTGACGTTGCTCAACTCACCA
>CM065729.1:36120423-36132923 GCA_033310375.1 Conus canariensis | reverse complement strand
GTATGGGGGTGACAATATTAACAGAGTGGTATGGGGGTGACAAGACTGACAGAGTGGTATGGGGGTGACAAGACTGACAGGGTGGTATGGGGGTGACAAGACTGACAGGGTGGTATGGGGGTGACAAGACTGACAGGGTGGTATGGGGGTGACAAGACTGACAGGGTGGTATGGGGGTGACAAGACTGACAGGGTAGTATGGGGGTGACAAGACTGACAGAATGGTATGGGGGTGACAATATTAACAGAGTGGTATGGGGGTGACAAGACTGACAGAGTGGTATGGGGGTGACAAGACTGACAGGGTGGTATGGGGGTGACAAGACTGACAGGGTGGTATGGGGGTGACAAGACTGACAGGGTGGTATGGGGGCGACAAGACTGACAGAGTGGTATGGGGGTGACAAGACTGACAGAGTGGTATGGGGGTGACAATATTAAGAGAGTGGTATGGGGGTGACAAGACTGACAGGGCGGTATGGGGGTGACAAGACTGACAGGGTGGTATGGGGGTGACAAGACTGACAGGGTGGTATAGGGGTGACAAGATAGACAGATGTGGGGGTGACACGATTAACCGAGTGGTATGGGGGTGACAATATTAAGAGAGTGGTATGGGGGTGACAATATTAACAGAGTGGTATGGGGGTGACAATATTAAGAGAGTGGTATGGGGGTGACAATATTAACAGAGTGGTATGGGGGTGACAATATTAAGAGAGTGGTATGGGGGTGACGAGATTAACAGAGTGGTATGGGGGTGACAAGATTAACAGAGTGGTATGGGGGTGACGAGATTAACAGAGTGGTATGGGGGTGACAATATTAACAGAACAATATGGGGGTGACAATATTAACAGAATGATATGGGGGTGACAAGATTAACAGCGTGGTATGGGGGTGACAAGATTAACAGAGTGGTATGGGGGTGACAAGATTAACAGAGTGGTATGGGGGTGACAAGATTAACAGGGTGGTATGGGGGTGACAATATTAAGAGAATAGTATGGGAGTGACAATATTAATAGAGTGGCATGGGGGTAACAAGATTAACAGAGTAGTATGGGGGTGAAAATATTAAGAGAGTGGTATGGGGGTGACAATATTAAGAGCGTAGTATGGGGGTGACAAGATTTAGAGAGTAGTATGGGGGTGACAAGATTAACAGAGTGATATGGGGGTGACAAGATTAACCGAGTGGTATGGGGGTGACAATATTAAGAGAGTGGTATGGGGGTGACAAGATTAACGAGTGGTATGGGGGTGACAATATTAACAGAGTGGTATGGGGCTGACAATATTAAGAGAGTGGTATTTGGGTGACAATATTAACAGCGTGGTATGGGGGTGACAAGATTGACAGAGTGGTATGGGGGTGACAAGTCTGACAGAGTGGTATGGGCGTGACAAGATTAACAGAGTGGTATGGGGTGACAATATTAAGAGAGTGGTATGGGGGTGACAATATTAAGAGAGTGGTATGGGGGTAACAAGACTGACAGAGTGGTATGGGGGCGACAATATTAAGAGAGTGGTATGGGGGTGACAATATTAAGAGAGTGGTATGGGGGTGACAATATTAAGAGAGTGGTACGGGGGTGGCAATATTAAGAGAGTGGTATGGAGGTGACAATATTAAGAGAGTGGTATGGGGCTGACAATATTAAGAGAGTGGTATGGGGCTGACAGTATTAAGAGAGTGGTATGGGGCTGACAATATTAAGAGAGTGGTATGGGGCTGACAATATTAAGAGAGTGGTATGGGGCTGACAATATTAAGAGAGTGGTATGGGGCTGACAATATTAAGAGAGTGGTATGGGGCTGACAATATTAAGAGAGTGGTACGGGGGTGACAATATTAAGAGAGTGGTATGGAGGTGACAATATTAAGAGAGTGGTATGGGGCTGACAATATTAAGAGAGTGTTATGGGGCTGACAATATTAAGAGAGTGGTATGGGGCTGACAATATTAAGAGAGTGGTATGGGGCTGACAAGATTAACAGAGTGGTATGGGGGTGACAATATTAACAGAGTAGTATGGGGCTGACAATATTAAGAGAGTGGTATGGGGGTGACACGATTAACAGAGTGGTATGGGGGTGACAATATTAACAGAGTGGTATGGGGCTGACAAGATTAACAGAGTGGTATGGGGGTGACAATATTAACAGAGTGGTATGGGGGTGACAGTATTAACAGAGTGGTATGGGGGTGACAAGATTAACCGAGTGGTATGGGGGTGACAAGATTAACAGAGTGGTATGGGGGTGACAAGATTAACAGAGTGGTATGGGGGTGACAAGATTAAAAGAATGATATGGGGGTGATAAGATTAACCGAGTGGTATGGGGGTGACAATATTAACAGAATGGTATGGGGGTGACAATATTAACAGAGTGGTATGGGGGTGACAATATTAGCAGAGTGGTATGGGGGGTGACAATATTAACAGAGTGGTATGGGGGTGACAATATTAACAGAGTGGTATGGGGGTGACAATATTAACAGAGTGGTATGGGGGTGACAATATTAACAGAGTGGTATGGGGGTGACAAGATTAACAGAATGGTATGGGGGTGACAAGATTAACAGAGTGGTATGGGGGTGACAAGATTAACAGAGTGGTATGGGGGTGACAATATTAACAGAATGATATGGGGGTGACAAGATTAAAAGAATGGTATGGGGGTGACAAGATTGAATTCTATGTAAACAAGGAACATTGAACTTAGTTGCAACAATACTTGTATAACATCTCTCACTTCGTCGACAAAATCACAAGAACTACCGAATCAGAAAAGGCAATAGCCTGGAAACGCAGAACTCTTAGGGGGTTTCCATTACGTTTATATGGAAGCACTTCTCATCAGCAGAATGCCTGTCGAGGCGTTGTGCTAGGTTGGCCAGTTCCTGCTCTTCTCCTGCTAGCACCTTGACAAATGCTCTGCTGCACTCGGCATGGAGATCAGCGCCGAAAAGACAAAACTGATGACCAGCAGCACCAACGGCATCAGAGCTGACATCGCTATTAAGAGAGAAAAACTGCAGACAGTTCAGAGCTTCAAATACCTCGGGGCAATAGTTTTAGATGAGGAATCAAAACTTGAAGTACTCTCAAGAGCTGCGCAAACGACAGCATGGCCAGCCAGACTGAGACCCATCTGGAATGACAGAAACATCACAATCAGTTCAAAGATCGGACTGATGCGCTCCCTGGTCATCGCCATATTTCTCTGCGCCTGACACCTGAACTGGACAGAAGGATTCAGGCATTACCAGCCTGGAGGTCCAGACCACTGTAAGGCTAGCCATCGGACTGTACGAAGACAGTATTGTCCACAGTGAAAAGAAGGAAAATGAGATGGTATGGTCATGTATCAAGATCTACTGGGCTGGCCATTGGACGAAGACAGTATTGTCCACAGTGAAAAGAAGGAAAATGAGATGGTATGGTCATGTATCAAGATCTACTGGGCTGGCCATTGGACGAAGACAGTATTGTCCACAGTGAAAAGAAGGAAAATGAGATGGTATGGTCATGTATCAAGATCTACTGGGCTGGCCATTGGACGAAGACAGTATTGTCCACAGTGAAAAGAAGGAAAATGAGATGGTATGGTCATGTATCAAGATCTACTGGGCTGGCCAAAACCATTCTATCGTAGAACGGTGGGAGGAGGCAGAAGGAACCGGAAGACAGAGAAAGAGACGGGAGGACAACATCAGTGCATGGACTGGCCTCACACTCAGTAACTGCCTGAAGACAGAGAAAGAGATGGAAGGCCAACATCAGTGCATGGACTGGCCTCACACTCAGCAACTGCCTGAAGACAGAGAAAGAGATGGAAGGCCAACATCAGTGCATGGACTGGCCTCACACTCAGCAACTGCCTAGGAGCGACTGGGAACCGGGAGGAGTGGAGGAAGCTGGTTGCAAAGTCTTCTGTGGCGCCCCAACGGTCTTCAAGACTCCAGGATAGGTGATAGGTGATAGGCGATAGGTAACTTCTCATCAGCAGATGACCAGGATCAAGTTGCAATCCTGATGAGCTGTACGCAGAGCGAAACAGTTGTCGCCTGGTGATATTGCATGGGGGAATTTGATGCACATACCAAACTCACTGGGGAAAATGCTTCTCGTACCTCTTTCTTTCATGCAAAGGTATTTGTGATGTTTAAGTAATATATATCCCTGTGATAGCCTTTGACGTTTTCGTCGCCGTGTTCAGCATACGGAAGGCCTAACAGCGAGGTTTCACCGCTGTTTGTAATAGTGCATGTCTTGCATCATCCTTGAAGTCCTTTCGACTTGTGCAGCACAGTTTCTCAAGCCAGAAAAAAACAAAAGAAAGAAATTAAGATTGTCTAAAAGTGTGTGCGCGCGCGCCCACTCACTCAGTCATTCACACACACACACACACACACACACACACACACACACACACACACACACACACACACACACACACACACACACACACACACACACACACATGCTCTCTCTCCCTCTCCCTCTGTCTCTCTCTGTCACACACACACACACACACACACACACACACACACACACACACACACACTTACTAGCATACGCACGTGCGCGCGCGCACACGCACACACGCGCGCACACACACACACACACACACACACACACACACACACACACACACACACACACACACACACACACACACACGACTGTCCGCTCACCTAGACATGCATGTGTGCATACTCAAACACACATGCTTCCACTAGCAATGTTGATAATACATGGAGCCACCGTGAAATCTGTTGGACATGAGCACCAAACAAGATTTGGAGTTATCCAAGATGCTTAACCCCGGTGACGTATTTCCGCCTGTGCACCAGACGATTCCATGGCCCCAGCGGGTGAATGGGGAAATCAGCCAGACAACAGGGAACCAAATACAGATAGCTGAAAAGACTTGCCTTGCATAAGAAACCAGCACAGAGAGAGAGAGAGAGAGAGAGGAGAGAGAGAGAGAGAGAGAGAGAGAGAGAGGAGAGAGAGAGAGATGTACAACAAGGGAATAGAACAAGCATACAATAAGGTTGCTTACGTCTTCCTCCAAAAACAAACAAACAAACAAACAAAAAACCCATCAACCAACCAACCAAACAAACAAAAAAACAGAAACAGCATTCAGGAAACAAACTAATCCCCTTCTCTCTCATCCCTTCCCAAGTACATCTATGGAAATCACAATTCTAATTCGGTGTAATATTTACATATGTATACACTTACGCGCACACATACAACATACATTCCTAACAAGCTTTACATACATCCAAACAAACATGAAGTATTGCAGGTTTACAGCAGACAGTATTTAGAAAGTGAAACTAGTTTGGAAGAAAAGTAATATTAACACTAGCATCGCATTTCAAAAGGTACAGGACCGGCACACTTTCATATGCGCACGTGCAGTGCACCCACATACCTCCTCCGTCCCTCACTCACACACACACACACACACACACACACACACACACACACACACACACACACACACACACACACACACACACACACACACATGCGCGGGCACACGCACACACACAGTGAGGCAAGAGAGAGAGAGAGAGACAGACAGACAGACAGACAGACAGACAGACAGACAGGCACACAGACAGACAGACAGAGAGAGAGGAGAGAGAGAGAGAGGAGGGAGAGAGAGAGAGAGAGAGAGAGAGAGAGAGACCATGGTATGACCGGCATGGAATAGTATTATATGATTGATTATGGGAATCAATTGATATTGTTAGTGTCTTTGGCCATAGGGTGCGTGAGAGAGAGGAGAGAGAGAGAGAGAGAGAGGAGAGAGAGAGAGAGAGAGAGAGAGAGAGAGAGAGAGAGAGAGATGGATACGGATGATTTATCGATACGATAATTTGATAATTTATTAATTATAGGATATGGCCCGTGATGAAGGGGGTTTAGATGTTTGTCCATCTGTGTGTGTGTGTGTGTGTGGTGTGTGTGTGTGTGTGTGGTGTGTGTGTGTGTGTGTGTGTGTGTGTGTGTGTGTGTGTGTGGGTGTGTGTGAGAGAGAGAGAGAGAGAGAGAGAGAGAGTAGCACTTTTCGTTAATTTCTTTATATCGCTTTATTTCTCTCTGTCCGTCTCCCTTCTTTTCTTTCTTCGTCCCTTTGCTTTCGTCCCATTCCCAATTCGTCCCTTTGCTTTCGTCCCATTCCCAATTCGTCCCTTTGCTTTCGTCCCATTCCCAATTCGTCCCTTTGCTTTCGTCCCATTCCCAACTTTTCCTTTTTGTGCTTTTTCTTCTCTTACCAATGACACTACCACACCACACTTCTTCCTTTTCTTCTGTCCTTTCAGTAATTTGGCAGCTGTCCCTTGTGTTCCTTTTCTTCCTCCTCGCCTCCTCTTCTGACTTTCTCGTCCTTCTCCTCCTTCCTCTTGCTTTTCTAGTTCCTTCTTTATTGCCCCCCCCCCCCCCCCTTCTTTCTTCTTGCATCCATTCAATGTTGTAAAAAAGACGTCGTTACAAATGTCAATATTGTCGAGTATAAATGGATAGCTATGAAATGATAGTGATGCAAATTGATAAATGGACAAATGATTTCTATGTATGCGACTTGTATATATATATATGTGTGTGTGTGTGTGTGTGTGTGTGTGTGTGTGTGTGTGTGTGTGTGTGTGTGTGTGTGTGTGTGTGTGTGTGTGTGTGTGTGTGTGTGTGTGTGTGTGTGTGTTTATGGCCACTCTTAATTTATCTTTGGAGATAATAAAATGTTCTTGACTCGACTTGATATCCCGGATCCTCGCCATAGCAGTTGGAGCAAGGAGATTTGTAGGCTCATCAGCCTATGACCTCATGAAAAAGTCGCCATTTCAGGACAGAAGACGCCCAGAACCCTGAAGGCAATGGCGGAGGCAGCCGAAAAGAGTTCCAGCCGGATCTGGTCGAGGAGGAACAACAGTGAACTTCATAAGGTTTACATTTCCTTTTTTAGAACAGGTTTCCCGTCAGCAGTGGGGTAAGACATCCGTCTAAAAAGGCACGCCTTAAGATGCCCACCCATCCAACAGTTGCGGGTTCGAATCCCGGCAGCGCCAGGTAAAAAGAAAAAAAGCTGGCAGAAGAAGGGCATCTGGGAGTCATGACCACCTCAGAGTGTTTGGAGTTTAGGACCGAAACACTTGTCTGAGGGGGTTTCTTCTCTGAAGACCTTCTGCTGGCAAGCTCTCCCTACAGTTTCTTTGTATATATATATATATATATGTGTGTGTGTGTGTGTGCGTGTGCGTGTGTGTAACTGACGACGTACGTTGCTAACTAACTTTCAGTGACGTTGCTCAACTCACCATCCAGCTGATTAACCCATTCAACTTAAAAAAAGTTAAGAATAAGTGGCTAAACACGAAAAGAAGGAAAAAGAAACGAAGGAACGAAAGAAGGAGGCCAGTAAGCAAATAATTTAACGAAAAAAACGAACGAATAAAGAAAAGAACCAAAAAATGAATAAATGAATAATTTAAAAAAAATGTACCAATGAACGGGAGCAAAATATGACAATACTTGTGTTTAAGACCATTCACACAACTGTGTATTTCTCCAGGGATTTTCGTCGGGTCACGAGATCAAGAACTAGCTACCCCAAATGTCTTCCGTAAACATTCTTGGCAATATTGACAGCATTTGACGTTATTTGTACATTCATTTCTGCGGATATTGTTGTTTGTGTTTTTGTCGATCTTTTCTTCTTTGTTTTGTAAAATAAGATAAAAGCATGGTTACTTACTAGTGAATATTTATTTTTTGTTGTTTTGCTTTGGCGTTTTTCGTTATTCATTAGCATTGTATTTATTCATTAATTTATTTGTTTGGTTGTTTTTGTGTTTATTTTTTGTTCGTTTGTTTTGTTGTTGCTGTTGTTGCTGTTGCTTGTGGTGTGTGTGTGTGTGTGTGTGTGTGTGTGTGTGTGTGTGTGTGTGTGTGTGTGTGTGTGTGTGTGTGTGTGTTCGTGCGTGCGTGCGTGCGTGCGTGCGTGCGCGTGCGTGCGCGCGCGCGTGTGTGTATGTGTGTCTGTGTGTATTGAGCTGCTATTGTTGTTTTCCTTATTTGTTATCCTTCAGTCTCCAAAGCCATGAAAGGAACAAATTCAAGTTGAGAGAGAGGAGAGAGAGAGAGAGAGAGAGAGAGAGAGAGAGAGAGAGAGAGAGAGAGAGAGAGAGAGAGAGAGAGAGAGAGAGGGCCGTTAAATGTTCAGAGAGAAAAAAATCTGCTCGGGCTGGAGTGGACAGTCTGCGTAGGACTGTCTGTAAAGAAAAACAAGTAATGGGATTGGACAAGCCAACTATTTATGGATGAACCAGCCCCCTCAAACCAGGGGAGACAACAGAAATCAATGAAGCGAAGTGTCGAGAGTCGTTGTAAAAGGTGTTGCTGGAAAGGGATACAAGTGATGAACAGTGATAATGTTGATAGTGCACTCGATTATAATACAATTTGGGTTTGGACAAGTGGTATGCCCATCTATCAAGAGTAGTCTGTCTGTCTTTCTTTCTTCTATTCTCTTTTATTTCTTATGTTCCCCATTGTTCTTTTCTTATTTATGTTTGTCTTTCCTTCCGTCTGACCTTGCCTTCATTCACTCTTACTTCCTTTCCCTCTCTGTTTCCTTCAGTCGTTCACCCGACTTTCTTTTTTACTTCTGTCTTCCTCCATTAATGCCAAGGGCATCCTTTTTTGTTAGGTTGATTGGTGTGTGTGTGTGTGTGTTTGTGTGTGTGTGTGTGTGTGTGTGTGTGTGTGTGTGTGTGTGTGTGTGTGTGTGTGTGTGTGTGTGTGTGTGTGTGGTGCATGTGTGTGTGTGTGTATATGTGTGTGGTGCATGTGTGTATGTGTGTGTTTGAGAGAGAGGAGGTGGGGGTGGGGGTTGCTCCTCATGAGAAGCTGTTACTTATCAATATTCGTTTCCTAATGCCCAAGAAAAAGTGCGGCTGAAGGAGTGTACTGTATATGTATACCATGCGAAAGTACAATTCTACATTCAATTAAGGCCCCTCTGGGCTGTAAAATAACAGGTGTTTTTCATGGAGTTACTTAATGGTAAACAAGGAATATAAATTTTCTATCCATTGTGAAACAGTCGCATGCCTATAATTCCAATTGGATGCTGTTTGTGGTAACCATTTATCTGGTATGCGCGCAGATTAAAGATACACTAAAAAAAAAAATTTTTAAAAAAAGCAAATAAAAAAGTGGGGAGCTTACAAGCTGTCCTTATAGCCCGAGGTGATGCACACACAAAAATCTGCAAATTCAATGAGTGAACACATCTGAATATATATCTCAGAATGACGTAGCCCTTAACCCTGAATGATGTCACACAGCATCCACAGAACAACAGAAACCAATAACTGAAACAGTCAGCGTGTCGTCAGAACGCTCATACACTCAGCTTCACAGAACAACAGAAACCAATAACTGAAACAGTCAGCGTGTCGTCAGAACATTCATACACTCAGCTTCACAGAACAACAGACATCAATAACTGAAACAGTCAGCGTGTCGTCAGAACGCTCATACACTCAGCTTCACAGAACAACAGAAACCAATAACTGAAACAGTCAGCGTCAGACCGCTCAACACTCAGCTTCACAGAACAACAGAAACCAATAACTGAAACAGTCAGCGTGTCGTCAGAACGCTCATACACTCAGCTTCACAGAACAACAGAAACCAATAACTGAAACAGTCAGCGTGTCGTCAGAACGCTCATACACTCAGCTTCACAGAACAACAGAAACCAATAACTGAAACAGTCAGCGTGTCGTCAGAACGCTCATACACTCAGCTTCACAGAACAACAGAAACCAATAACTGAAACAGTCAGCGTGTCGTCAGAACGCTCATACACTCAGCTTCACAGAACAACAGATACCAATAACTGAAACAGTCAGCGTGTCGTCAGAACGCTCATACACTCAGCTTCACAGAACAACAGACACCAATAACTGAAACAGTCAACATCTCGTCAGAACGCTCATACACTCAGCTTCACAGAACAACAGACACCAATAACTGAAACAGTCAGCGTCTCGTCAGAACGCTCATACACTCAGCTTCACAGAACAACAGAAACCAATAACTGAAACAGTCAGCGTGTCGTCAGAACGCTCATACACTCAGCTTCACAGAACAACAGACATCAATAACTGAAACAGTCAGCGTGTCGTCAGAACGCTCATACACTCAGCTTCACAGAACAACAGACACCAATAACTGAAACAGTCAGCGTGTCGTCAGAACGCTCATACACTCAGCTTCACAGAACAACAGAAACCAATAACTGAAACAGTCAACGTGTCGTCAGAACGCTCATACACTCAGCTTCACAGAACAACAGAAACCAATAACTGAAACAGTCAGTGTGTCGTCAGAACGCTCATAAACTCGGCTTCACAGAACAACAGACACCAATAACTGAAACAGTCAGCGTGTCGTCAGAACGCTCATACACTCGGCTTCACAGAACAACAGACACCAATAACTGAAACAGTCAGCATCTCGTCAGAACGCTCATACACTCAGCTTCACAGAAGAACAGACACCAATAACTGAAACAGTCAGCGTGTCGTCAGAACGCTCATACACTCAGCTTCACAGAACAACAGACACCAATAACTGAAACAGTCAGCGTGTCGTCAGAACGCTCATACACTCAGCTTCACAGAACAACAGACACCAATAACTGAAACAGTCAGCGTGTCGTCAGAACGCTCATACACTCAGCTTCACAGAACAACAGACACCAATAACTGAAACAGTCAGCGTGTCGTCAGAACGCTCATACACTCAGCTTCACAGAACAACAGAAACCAATAACTGAAACAGTCAGCGTGTCGTCAGAACGCTCATACACTCAGCTTCACAGAACAACAGGAACCAATAACTGAAACAGTCAGCGTGTCGTCAGAACGCTCATACACTCAGCTTCACAGAACAACAGGAACCAATAACTGAAACAGTCAACGTGTCGTCAGAACGCTCATACACTCAGCTTCACAGAACAACAGAAACCAATAACTGAAACAGTCAGTGTGTCGTCAGAACGCTCATAAACTCGGCTTCACAGAACAACAGACACCAATAACTGAAACAGTCAGCGTGTCGTCAGAACGCTCATACACTCAGCTTCACAGAACAACAGAAACCAATAACTGAAACAGTCAGCGTGTCATCAGAACACTCATACACTCAGCTTCACAGAACAACAGAAACCAATAACTGAAACAGGCAGCGTGTCATCAGAACGCTCATACACTCAGCTTCACAGAACAACAGACACCAATAACTGAAACAGTCAGCGTGTCGTCAGAACGCTCATACACTCAGCTTCACAGAACAACAGACACCAATAACTGAAACAGTCAGCGTGTCGTCAGAACGCTCATACACTCAGCTTCACAGAACAACAGACACCAATAACTGACACAGTCAGCGTGTCGTCAGAACGCTCATACACTCAGCTTCACAGAACAACAGAAACCAATAACTGAAACAGTCAGCGTGTCGTCAGAACGCTCATACACTCAGCTTCACAGAACAACAGAAACCAATAACTGAAACAGTCAGCGTGTCGTCAGAACGCTCATACACTCAGCTTCACAGAACAACAGACACCAATAACTGAAACAGTCAGCGTGTCGTCAGAACGCTCATACACTCAGCTTCACAGAACAACAGAAACCAATAACTGAAACAGTCAGCGTGTCGTCAGAAGCCATACACCAGCTTCACAGAACAACAGACACCAATAACTGAAACAGTCAGCGTGTCGTCAGAACGCTCATACACTCAGCTTCACAGAACACAGAAACCAATAACTGAAACAGTCAGCGTGTCGTCAGAACGCTCATACACTCAGCTTCACAGAACAACAGAAACCAATAACTGAAACAGTCAGCGTGTCGTCAGAACGCTCATACACTCAGCTTCACAGAACAACAGTACCAATAACTGAAACAGTCAGCGTGTCGTCAGAACGCTCATACACTCAGCTTCACAGAACAACAGAAACCAATAACTGAAACAGTCAGCGTGTCGTCAGAACGCTCATACACTCAGCTTCACAGAACAACAGACACCAATAACTGAAACAGTCAGCGTGTCGTCAGAACGCTCATACACTCAGCTTCACAGAACAACAAAACCAATAACTGAAACAGTCAGCGTGTCGTCAGAACGCTCATACACTCAGCTTCACAGAACAACAGACAACCAATAACTGAACACAGTCAGCGTGTCGTCAGAACGCTCATACACTCAGCTTCACAGAACAACAGACACCAATAACTGAAACAGTCAGTGTGTCGTCAGAACGCTCATACACTCAGCTTCACAGAACAACAGACACCAATAACTGAAACAGTCAGCGTGTCGTCAGAACGCTCATACACTCAGCTTCACAGAACAACAGAAACCAATAACTGAAACAGTCAGCGTG
>CM065729.1:36112923-36115423 GCA_033310375.1 Conus canariensis | reverse complement strand
CAGTCGAGTTTCATCCACTTAATGGATGCGTTTCTGAGAGTGTTGCTCAAATTTCCTGACCAACACTGCAGGTGCCTGTATCTCTCGGGCCTGGTTGACGTCAGGATATATTATGAAAGGAAGCGTAGAGTACAGCCCTGTCATGTAGTCTCAGACCGAAATGGAAATCCGTAGCATCATCTTAATCATCCTCATTCTTATCGATCAGCATAAAAAAAATGTCTCAAATTCTGTGGCCCTTCATGCCCTGCTCTCATGGTGACCTCAATTTCGATGTCCTCTCCACGTCTGTGGCCTTGGTTTGGTTCCGTCGGGGTCACCGGTATCGGCGAGTCCATGGGGGCTGTCGTTGAACGGATGTGGTGGCGCCCTCCGGAGGGAGAGCTCACTCACACCGGCTCCGCGACTAAGCAATTATTGTCGTCAGTAGGGGGCTTAGTAGGTGGTGTCCTGCGTATGTTAGATCAGAACAGGCGCCACTGAACACCACTGAAGTGACTCGGCAGCAGTGCAGTGTCTCCTCCGGTGGGTTGCCTCTTGACGACTTGACATCGACTGCTTCCTGTGGAATGCCGGTGCCGGGGCTGCGGCGGGGCCGACCGGGCTGTGGCTGTGGACGGGGTGTCGGAATGAGCGGCGTGGGTGCACTGCCTCTGAGGTGGCGCAGAGGTTGGGACAGCAAAAAAAAAAGAAAAAAAAAAAAAAAAAAAAAAAAAGAAAATCACTTCCAGACGGCCATGGGCATGCTCTCCCAAGTCTGTGAAGACACTGACTGAATGTCAACGTGCTCGAGAGAGGGTTTGGCTGTAACTCATTTTCATTGATGCCGGTGTCTGATTCCCGCCTGCTTCCTGTGATAATTATGGCAAAACATACCACAGATGATAAGTTGTTCAAAGAACAAATGTATGCATTGAAATTTTGCAGAGACGATTTCTTTTCGGGATAGCAAGCCACACACGATGGTGAAATTTTTGTAACTACGATTTTCACACAAAGAAGCAAGAAGACACCATATTCAATGCAATATTCAATACAGCCAATCCAGACACCCCTTCCACCAACGACCCAAGCAGTGATTGATTTGTACATTACGTTGCACTGTAGACGAAACTGGTAGGAAACACGAGGGAAAAGTCAGTGGGGAACAACCTGCCCAACTTTCCATAGCCTGGGCTGCCAGACGTGACTCAGATCTGGTGGAACTCCGGGAACTCGAAATCGAGGGGGAGAGGGTAATGGGGGGGGGGGGGGGGGGGCGAAGGTGTTGTTGGAGGAGGTAGGCGTGAGATTGGCAGGGTCATTGCAAGAGACTACAGACTCCATTCAATACATCACACGTGCTGTTTCAGACAACCAGCCCTACAGTAGAAGTTGGGGACAGAGGACGGATGGCGAAGGGGCATGAGTACATAGACATAAAGAATCAGATCGATGTTGGTGGTGTGGATGGGGGACATACAGAATCAGATCGATGTTGGTGGTGTGGATGTTGGTGGTGTGGATGTTGGTGGTGTGGATGTTGGTGGTGTAGATGTTGGTGGTGTCGATGGTGGTGGTGTGGATGGGGGATGAGAGCTGCAAGGAAGGACATGGATGAAGGATCAGGGAAAGGGGATGGGTGTAGAGGAGAGGGGGGCGACAAAATGGAAGGGAAGCAGACGAGGCTTGATCTATAATCCCAAAATAGGCGTTGTTGAGGCAGGAACCCACTGTGTTTGGTGAGGCCAGTTGAGGTATAAGTGTAGTGCAGTCATTGAGTCTTGTATCCGAATAATGCTAAGAAAATGGGGAAGGTTGGATATTGAATGAAGTTTGAATTATGGAGAGGGAAAACGAGTGATGTGTGTGTGTGTGTGTGTGTGTGTGTGTGTGTGTGTGTGTGTGTGTGTGTGTGTGTGTGTGTGTGTGTGTGTGTGTGTGCTTGCGTGCGTGTGTGCGTGCGTGCGTGCGTGCGTGTGTTTTCTTGTGTGCGCGTGCGCGAGTAAGTAGCCTTCGTCAAGTGTATCTGATTGACTACCTCTCACTCTTCACCACTTTCATTCACCACTCCAGCTAAAACCTCTTCATCCTTCATCCCCACCCCCCTCCCCATGTCTGAAACATTTTCTCTCTCTTTTTTTTTCATTGCAGCATATATTGGCAATAAAGCTCATGAAGCGATTAATGTGCACTCTGCGACACACCTCTGAGGTCATTTATATAAAGTGAAACACCCTGCCTGTCTGCCTGCCTTCCTGCCTGCCTGCCTGCCTCCCTTCCTGCCTGCCTGCCTGCCTATCTGTCTGTCTGTCTGTCTCTCACTCACTCTCTCTCTCTCATCTGCCTGTTTCTGTCCCTGATTGCCTTCTCTCTCTCTCTCTCTCTCTCTCTCTCTCTCTCTCCCCCCCCCGCCCCCCCTCTCTCTCTGTGCGTGCGCGCGCGCGCGCGCGTGTGTGTTATGCTGTGTGTGCTAACAGTTGCATTTCTAAAACGTTTTCCTGCTTGACTTCATTTTGTT
>CM065729.1:36097923-36100423 GCA_033310375.1 Conus canariensis | reverse complement strand
CATCTCATTTTTTTTCGGTCTTAGAACCCATATCCTTCATCCCCCTCCACCTCTATCCATTACCCCCCTCCACCTCTATCCATTACCCCCCTCCACCTCTATCCTTCATCCCCCTCAACCTCTATCGATTACCCCCTCCACCTCTATCTTTCATCCCCCTCCACCTCTATCCATTACCCCCCTCCACCTCTATCCTTCATCCCCCTCCACCTCTATCCTTCATCCCCCTCCACCTCTATCCCTTATCCCCCTCCACCTCTATCCCTTATCCCCCTCCACCTCTATCCTTCATCCCCCTCCAACTCTATCCCTTATCCCCCTCCACCTCTATCCCTTATCCCCCTCCACCTCTATCCATTACCCTCTCCACCTCTATCCTTCATCCCCCTCCACCTCTATCCCTTATCCCCCTCCACCTCTATCCATTACCCCCTCCACCTCTATCCTTCATCCCCCTCCACCTCTATCCCTTATCCCCCTCCACCTCTATCCATTACCCCCTCCACCTCTATCCTTCATCCCCCTCCACCGCTATACCTTAACCCCCTCCACCTCTATCCATTACCCCCTCCACCTCTATCCTTCATCCCCCTCCACCTCTATCCATTACCCCCCTCCACCTTTATCCTTCATCCCCCTCCACCTTCATACCTTATCCCCCTCCACCTCTATCCATTAACCCCCTCCACCTCTATCCTTCATCCCCATCCACCTCTATCCATTACTCCCCTCCACCTCTATCCATTACCCCCTCCACCTCTATCCATTACCCCCTCCACCTCTATCCATTACCCCCTCCACCTCTATCCCTTATCCCCCTCCACCTCTATCCATTACCCCCCTCCACCTCTATCCTTCATCCCCCTCCACCTCTATCCATTACTCCCCCTCCACCATCTATCCCTTATCCCCCTCCACCTCTATCCATTACCCCCCCTCCACCTCTATCCCTTATCCCCCTCCACCTCTATCCATTACCCCCTCCACGCTCATCCCTTATCCCCCTCCACCTCTATCCATTATACCCCCCTCCACCTCACTTATCCTTATACCCCCTCCACCTCTATCCTTCATCCACCTCCACCTCTATCCATTCATCCCCCTCCACCTCTATCCATTACTCCCTCCACCTTCTATCCATTACCCCCTCCACCTCTATCCATTACCCCCTCCACCTCTATCCCTTATCCCCCCTCCACCTCTATCCATTACCCCCTCCAACTCTATCCATTACTTCCCTCCACCTCTATCCATACCCCCCTCCACCTCTATCCATTACCCCCTCCACCTCTATCCATTACTCCCCTCCACCTCTATCCATTACACCCCCCTCCACCTCTATCCATTATACCCCCTCCACCTCTATCCATTACCCCCTTCCACCTCTATCCTTCATCCCCCTCCACCTCTATCCCTTATCCCCCTCCACCTCTATCCATTACCCCCTCCACCTCTATCCTTCATCTCCCTCCACCTCTATCCATTATCCCCCTCCACCTCTATCCATTACCCCCTCCACCTCTATCCTTCATCCTCCTCCACCTCTATCCATTACCCCCTCCACCTCTATCCTTCATCCCCCCCACCTCTATCCCTTATCCCCCTCCACCTCTATCCATTACCCCCTCCACCTCAATCCTTCATCCCCATCCACCTCTATCCATTACTCCCCTCCACCTCTATCCATTACCCCCTCCACCTCTATCCATTACCCCCTCCACCTCTATCCATTACCCCCTCCACCTCTATCCTTCATCCCCCTCCACCTCTATCCATTACTCCGCTCCACCTCAATCCCCTTATCCCCCTCCACCTCTATCAATTACCCGCTCCACCTCTATCCCTTATCCCCTCCACCTCTATCCATTAAACCCCCTCCACCTCTATCCCTTATCCCCCTCCACCTCTATCCATTACCCCCTCCACCTCTATCCTTCATTCCCCTCCACCTCTATCCATTACCCCCTCCACCTCTATCCATTACCCCCTCCACCTCTATCCCTTTACTCCCTCCACCTCTATCCATTACCCTCATCCACCTCTATCCATTACCACCCCTCCACCTCTATCCATTACCCCCTCCACCTCTATCCATTACCCCCCTACACCTCTATCCATTACCCCCTCCAACTCTATCCTTCATCCCCCTCCACCTCTATCCTTCATCCCCCTCCACCTCTATCCATTATCCCCCTCCTCCTCTATCCATTACCCCCCTCCACCTCTATCCATTACTCCCCTCCACCTCTATCCATTATCCCCTCCACCTCTATCCATTACTCCCCTCCACCTCTATCCCTTATTCCCCTCCACCTCTATCCATTACTCCCCTCCACCTCTATCCCTTATCCCCCTCCACCTCTATCCATTATCCTCTCCACCTCTATCCATTACTCCCTCCACCTCTATCCATTACCCCCTGCACCTCTATCCATTGCTCCCCTCCACCTCTATCCATTACTCCCTCCACCTCTATCCATTACTCCCCTCCACCTCTATC
>CM065729.1:36085444-36095444 GCA_033310375.1 Conus canariensis | reverse complement strand
ACACACACACACACACACACACACACACACACACACACACACACATGCACATATACACACACACACACGCACGCACGCACGCACGCACAAACACACACACACACACACACACACACACACACACACACACACACACACACACACACACACCACTCCTTTTCCCCTCTGCATGCTCCAACCTCCAACCAGTGGCCAGCCCTCCCCATTTCTGTCACATGTTCTGAACACAAATCTCGATGACAGTTCCTGCACTTTGGCCACAGTGGGCCTCCCCACAAACAGCAGGCTCCCTCCTGACTGCTCAGTTTTCGATTACACATCAAGTCTCGTCTGCTTCCCTTCCATTTATGGACCCCCTCCCCTCCACTCTCACCCCCTCCCCTTTTCGCGTTTCAGCACCCCCACCCCCACCCCCCGATTCAGCGTCCCCTTCCTCTCTTGCTGCTCTCATTCCCCATCCACACCACCATTGTCCATGTCATTCTTACACCACCATTGTCCATGCCATTCTTACACCACCATTGTCCATGCCATTCTTACACCACCATTGTCCATCCCATTCTTACACCACCATTGTCCATCCCATTCTTACACCACCATTGTCCATCCCATTCTTACACCACCATTGTCCATGCCATTCTTACACCACCATTGTCCATGCCATTCTTACACCACCATTGTCCATCCCATTCTTACACCACCATTGTCCATGCCATTCTTACACCACCATTGTCCATCCCATTCTTACACCACCATTGTCCATCCCACCATTGTCCATCCCATTCTTACACCACCATTGTCCATCCCACCATTGTCCATCCCATTCTTACACCACCATTGTCCATCCCATTCTTACACCACCATTGTCCATCCCACCATTGTCCATGCCATTCTTACACCACCATTGTCCATCCCATTCTTACACCACCATTGTCCATCCCATTCTTACACCACCATTGTCCATCCCATTCTTACACCACCATTGTCCATCCCATTCTTACACCACCATTGTCCATCCCATTCTTACACCACCATTGTCCATCCCATTCTTACACCACCATTGTCCATCCCATTCTTACACCACCATTGTCCATCCCATTCTTACACCACCATTGTCCATCCCATTCTTACACCACCATTGTCCATGCCATTCTTACACCACCATTGTCCATGCCATTCTTACACCACCATTGTCCATCCCATTCTTACACCACCATTGTCCATCCCATTCTTACACCACCATTGTCCATCTTATTCTTACACCACCATTGTCCATCCCATTCTTACACCACCATTGTCCATCCCATTCTTACACCACCATTGTCCATCCCATTCTTACACCACCATTGTCCATCCCATTCTTACACCACCATTGTCCATCCCACCATTGTCCATCCCATTCTTACACCACCATTGTCCATCCCATTCTTACACCACCATTGTCCATCCCATTCTTACACCACCATTGTCCATCCCATTCTTACACCACCATTGTCCATCCCATTCTTACACCACCATTGTCCATCCCACCATTGTCCATCCCATTCTTACACCACCATTGTCCATCCCATTCTTACACCACCATTGTCCATCCCATTCTACACCACCATTGTCCATCCCATTCTTACACCACCATTGTCCATCCCACCATTGTCCATCCCATTCTTACACCACCATTGTCCATCCCATTCTTACACCACCATTGTCCATCCCACCATTGTCCATCCCATTCTTACACCACCATTGTCCATCCCATTCTTACACCACCATTGTCCATCCCATTCTTACACCACCATTGTCCATCCCATTCTTACACCACCATTGTCCATCCCATTCTTACACCACCATTGTCCATCCCATTCTTACACCACCATTGTCCATGCCATTCTTACACCACCATTGTCCATCCCACCATTGTCCATCCCATTCTTACACCACCATTGTCCATCCCATTCTTACACCACCATTGTCTATGCCATTCTTACACCACCATTGTCCATCTCATTTTTTTTTCGGTCTTAGAACCCATATCCTTCATCCCCCTCCACCTCTATCCATTACCCCCCTCCACCTCTATCCATTACCCCCTCCACCTCTATCTTTCATCCCCTCCACCTCTATCCATTACCTCCCTCCACCTCTATCCTTCATCCCCCTCCACCTCTATCCTTCATCCCCCTCCACCTCTATCCCTTATCCCCCTCCACCTCTATCCATTACCCCCTCCACCTCTATCCTTCATCCCCCTCCACCTCTATCCCTTATCCCCCTCCACCTCTATCCCTTATCCCCCTCCACCTCTATCCTTCATCCCCCTCCACCTCTATCCCTTATCCCCCTCCACCTCTATCCCTTATCCCCCTCCACCTCTATCCTTCATCCCCCTCCACCTCTATCCCTTATCCCCCTCCACCTCTATCCATTACCCCCTCCACCTCTATCCTTCATCCCCCTCCACCTCTATCCCTTATCCCCCTCCACCTCTATCCATTACCCCCTCCACCTCTATCCATTACCCCCTCCACCTCTATCCATTACCCCCCTCCACCTCTATCCATTACCCCCTCCACCTCTATCCCTTATCCCCCTCCACCTCTATCCCTTATCCCCCTCCACCTCTATCCTTCATCCCCCTCCAGCTCTATCCTTATCCCCTCCACCTCTATCCATTACCCCCTCCACCTCTATCCTTCATCCCCCTCCACCTCTATCCCTTATCCCCCTCCACCTCTACCCATTACCCCCCTCCACCTCTATCCTTCATCCCCCTCCACCTCTATCCATTACCCCCTCCACCTCTATCCATTACCCCCTCCACCTCTATCCATTACCCCCCTCCACCTCTATCCATTACCCCCTCCACCTCTATCCATTACCCCCTCCACCTCTATCCTTCATCCCCCTCCACCTCTATCCCTTATCCCCCTCCACCTCTATCCATTACCCCCTCCACCTCTATCCTTCACCCCCCTCCACCTCTATCCCTTATCCCCCTCCACCTCTATCCATTACCCCCTCCACCTCTATCCTTCACCCCCCTCCACCTCTATCCATTACTCCCCTCCACCTCTATCCATTACCCCCTCCACCTCTATCCATTACCCCCCTCCACCTCTATCCATTACCCCCCTCCACCTCTATCCATTACCCCCTCCACCTCTATCCATTACCCCCTCCACCTCTATCCATTACCCCCTCCACCTCTGTCCTTCATCCCCCTCCACCTCTATCCTTCATCCCCCTCCACCTCTATCCATTACCCCCTCCACCTCTGTCCTTCATCCCCCTCCACCTCTGTCCTTCATCCCCCTCCACCTCTATCCTTCATCCCCCTCCACCTCTGTTCCCAGCATCCACTGCTTTGCTGCTCTTCTTAAAGAGCACGTGTAGTGTATTGAACGGAGTCTGTAGTAGCACGTGTAGTGTATTGAATGGAGTATGTAGTAGCACGTGTAGTGTAATGAATGGAGTCTGTAGCAGCACGTGTAGTGTATTGAACGGAGTCTGTAGTAGCACGTGTAGTGTATTGAATGGAGTCTGTAGTAGCACGTGTAGTGTATTGAATGGAGTATGTAGTAGCACGTGTAGTGTAATGAATGGAGTCTGTAGCAGCACGTGTAGTGTATTGAACGGAGTCTGTAGTAGCACGTGTAGTGTATTGAACGGAGTCTGTAGTAGCACGTGTAGTGTATTGAACGGAGTCTGTGGTAGCACGTGTAGTGTAATGAATGGAGTCTGTAGTAGCACGTGTAGTGTATTGAACGGAGTCTGTAGTAGCACGTGTAGTGTATTGAATGCAGTCTGTAGTAGCACGTGTAGTGTATTGAACGGAGTCTGTAGTAGCACGTGTAGTGTATTGAATGCAGTCTGTAGTAGCACGTGTAGTGTATTGAACGGAGTCTGTAGTAGCACGTGTAGTGTATTGTATGCCGTCTGTAGTCTGTTGCAATGACCCTGTCGATCCCCCCCCCCCCCCCCCCCCCCCCCCCCCCCCCCCCACCCCCTCTTTCCCACCTCCGCCATCACTAGGTTTCAAAGGCAGGTCTCAGTGCAATAAATCGAAGCACTTTCAAACTGCTAACATATAATCAAATAACACGCATTCGGAGGAAGGATTTCTTTCAGGGGGAGAGGAGGAAGAGTGTGTTGGGAGAAGGGGGGGGGGGGCTCGGCAGGGAGAGCGAATAAGTGAATTTGAGATGGGCAAAGATAGCTAGAAACAAAGGTGAACAAAGACCAGAACAAAAAGATTAAACTTTTTTGCTTGTTTGTTTAAAAACGAGAAAAATCAATTTGCCGTTTATTATTGAAAATATGCAAACACTACAACGCGATTTTGTGTCTCAAAATGTGTTACATTTAGTGAATTGTAACTGACATGATCAGTAATAAGAAGTGTGTATGAAAAATGACAATAAGCACAAGACTTTCCTGTATCGTAGGAATTTAGGAATTTCTAGAACTGTTCCTCTATGTTTTTTCGCGTTTATGGCCGTCTGTGTCCACGCCATTCGCTGGAATGATTACTACTGGTTTCTCTTAACAGTTTTAGTATGCTACACTCCAAGAACGCTTTTGGACAGTAGTACCCCTCTTCATCCATTAAAAACTCTCAACCGAGAGCATTCACACTGAACGTTAGCTCAGTAAAACTGCACGTCAGTCAACGGTTTCAGTCGGCAAGTAGCGGTCAAAACCATGGTGAAAGGATGGCATGTAAGAATCACGCCCCTTGCACCACGTCCATTCTCAACAAAAGACGGCAGTTGAGCTAAGGAAGTCAAAATAACGCTCGGTCAAACTAAGTGTGTGTGTGTGTGTGCGCGCGCGCGCGCGCGCGTGTGTGTGTTTGAATGTGTGTGTGTGTGTGTGTGTGTGTGTGTGTGTGTGTGTGTGTGTGTGTGTGTGTGTGTGTGTGTGTGTTGTCAGGGTAAGAAGTTACAATGCAAATGGTAAGGGGGTTGGGTGGGGTAAGTATGGAGATATTTGTGGGATTTTGAAACTTTTCCGGCGTCCCCAAACGCTCTTCGTTATCTATTGACAAGTCCTTTAAAACTTTCTTTTAATAAAAAGACCCAGTTATTTAAGAAAGTTACATAAAATCTAATATTATGAAACAAATTAAAGTACTATAGTATATTTTATACTAGCATTGGAAAAAGCAGTGAAACAGATTATGAAACAAATTAAAGTACTATAGTATATTTTATACTAGCATTGGAAAAAGCAGTGAAACAGATTATGAAACAAATTAAAGTACTATAGTATATTTTATACTAGCATTGGAAAAAGCAGTGAAACAGATTATGAAACAAATTAAAGTACTATAGTATATTTTATACTAGCATTGGAAAAAGCAGTGAAACAGATTATGAAACAAATTAAAGTACTATAGTATATTTTATACTAGCATTGGAAAAAGCAGTGAAACAGATTATGAAACAAATTAAAGTACTATAGTATATTTTATACTAGCATTGGAAAAAGCAGTGAAACAGATTATGAAACAAATTAAAGTAATATAGTATATTTTATACTAGCATTGGAAAAAGCAGTGAAACAGATTATGAAACAAATTAAAGTACTATAGTATATTTTATACTAGCATTGGAAAAAGCAGTGAAACAGATTATGAAACAAAATTAAAGTACTATAGCATATTTTATACTAGCATTGGAAAAAGCAGTGAAACAGATTATGAAACAAATTAAAGTACTATAGTATATTTTATACTAGCATTGGAAAAAGCAGTGAAACAGATTATGAAACAAATTAAAGTAATATAGTATATTTTATACTAGCATTGGAAAAAGCAGTGAAACAGATTATGAAACAAATTAAAGCAATATAGTATATTTTATACCAGCATTGGAAAAAGCAGTGAAACAAATTAAAGTAATATAGTATATTTTATACCAGCATTGGAAAAAGCAGTGAAACAAATTAAAGTACTATAGTATATTTTATACTAGCATTGGAAAAAGCAGTGAAACAAATTAAAGTACTATAGTATATTTTATACTAGCATTGGAAAAAGCAGTGAAACAGATTATGAAACAAATTAAAGTAATATAGTATATTTTATACTAGCATTGGAAAAAGCAGTGAAACAGATTATGAAACAAATTAAAGTACTATAGTATATTTTATACTAGCATTGGAAAAAGCAGTGAAACAGATTATGAAACAAATTAAAGTACTATAGTATATTTTATACTAGCATTGGAAAAAGCAGTGAAACAGATTATGAAACAAATTAAAGTACTATAGTATATTTTATACTAGCATTGGAAAAAGCAGTGAAACAGATTATGAAACAAATTAAAGTAATATAGTATATTTTATACTAGCATTGGAAAAAGCAGTGAAACAGATTATGAAACAAATTAAAGTACTATAGTATATTTTATACTAGCATTGGAAAAAGCAGTGAAACAGATTATGAAACAAATTAAAGTACTATAGTATATTTTATACTAGCATTGGAAAAAGCAGTGAAACAGATTATGAAACAAATTAAAGTACTATAGTATATTTTATACTAGCATTGGAAAAAGCAGTGAAACAGATTATGAAACAAATTAAAGTACTATAGTATATTTTATACTAGCATTGGAAAAAGCAGTGAAACAAATTAAAGTACTATAGTATATTTTATACTAGCATTGGAAAAAGCAGTGAAACAAATTAAAGTACTATAGTATATTTTATACTAGCATTGGAAAAAGCAGTGAAACAAATTAAAGTACTATAGTATATTTTATACTAGCATTGGAAAAAGCAGTGAAACAAATTAAAGTACTATAGTATATTTTATACTAGCATTGGAAAAAGCAGTGAAACAAATTAAAGTACTATAGTATATTTTATACTAGCATTGGAAAAAGCAGTGAAACAGAGGCAGGGCTGAGGTGCTAAATGGGATTCCCCTACCCCCCCCCCCCCCCCCACACACACACACACACCCCACCCTCAAACAAATAAAATAAAGTCGAGCAGCGAGATGCTGAAAAGCTACAGTTTGCATACAACATGACAAACCCAATTGTTAGTGTAAGTGTGTGCGTGTGCGTGTCTGTGTGTGCGTGTGTGTGTCTGCTCTCTCTCTCTCTCTCTCTCTCTCTCTCTCTCTCTCTCTCTCTCTCTCTCTCTCTCTCTCTCCACGTCGGTAAAGCGAAGCAAGTGAAAAGAAGGCGGTTGTAGGGGCTAGGAAATACGGATACGGCTCAGTGAATTGTAACTGTTCAGTTGAAGATAGGTTCATTTTTTTTAATTCATTTATTTACTGTATTTTTGTTTGCTTCTTTTTCAGTTCCGTTGAAGTTTTGTGTTTATGCACTTACTTTCTGCTTGACTTTTTTGCTGTCAATCTTCAGACGTCTTCTGATTGCGTTTGTTATTTTATGAATACGCAAAGTTTGCAGTCACCTTTCAAAATTTCACACAAGGGAGATAATCGTAGCATTTAGTTTAGGGGGAAGTCGTGTACCATCATCACTATCATTGTGATTCAAAAGAGTCATTACCAGAAGCACCGTTACCGTCACTGGCTCACAACTTTTCGTCATCAGTCATTAGCAGAAGCACCGTTACCGTCACTGGCTCACACCTTTCGTCGTCAGCTTCAACATACCACCAAAGAAATATGGAGACAAAACATTCTCTCTTTTGAATGGGGTCTGTAACATATTTTCTTAATTTCATGTTCCCAGTTTCTCCATCTTCAAATTACCCCCCCCCCCCTCCCCCCTCCTTAAGTCCAAATCTTTGCCAAGTCATTACTATGAAGATAGTTCAGTTGTTGGCCTGCGCTTGTTTTTCCCCCACTATTAGATTGTTCGTCTATGTATTTGTCTGACTTTATTCAAGTTTAAAAGGCTGTGCCAGTCTTGAATAAAAGTTACTCTGTGTGAGGTTTTCTTATGGGAGCAAAAAATACCCAACTTGTTTACTGTTTATCGTTTACTGTTCCCTGCCTCATTTCATTTCCGATTTTTGTTTTGATTAAATTGAGGTTATTTGTATTTGTTTCTGTCCGTCTGTGTGTTTGTCTTTTGATCTCCCTTGCATCTTTGGGTGGATCCTCAAGCGTAGGCTCAAAGATTGTCCCCTTTATTTTATACTGTTTGCATAATGTCTTTAGTTTTTCAGCAACTTTTTTCCTCCCCACACTTTCGTTTGGTTTCATTTACTACTCTTCGCTGGCTGCTTTGGGAGTGCTATTGGATTCTTTTTTGCACTCTTGGTGGTGAGAACACCACAGTATTATGGACTGTGGTGTGTCTCTATTTGACGCCAGGAGCGCAGACACAACCAGCCGTGTCTCCCTGATGAGTCCGACCCAGCGGACGAAAGGCCTCGGAGCAGGCAATACAAATATATCTGCCTTCAAAAGAGATTGCGATGGTTCCCTTATGCAGCTAGTGAAGAGTTTTCATATCTGTAACATATTTTCTTAATTTCATGTTCCCAGTTTCTCCATCTTCAAATTACCCCCCCCTCCCCCCTCCTTAAGTCCAAATCTTTGCCAAGTCATTACTATGAAGATAGTTCAGTTGTTGGCCTGATCTTGTTTTTTTCCCCCACTATTAGATTGTTCGTCTATGTATTTGTCTGACTTTATTCAAGTTTAAAAGGCTGTGCCAGTCTTGAATAAAAGTTACTCTGTGTGAGGTTTTCTTATGGGAGCAAAAAATACCCAACTTGTTTACTGTTTATCGTTTACTGTTCCCTGCCTCATTTCATTTCCGATTTTAATAATTGGGTTAACTCAGTTTATGACCACAAGGAACCCTGGCAAAACGTTCATACTATTTCTGTAAAGACATCTATAATACATAATACCATTTCTACTGAGGAATGGTACCAGCATTTCAAAGATCTGCTGGTAAGAGATGGCGGCAGTGGAGAGAGACGGAAGAAGTCAATGAAGCAAGCTGCATTTTAGCAGATTTTCTATTTGCGATGAACAATGTAAAGAATGGAAAGTCTGCTGGTCCTGACAATGTAAAGAATGGAAAGTCTGCTGGTCCTAACAATGTAAAGAATGGAAAGTCTGCTGGTCCTAACAATGTAAAGAATTGAAAGTCTGCTGGTCCTGACGGTTTGATTGCTAGCCATTCAAACCTGGTGACGGCAAAGTGGTGGATTTCTTTCTGGTTTTTGGTGACGGCAAAGTGGTGGATTTCTTTCTGTTTTTTGGTGACGGCAAAGTGGTGGATTTCTTTCTGGTTTTTGGTGACGGCAAAGTGGTTGATTCCTTTCTGTTTTTTGTCAAATTTCCTGTGGTGACGGCAAAGTGGTGGATTTCTTTCTGGTTTTTTGGTGACGGCAAAGTAGTGGATTTCTTTCTGGTTTTTGGTGACGGCAAAGTGGTGGATTTCTTCTGTTCTTGTTTTTTGGTGACGGCAAAGTGGTTGATTTCTTTCTGTTTTTTTGGTGACGGCAAAGTGGTGGATTTCTCTCTGTTTTTCTGGTGACGGCAAAGTGGTTGATTTCTTTCTGTTTTTTTTGGTGACGGCAAAGTGGTGGATTTCTTTCTGTTTTTTTGGTGACGGCAAAGTGGTTGATTTCTTTCTAGGGTTTTTTTTTTTTTTTTATTCACACTTTTTGATTAGAACTGTGCACAAGTCGGACTGATTCATCCTTATTCACTATTAACAGATGCATTATGATCTGGCATAAGGAATCCACTCCAAGACAGACAGACGACAGAAACGAAACAACAGAACGAATACTGAGTGAAAAAACATTTAATGCCGAAAAGCCTTATTTTCACTAACCACATGGTCTCATCGGAAATGGTCCATCACTCAGCGTTAAACTCTGTAGGCAGACTGGCTACCATCGCACACTCAGGTAAGAATCCTGTGTATACACGCCCACTGCCACCCCTTCCCTCCAAAGCTGACTCTTGTAAGACCTGCTGACCAATACACTGATCGACCATTGGAGACTCGAGCAAGAACGGCCGTCTGAACTGATCCTGCGCTACTACTAG
>CM065729.1:36062944-36075444 GCA_033310375.1 Conus canariensis | reverse complement strand
AGGACAAGGTTTTTTTTTGTACCCCCTCCAAGTAAAAAAAAAATTGTTTGTACCCCCTCCAGAGAAAAAAAAAAGATTGCTCTTTATACCCCTCCAAAGATAAAAAAAAAAAAAAGATTCTCCCTCCAAGGAAAATTAAGGGAGGAAAGTGTATTATTGTTTGTTGTCATTATTGTTTGTAGTCTTCATTTTCATTTGTTTCTGTATGTGTGTGTTCGAATGTTGATTTCTTTTGATTGCTCTGCTCTGTTAGGGTTGTTTTTTTTGTAGGATTTCCTTTTGACCCTTTTTCCCCCTCAGGACCGATAGCCTCAACCTCCTCTTGCTCGTACCTGGCAGCAAGGGGGCAGGGCGTTGAGGAGTCGTTGTCCTTCCCCTAGTTTAGATTTTGTTTTGTCCCCTTCCCCAGGACTGATAGCCCCAACCTCTTCCTGCTCTGTTTTAGCAGGGGGGCATGGCGTTGGGGAGTCACTAGTCCCTCCCTCTCTTATTACTGTCTAATTCTTTATCTTTCCTCTCATTTCATTTGGATTTTTCCCCTTACCCCTCTGAGTGTGGGATCAACTTCACCTCCGTCACTCAACTAGTGTAGGTGGTGGAGTGGATTACCGCTCAGTCCTAATAAAAATTTGTTTTCTTGATTATCTTTTGGGTTTTGTTTTTTTTTGTGCGTGTGTTTTTTCTGATTGTATATTTATTAGATTAATTGTTTATTGCTTTGTGTTGTTAGTATATTGTGTGTATTATTATTTGAATACTTTCCCCGTCTCCAGCTTTACGGGAGACAGTTGCCATTAGGGTGCTGTCTGAGGGCCTCTTTCGCTTTTTCTAATTTCCTCTTTCTATACCGGACCTGTCTATTCTTTCATTTCCTTTTCACCCCCTTTAAAAAAAAGTCTCCAAACCTTCTCTTCAATATGCACCTATCTAGTTTTCTTTTCATCATTGTCATCTTTTAGGTAGGATTTCCGTTAGTGTACGTTTTCTCCCCCTCTTTTTAATTGTTAATTTGTTTTGTAATTTTGTATTCACTTATTGTTTAAGGCGATTCATTTGTTTTGTGAACTCATCTATTGTTTTACCAAGAAACCAAGTAAGAAAGTAACAAGTACAATAAGAACAGTTAAGAACATAAACATTATAAAGAATTTATTTCCGGGAAAAAACTTTATATTTTGTCCGTTTTCTTTTCATTCGGAAAAAAAAGTTATTAGTATTGCATTTCATTTTCTTAGCTGTCTTTTTCCCTTTCGGAAAGAATATTGGTGAAAATATCGTTTGGAAAGATCACATTGTCACTTCTTATTAGTGCTTCTCTTTTGTAAGCCTTTATTATTTTTCTGTTTATACCGGCATTTAAATTCTTTATTTGTACATACTGTAACAAAAGTTTTTTTTTTTGAAAACGTATATAACATCACATATCGCCTTATTTTAATCATATTTAGTCATTGTTTCTTGTTTGTTTGTGGTAAATTATTCATGATGGAAAATTTTGATGAATATGTACGACAGGCCGAGCGTTTAGGCTTTGAAGGTGATAAATTAGCAAACTATGTCCAACACTGTCTGGATAGGGCAGACAGAGAGATAGAGAGGGAGAGACAGGAAAGACAGAGACAACTAGAAGAAAAAGATAAAGAACGAGAAAAGGATAAAGAACGACAAGAAAAAGATAAAGAACGACAAGAAAAAGATAAAAAAAACGACAAGAAAATCTAAAAAGATTAGAGTTTGAAGAGAAAAAACTACAGAAAGAGATGGAAGAAAATAAAAAAAGATTAGAGTTAGAGGAAAAAAAACTACACACAGAGGATAAGGATAAGGAACGGCAGTTTGAACTGAGACAACTTGAATTAGAGACTGATGCAGAAATTAAAAGATTACAGGCATCGAGAGAACCTCCATCATCTCCATCGGTCGGTTCCGCGAGTTCATTTCAACCGAAGTCAACATACATTCCGAAGTTGCCGCCGTTCGAAGAAAAAACCGATGATATTGACATTTTTTCTTTTTCGGTTCGAGAACCACGCTACTTCTTGTGGTTGGCCGAAGGAGAAATGGACGTTGTTTATCGCGTCGCTGTTTAAGGGAAGTGCTTTGGCACTATACCACACACTTGCGGCAAAGGAAGGGTTGACTTGGGATCAGTTAAAAGAAGAACTCTTAAAGAAGTTTCAATGCTCAGCTGACCGTTTTCGTGAGCGTTTCCGATCTATTCGTCCTGACAAGGGAGAATCATTTCCGTCTTTTTTGATAAGAATGAGTCATTGTTTGGACAGATGGATAGAGCTAACAAAGACGAGTAAGACTTTCGAATCACTGCGAGATTTGTTACTTCGAGAGCAACTTTTTCAAAGCGTCAGTAAAGATTTGGCCACTTTTCTTAAGGAAAGACAGTTCGATAGCGTTGACGAAATGTGTCAGATGGCGGATCAGTACTGTATTGCTCATCCGGATAAAGGTGTTGCCCGCAAGGAACATTCGTCCCTTTTCGAGTCTCACGTGGCATTTCAGATACATTCTGGACAAGGAAACTTTAGAAGAGGAAATCGCGCTTCATTCCAAGGTCCGCACTCTTACACGTCTTTTGGCAACAGACAACGACCTTTCCGTGGTCAAGGCCATGTCGGTTCTGGCGATTTCCGTCAGTGCCAATACTCACCACCGGAAAGACCTTTTCCTTTCCGAGGGCGTGGTGAACAACAACCGCGCAGACCCTTTGGTCCAGTGCGTGGACAAGGTCGAGGTTCACAAACCAGTAACCAGTTGTCCGCCAACCAAACCATGCGTTGCCATTTTTGTGACGGCAAATTCCATTTGAAACGGGACTGTCCTTTCAAAGGAAGTGGAGCAAAGACTGGATTTGTTTCCACTACATGTGAAGGTCTTGTTTTGGCACCAGATCAGTCCATTGATGGTCTTCTTTTGGAGGATTGTGCCATTAATGGTTTACAGGGTTCTGTTTTGCGAGATACAGGTTGTACCACAGCTGGTGTAAGGAAATGTTTTGTTCTACCAGACCAATATCTTGACAGTGTTCAGAGATGCAGATCGTTTGGTGGAAAAATTGAAACTTTTCCACTTGCAAAAATTTCCGTTGATACACCATACTACTCTGGGTTGCTTACCGCCTGTGTTAATTGAGAATCCAGTTTGCGATTTGATTTTGGGAAATTTACCAGGTGTTGCACAGAACATGGTGGTGCCGGAGGATCTTTCATTCCTTGTCTCATTAGTACAAGATCAAAAGTTGTAGAGCAGGGAAACCAACAAAACCACTCAAGGTCTCGAAACTGGATGAACTGGAAGTTACACCAGATGTTTTGAAGACTATGCAGAGAAGCGACAAGACTTTGACGACTGTACTGTCTACTGCAAAGCAGAGTGTCTCTGACAAACCAACGGACAAGCCGACGTACATACTGGACTCTGACATCCTCTTCAGGCATGTACCTGGACAAGACAACAAACTTTCTGAAGTGAACTACAAAGTGAAAATGGCAAATGCTGAAAAGGTGTTCCATGTAAACATGCTAAAAAAGTATGTTGAACGTACAAATGTTGCCATTAATGAGTCAATTGAATGGATGTGTCCAGTGTCTGGAACAGATGTGGTGGTTACAGAAATCATTGATTCTGATTTTGTACCTGATGTCACATACAGAGACAGAGCAAAGACTGTGCAAACAGCAAATGTGGGATTGTTAACATCTACCAGTATAGATGATACTGTACCTCTGCCCACTCTTTCTGTCAAGGGAGAAACTTATCGTGATGTCATTGTGTGTGATGATTTGTCTTTGATTCAGAAGGAACAATTCGAAGGTATTTTGACGGACTTTCAGGATGTTCTGACTGATACCCCAGGGACAGTGACAACAATTGAACCCCATACTATTCACTTGAGTACGGAAAACCCAGTCCGAGTCAAACCATACCCTCTCCCATTTGCGAAAAAACAGGTTGTCGAAAGAGAGATTCAAGTTATGCTTGGGTTGAAAGTTATTGAACCGTCTTCGTCACCATACAGCTCACCAGTTGTTTTGGTGGACAAACTTGATGGCTCGGTGCGGTTTTGCATCGATTACAAGAAGTTAAACAAAATCACTGTGTTTGATGCAGAACCTATCCCAGACATTGAGGAACTTCTTTGTCAACTCTCAGAAGGAAAATATTTTGTCAAAATAGATTTGACTAAAGGATATTGGCAAATCCCGATGGCTGAAGCAGACAAAGAAAAAAGTTTTTCAGACACCTTTTGGTCTGTTTCAATGGACGAAAATGCCATTTGGTTTACAAAACGCCCCAGCTTCTTTTGCCAGAATGATGCGCGCACTAAAACTTCATGAGTGTAGAGCAGTAAGTTTTTTTGATGACATTTTGCTTGCTGCAAAGTCATGGAATGATCTTCTGGAAAACTTGAGAGCTGTTTTTTGTAAACTCCGGAATTTTGGTTTGACGGCTAGACCGTCCAAAATTCGTGCTGGATTCAAGACTCTTGAGTTTTTGGGTCATGTCATTTCTGTTGGGAAAATGACACCAGGGGAAAAGAAAGTAGAAAAGATCTTGGCCTTGAAGAGACCCAGTACAAAGAAACAGATCAGATCTCTCATTGGATTGTTGTCCTATTACAGAAGATATGTACCACACTTTGCGTCATTGACAGCCCCTTTGAGTGACTTAACAAAAGGAACAAAAAACAAAAGTATCGTCTGGTCAGATGAGTGCCAGAAAGCTCTGGAATGTGTTCAAGACACCCTCAATTCATTCCCTGTGCTGCTTTTGCCCTCTCTTTCAGAGGATTTTGTTTTGAGAACTGATGCCAGCTCCAAAGGCATGGGAGCTGTACTGTTGCAGGAAAAGAATGAATTGTTACACCCTGTCCAATATGCAAGTAAGAAGTTCTCTAACAAAGTCAAATACTCAACAATTGAGAGGGAGTGTCTTGCCATTGTTTGGGCTTGTGAGAAATTTGCCAGATTCCTGACTGGAAGACAGTTTCGGTTACAAATCGACCATAGGCCATTGACGTTTTTGCAGTCGTCCAAGACCAAAAATAGCAGGCTGTTGAGATGGGCTTTGTCATTGCAGGAGTTCAAGTTTTACATTGTGCCATTACCTGGAACTCAGAATGTCATGGCAGATTTTTTGTCTCGTGTGTGAGTGCACAGTATCCTGTGCTGCTGTAACTGCTGTTTGTTTTCATTGTGGACAGATTTTTTATTCTGCTGTTTGTTTTCATTGTGGAAAGACTTGATTGATATTTTGGCAGCGGTATGTCTGCTACTGTCAATCTGAATTGATAAGTAGTTGTGACTGATCTTTCTCCAAAAGTGCATATGTATTGGCATTGGTGGCTCGTTGTAGGATGCTACTTTGTGAGTGGGTGCAGAATACTTCATTTGATGTGTTACAAGTGCTTTTTGTTTGTTTTTTTCACGTCGATCCATTGTGAAGAATGAAAAAAGTGTTTAACTTTCGAGTGGATTACTGTATTGTATATTTTGCTTGAACAAAGACTTTTCACTTGCCAAATTTTTCTCATCAAGTGAGTCATGAGGAAATTCTCATTTTGTGATGTTGTTGGGACATATGATTATGTGTCAACAGGCTAGAAAAAACTGTTTACATTTTGGTATATATAAACATCATTGGTATTTGGAATAATCAGTATCATATGTTTTTCGTGTCAATGTAACTTGTGATTTGTGGTGATGGAGTATGAATTTGTTTTTTAAAAAAGTAAACAAAACTGATTGTATTTCTTTTCTCAAACTAAGATTTTGAAATGTGATTTTGGATCTTTATGATGTTCATAAAGGCTAGTTCTATGCATTCATGGAAACTCTTGAATGATGAAAAATTGATTGATGGCTGAGATTGTATATTAACTAGATATGTATGTGTATTTAAAAAAAAAACTTTCTTGGCGAAAGTTTTTTTTTCACCCCGGGATGGGGGGTGTCATTATGTAGCCTAATGGCGACATGTGACGTTCCGTCGCGTACGCCCTTATTTGTTATAAAGCATTTCCCTAGGTAGGGAAGAGGAAAGGTAAAAGAAACAAAGTTTGAATGGCCTGACCAGTGGATCGGTGTCGCTGGTGGCTATAGACGTAGGGCGATCATTGGTTGAATGGACGGACGTTGTCCATTGGTCAGCAACCATGGGCTGGTAATACGTAGAGTTAGACGAGTACTCGCTGAACGTGTACTCAAAAAGAGCGCAAGGAGGAGATGGCTTGGGGACACTGACCGGCAGGTTGTTTGAAGAAAGAGTTCCACCTGCAACTCACCATTACCAGGTGAGGTATAGACAGATGGGGAGAGAAAAAAGAGAAGTTAAGAAAAGGGAAAAAGGGAAAAGAATTTATGATTATTCAGATTTTGAAATAGATTACTTACACGGACTTCATTCGTGTTTCAGCCCTTCCCAGTGCTGTGGCAGCACCAGTTAGGCAGTCGCACAAATATTTGGGCTACAGTGCTGCGGCAGCACCTAATCGTCTCCAGGGTTGGAGAATCGAGCTGTAGAGGACAACGACTGCACCAGTTGTGAGAAAAGAAAGCATTTGTCATGTTGACCCATAATGATTTTTTAATTGTCCCCCTGATGAACTCAGTTGATACTACTATATTTTAAGCCATCTTTTGATTTTTCTTTGAAAATATATACATTGTTTCTCCAGTGAGGAGGAGAAATCGGTGAAAGATATATTTGTGAAGTATTTTGTATGAGATGAAATTTGGTCCCAACTAGTGGATCTGTGGAATGATTGTACCTCCACTGGAGAGGAGGAATGAAAAATAATTCCTTGAGAACAAACCAGTTGAATGTGATGGAAAATTGATTATTGTTTAGTAAATTATTCCCCGGAGAGGAGGGGAAGAAGAGTATCGTAGTGTGCCTTCTGGTTGTTTGGAGAGATTGCGTGTGCACGGAGTGAATGCTGGGCTGAGTGCGGGCATGCATTTATGCACAGTATGACATACAGACGGAGACAGTGCACTGACGAGTTAATTGTTTTTCCCTGATGAGCGGAGCAAATACTTTCTACTATAAACGGGAGAAAAGAATAATCCATGTTTTCTGGTCTAACCTGTGATTACAAGCAACACACGACACAATAACAATGAAATGGATCAAACAGACTAATCCTGTAATGCCGCTTCATTGTTTTCCACGCTAATTCCATCCATAGACGAACCGACATACGACATACTACATGCACCAATGATAAGCATCGTGTACAAGTGATACAAACTTTGAGTCTTACAGTGCAGGGCAACCTGAAGGAACATTAATACATCGACAGCTCTTTCTCTATATAACGCATTTTTCCCCTTTTTTCTTTTCAGTTTTGTAAACCTACAAGTGTTTGTTCCAATATTGTAAAAGCAATGTCTCACAGAGAGAGAGAGAGAGAGAGAGAGAGAGAGAGAGAGAGAGCAGACAGACAGACAAGACAGACAGACAGACAGAGACAGATACAGAGTGTGACTAACAGACAGCAGACAGACAGACAGACGCACGCACGCACACACACACACACACACACACCACACACACACACACACACACACACACACACACACACACACATAAAAGAGAGAACACTCGGAACTCGGAAAATTTTAATTGCAAAGGCCACCGACCTATCTGCAATGAGGTCAAGAAACAAAAATGAAATCACACACACTGACGCTGTAACATTTCTACTGAACACGCTCATTTACAAAACTTGCTCACACCAACTGTATAATCTTAAATTGAGAATACCGAAAGATACTTACAAAATCACACCCGTATGTAGCACTCTCCCAGACTCGCACAGCTCGTACATACAATTTCGCTCGCACTTACAATTGCGCGCGCGCAAACCACGCACACACACACAACACACACACACACACACACACACACACACACACACACACACACACACAAGCATACATACATACACACACAACACACAACACAACACACACACGACACAAGCAACACACACACACACACACACACACACACATACATACTCACGCGCACGCACACACACACACACACACACACACACACACACACACACACACACACACACACACACATTTTTCATCATGATCCCTAAGTATACACAAGACGTATCGACCACGAAACAAGGTAAAACAGATAAATTTATGAAAACATATGGTACTCCTAATGTTCTCTCCCCAGTAACAATTCTTCTCTTTTCTTCAAGGCATAGAAGAAATACATCGCAACAGAGCGAATTACGTCCCTTTTCTCGTTTTGCAGCAAAAACTTCAACAATGGTCCGTGTACATTTGTTACATATTTCATGATATACTTATTTCTTAAATCTTGATATGATGGACATTCCAGCAAAAAGTGTATTTTATCTTCAGTTTTGACACAAAAAGGGCAGCTTTTTGAGTTATTTTTGTATCTGTCGTGGACTTTTATATCACTGATTCCTAGTCGAAACCTTACACGAACTTTTCGAAACTTTGGGATTGTGATATCTGCAAGATACTTTTCAGGCTGTAGTAATGATTTAAACAGAGAAGAGAGAGAGAGAGAGAGAGAGAGAGAGAGAGAGAGAGGGGGGGGGGCAACTTCTAACGTCCAAACGAAATCTGATTGCCCATGAAATTACAGCTGTGGCATGAGCACGCGGCAAAGATACATGTTTACCCTCCACACGCCTTCCTCTTTTCCTCCTGACCGCATCACTGCTAGATGCAGCGATGTCGCTTTGACCCTCTGCCGCTATATCACCCGCTCGTTCTCGCTGCCCCTCTCCTCTCCCGCCCCCTTCTGACTTCCAGACGACTAATGCCTTGCTTGGACTTCCATTTGGCAGATCAGTGCAGTCACATCAGCAGACGCACAAAAGGTTCTACCCATGTTCGGAGAGCTTTGGATGGGATACATGATATAATGTCCGGGGGGAGAGGAGTATAACTCTGGGATGGTTTTCAAACTTGTTGTGGATGGAGTGGATGCTCCTGGCTAACAGAGCTCACTGGCTGAATGGTGGTGCCGTGGTGCCAGCTGGCCTAGGAGTTTTGAGGAAATGGACCCACTCATATCTATCTATCTATCTATCTATCTATCTATTATCTATCATATATATATATATATATATATATATATATATATATCCAAAAGAAAAAAGGCACAAGAAACAAGCTGTCGTGGTTCTAAATGAAATTTTCGGCTTTATTTGCCTTCGTCAGCACATGACATCCTCCCAGGTAAGGTAGTGAGGGAAGAGACGTAAATATTTCAATATGACGTAATATAAAACAAATTACGTACTAGAATGATACGTAACTCGACAGACGTGTCACAGGTAGTAATTTGATGGATGAAAGCTGTGTGTGTGTGTGTGTGGCGCGCGCGCGCGCGCGCGCGCGTGCGTGCGTGCGTCGTGTGTGTGTGCGTGTGTGTGTGCGTATTGTGCGTGCGTGCGTGCGTGCGTGCGTGCGTGTGGGGTGGTGTGTGTGTGTGTGTGTGCGGTTCACATCTTAGCAGTTTCCGCATATTTGATATCTTTTTCGCCACAGCTGTCATTTTATGTCATTTGTAAATTTTGTTTTGAAACCATTAAGTTTAAGTCTTTGGATCAAGGAGGTCATTGACCTTACATGAAGTATGTGTGTGTGTGGTGCGTGCGTGCGTGCGTGCGTGCGTGCCTGCCTGCCTGCGTGTGTGTGTGTGTGTGTGTGTGTGTGTGTGTGTGTGTGTGTGTGTGTGTGTGTGTGTGTGTGTGTGTGTGTGTGTGTGTTTGAGAGAGAGAGAGAGAGAGAGAGAGAGAGAGAGAGAGACAGAGAGAGAGAGACAGAGACAGAGACAGAGAGATTGTTTTGTTAAATCATCCTCATAACTTTATAATATATGTCTGTTTTCAGGATAGCCTCTCCACCCCCCCCCCCCCACCCTAACCCCACTCCCTACACCCAAGGAAAAAAAATAATAAAAGAAAAGAGGGGGGGGGGGGGAGGGGAGGGGGGGGGGTTATAAACACGTTGTTCAGGTCATCCAGGACGGACAAGCAATCAGGCTCCGCCACAAAATGATGGTGAAGCATGTTGTTACTGGATAAGTAATCAGGCTTCGTGACAAAATATATGTTTATATATATATATATATATATATATATATATATATATATATATATATATATATATATATAACCAATGGAATAATTAATCAGTTAATAGCGGAACAGAATATTATGTTTATATATATATATATATATATATAGAGAGAGAGAGAGAGAGAGAGAGAGAGTATAAACTTTCTGTGTATGTGTGTGTGTATGTATGTGTGTGTGTGTGTGTGTGTGTGTGTGTGTGTGTGTGTGTGTGTGTGTGTGTGTCCGCGCGCGCGCGTGTGTGTGTGTATCTGTGTGTGTGTCTGTGTGTATCTGTGTGTGTGTGAGTTAGAGAGAGAGAGAGAGAGAGAGAGAGAGAGAGACAGAGAGAGAGACAGAGACAGAGAGAGACACAGAGAGAGAGAGAGAGAGAGAGAGAGAGTGTGTGTGTATGTGTGTGTGTGTGTGTGTGTGTGTGTGTTGTGTGTGTGTGTATGTGTGTGTGTGTGTGTGTGTGTGTGTGTGGTGTGTGTGTGTGTGGTGTTCATTCTTTCCTTTCATTTTCTGTTCTTACCAAGTACCACTTATTGATTTGTTTTTGGGGGGTTCTCTGTGACTGTTTGACCTCTACGCCGCAGTCGAGCTGCCTACTACTTGAAGTGTGTGAATCAACGAATGGTTGCTGCTATGTTGACCTTTGGAATTGTTCTCGTCACTTGGCGATATAGATTGACGCGAAGTCAAGTACATTTCCTGATAGTTTAAGAAGACAGTTGCACACCCATGTACAACATGTATGCATTTGTACACAGAATTTGCACCGTAAAAAATATACGGATATGGGAAGCAAAAATGAATACCGAAGAAGAAATAAACCAATGGAATAATTAATCAGTTAACAGCGGAACAGAATATTATGTTTCAAACAAAAAGGCTCTTAACTGTTTTAAGGATGTTTCTGTTATACATACATACAAACAGACAGACAGATAGATAGACAGATAGCAGAGATAGAGAAAGAAACAGACAGACAGACAGACAGAGATTTATTCCAAGAGTTTTTCCCTAGCAGGCTGGATGCTTCTTTGGGCTGGAATCAACTATGCATTCTTCCCACAAAGATCATAAAATGGACAGTTATATGCAAGGATTTTTCAGACGTTGCAACCGCACATGCGATGGAAAGGAACGGGCCTGTGTATTGCCACAAACACCATTCAGAAACGTATTGCGGTCTCTCTCGAATAGCTTGGAAATCTGGCAGTGAGAATTGTTTGTTTGGTTGTTTGGTTGGTTGTTTTAATTGTCACCCCTTTTTGCGGTCTGTTCTTAGTTTTGAGGAAGTCCTGTTCAGAAATATATATCGGGTAGAGACATATACAAAGAAGAGGATAAAAGTATACAGTCGCTAATGAATATGTAACAGCTAATTACATGCAACGGCTAAACCAAGCAGCAACCAACAAACCAATCAGGCAACCAAACGACCAAAAACCACCCACCTCAAACTCTTCTTTGATATGATTCTTTATGCTCATATTCATGTTCATGATACGCACTGTGTCAATAGTGTTAGACTGACACAGCTACTGAGACATTCACAGCGCTGGTTTACGTCACACATCAGCAAAACATAATACACAAAGTTTGCATCAGGCACCTTATGTCTATAGTGCCTAGAAGATGAAAGTGCCCGTATATTTCGATTTCAAGCATAATTACAGGCCATCAAAACTTAGCGGACCTCTCGCCATTCCTGATTTGGTCCTGTTGGATGGAATTTAAGCAAAAAAGAAAAAAATATAAGGAGCGTCTCTACTTTGAAAACATTCACCAAAGCAGGCTCTTTCTTTACTAATACCAAATGCACGCCATCTTCTTCACCGCCCAACTATTTCTTTACTAATAACAAATGCACGCCATCTTCTTCACCGCCCAATTGGTTCTTTACTAATGACACATGCACGCCATCTTCTTCACCTCCCAACGGTTTCTTTGCTAATGACACACGCACACCACCTTCTTCATCGCCAAACTGTTTCTTTACTAATAACAAATGCACGCCACCTTCTTCACCGCCCAACTGTTTCTTTACTAATATCAAATGCACGCCACCTTCTTCACCGCCCAACTGTTTCTTTACTAATGACACATGCAAACCATCTTCTTCACCGCCCAACTGTTTCTTTACTAATATCAAATGCACGCCACCTTCTTCACCGCCCAACGGTTTCTTTGCTAATGACACACGCACACCACCTTCTTCATCGCCAAACTGTTTCTTTACTAATAACAAATGCACGCCACCTTCTTCACCGCCCAACTGTTTCTTTACTAATATCAAATGCACGCCACCTTCTTCACCGCCCAGTTGTTTCTTTACTAATGACACATGCAAACC
>CM065729.1:36047944-36057944 GCA_033310375.1 Conus canariensis | reverse complement strand
AAGTATAAGACGGAATTAATCAATATTCACCAAAAATAAGAATAAAATTAGAGCCGACGCCCCCTCCTCTACCTCCCCCTCTCCTAGAGAGAGAGAGAGAGAGAGAGAGAGAGAGAGAGAGAGAGAGAGAGAGAGAGAGAGAGAGAGAGAGAGAGAGCAAACATGGACAGACCAGTTCATTTCTCCCCAAACACCCTGGAACCAATGGCAGATGGGGTGCCATCACCCAGCCGTTAAGCTCTGCTAACCAGAAACTACACCGCCCTCAGTACACCCCCGGGGGTAGAGCCATCCCAGCGTGATACTGCCCTCCCCATCAGGACAACATGGCGCTTCATCCTTCCCTACCCCCCCCCCCCATCCCCCCCCCCCCCACCCCCCACCCCATCCTGCCCCTTCCCATCAAAGGCAGAACCCTGTGTGATCCTGCTGATGTGATTACTCCAGTCTGGCCAATGGAGACTCAAGTGAAGGGCTGGACGTCTGAGAGGTGTAAGTGAGAAAGGGTGGATGGGGGTGGAGAGACAAGTGACCTGATGTCTGTTGGGAGAGGGGAGGGGTGAAGCTGATTCTCTGCTTGAAGCCAGTCGTGCTGTAAAGTGAAATCAGGGGTGAGGAGGAAGAGATGGAGTTGGTGGGAAAATGCTTGTTTTTTCACTTCCCTGTCTATGTTTGAGCTGTAATTTGGTGAGCAAATTTAAAAAGAACTCCTCTCTCTCTCTCTCTCTCTCTCTCTCTCTCTCTCTCTCTCTCTCTCTCTCTCTCTCTCTCTTCTCAGTTGCTGACTGTCTCTTTGTGTCTTAATTTGAGATCCAAGACTGTGTACGCACAGGCAAGCAAGTCATGGTGTGTGTGTGTGTGTGTGTGTGTGTGTGTGTGTGTGTGTGTGTGTGTGTGTGTGTGTGTGTGAATGGGTGTGTATATGTGTGTGTATGTGTGTGTGTGTGTGGGTGCATGAGAGAGAGAGAGAGAGAGAGAGAGAGAGAGAGAGAGAGAGAGAGAGGAGAGAGAGAGAGAGTAATTCCAAGTGTTTTTTTTTTTCACCTGGCTGGACGCCTCTTTGGGCTGGTCTTAATAAAGCATTCTCTTTGGGCTGGTCTTAATAAAGCATTCTCCCACAAAGATCATAAATTAGACACTTCTGTGCAAAGCTTCTTCAGCCATTGTACCTACAACTGCAATGGAAAGGAGCGGGCCTGTGTATTGCCAAAACGTCATTCAGAAACTTATTGCTGGTCTTTCTTGAGTGGCTTGGAAATCTGCCACTGACGTTTGTTGGATTGCTTATTTGTTTGTCTCTATCTCAATGTTCACCCCTTCTTTCTGGTCTGTTCTTAGCGTTTAGGAAGTCCTGTTTAGATGTAGGACTGGGCAGAGATATATACAAAGAGGATAAAAGTATGCCACTTCTAATGATCATGTGTGTGGCGAGAGTTGGGAGTGGGTCAGTGTGTCCTCTAGGGGAAGGACTTGGAATATTTTCTCTAACAGAGTTATGTTAAAATTTCACCTCAAGTCTTCCTCTTACTAGTTATGTAAGGAGGAAGTTTCTGGTACAAGTTATCGAAAGAATTTTTTTTTTCTCGGAACTGTGAAAACTACTCAATAGTGGCTCAGAGATAATTTTCCTTGGGCTTGTGCACTTATAAGTGTTTGTAGCTCTGAGAGACAGAATCAGAGATAAATTCAAACATTCCATACTGAATGAACAGCAAAGAACTGACAGCCGACAAAGCGCTGTTTAACATAACTGCATCATGTATGGGCGGAACGCATGACAGTCAGTGAAAGGAAAGGAAGGAAGGGAGCACGATCCTTTGTCTCAACCCAAGATGATCACTGCACATCAGATAAGTGAGAGGGGAGGAAAGGGAGGAAGGGAGAGAGAGAGGGATGGAAACGGGTGACTTCAAACAGACTGCGAGAAGAGTGAGGGGGGTGTGGAGTTTGAGAGGGAAGGAAGAGGGGGGGGGGGGGGGGTGACGACAGTGTAAGCTTTATTGCCATTTGTATGACAAAGGGAGATAGAAAGAAACAGGGGGGAAGAGGGGAATAGAAGAGGGGGTGGTGGTAGAAGTATGTGTGTGTGTGTGTGTGTGTGTGTGTGTGTGTGTGTGTGTGTGTGTGTGTGTGTGTGTGTACAGGAGAGGGTGGCTGTCAATTCATCACGTGACAATGTGAAAGCTAATTGCAAGCAATGGCTCAACCAACCAACCGACCAACCAACCAACCAGCCACAACCAACCAACCAACCAACCAACCAACCAACCAACCAACCAACCAACCAGCCAACCAAACAAACAAACAAACAAAGTAAACAAAACCACCCACCTCAAACCCTTCTTTCAAATGAATTTTTTATGTTCATAATCAGCAATGTGTCAATAATGATAGCCTATCACAGCCATTTAGAAGTTGACAGCACAGGTTTGTGGCACATATTGGCAAAATGTCACTGACAAAAGTTTATATCTGACACATTATGTCTACAGCACTTAGAGAATATAAGTGCCCGTCTTCTTCAGTTTCAAGCATAACTATGGTCGAGGAAAACATACCGGACCTCTTTCCGGTCCTGTTTTGGCCCTGTTGGATGGAGTTTAAGCAAGAAGGAACAGAATTAAAAGGACCATCTCTACACTGAAAATGTTTACCAAAGCAGGCTGTTTCTTTGTCAATTACATATGCGAGCCATCTTCTTCATCGCCAAATGGACCAAGAGCACTGGGTGGGGTGAGGGGGGGGGGGGGAGGGGGGGGGGATGATGTCAAGGCCTGCAAGGATTGGGTGGGGGTGTTGGGAGCTTTCACTTCTCATCCAAGGACAGAATTGTATGACATCATAGGCAGATACCCTGAAATCTATTTTTGTCCCATCTGCCAAAATGAAAGAACAGATGAAATATCAAATAAGATATATGCCCTGAAGAGAGGGAGGAAGAAGAAATAAAAAAGAAAACACACACACGCACGTGCACACACACACACACACACACACACACACACACACACACACACACACACACACACACAAGAGGGAGAGAGAGAGAGAGAGAGAGAGAGAGAGAGAGAGAGAGAGAAACAATCAAGACCAGTGCAGACCTGACACAGAGGGTCCATTTCCTCCAGACTTTCTGGCCCAATAGATGGAGGCATGGCATAATCATTCAGCGACAGCCTCTTATTCATCTCACTCAGCATATTATAACTGTCAGAGCCATTCTAAAGTTATACTGCACCCACTTTCCCTTCAGGATATTATGGCATGTATCTCCTCCGATGGTCTCCCATGACAAGAAGAACCTTATGTGATCGAGCTGATGTGATTACGCAAGTCTGGCTAATGTGAATTCAAGCAAAGGGTTGGTCGCCTGAAAAAGGGAAAAGGGTGGCAGTGGGGCCAGGAGGAAGGAGGGAGGCGTGAGACTGAAGTTAAACGCTTCATAAAGCCAACCATTCTATCAAGTGAACAAGGTGGTGAGAAGGAAGGGGTGGGTGGGAAGAATGTGTCTGTGCACTGCCATTTTCCACAAACTCCTACACACAGACATTCACATCCTCCCCACAACTTCCACCTGCTCTGCAGTATACACTGCACATGAGTACATGTATGTGCATGCACATGCATTGCACACATGCTATTTATGTGGTTGACAGAAAAGCATAATTTGAAAATAAAATAAGAGAGAGAGAGAGAGGAGAGAGAGAGAGAGAGAGAGAGAGCAGAGACATGACATAGGGGAATCCATTTCTCCCCAAACACCCTGGAGCCAGTCAGAGACAGGGCACCTTCACCAGCCGTTAAGCTCTGCTAACCAGAAACTACACCGCCCTCAGTACACCCCCGGGGTAGAGCCATCCCAGTGTGATACTGCCCTCCCCATCAGGACAACATGGCGCTTCATCTTTCCCTACCCCTCCCCCCCCCCCCCACCCCATCCTGCCCATTCCCATCAAAGGCAGAACCCTGTGTGATCCTGCTGATGTGATTACTCCAGTCTGACCAATGGAGACTCAAGTAAAAGGCTGGAGGTCTGAGAGGTGTAAGTGAGGAGGGGTGGAGGGCGGGTGGTGGAGAGAGGAGTGACAGGGTGCCCACAGGGAGGTGGGTGAAGGGCATGGAGAGCCGAGGGGCAGAGTGCCCGCAGGTTGGGGGGGGGGGGAGGGGTTGAACTTAAATTGCCACATGAAGCCAAGCAGTAAAGTGGGATGAGAGGATGAGATGGAAGAGGAGTGGTTGGTGGGAAAATGCATTTCTTGTTATGAGTTCCCTGTCCACGTCTGAGGCTTAAGTTGGTGGGCAAACTGATGTCTGTCTAGATGAGTGTGAATGTTGAAATGTGCTCTCTCTCTCCCTCTCTCTCTCTCTCTCTCTCTCTCTCTCTCTCTCCTCTCTCTCTCTCTCTCTCTCTCATTTTATTTTCAAATATGTTTTCCTGTCAGCCACATAAATAGCAAGTGTGTAATGCATGCGCATGCATATACATGTACTCATGTGCAAGTGTATACTGCAGAGCAAGTGGAAGTTAAGGGGAGCACGTGGATGTCCGTGTGTAGGTGTTTGTGGAAGCATTAATGAAAGACGGGGAAAAAAAAAAAGCAGTCTGGGGTGGGGTGTTGATTGAATAGAAGAGAGGTCATGGGGATCCTGTGGTAGTGTGGCGAGAGGTGGGAAGGGGCAGGGAGCGAGAAAGATGGGGTGGCAGGGGCAAAACTGTACCATATATTAGAATAGGTGTTTAGGAGTGTATCTAGTTGCCATGGTACAGCGCTTTGAGGTGTAGGAAAGTGCTACAAAGAAATACTATTTTTACATTTATGAAGAAGAAAATGATGATGGTAATGTTCATCCTCGTTGTCATCGTCGTCATGGTCATCATTATCATCATCATCTTCTTCTTCTTCTTTAATTTGATCTTTACCATCTCGTCTCCATCATCATCTTCTACACTCATCACGATAACCATATTCAACATGGCCATTATTGTCATAATTGTCCATGCAGTTATGTTCATTATCATTATTTCATTGTCGTCATACCAGTATAAGCATCATTATCTTCATCTTCATTATGATCTTTTAAGCCTTCCACCATAATCAAAATCGACATTGACATCACTGTCCTCCTCCTCCACCTCCTTCTCCTCTGTCTTTATCTCCTTCTACTCCTCCCCGTCTCCTCCTCCTCCTCCTTGTCATCATATCATCATCATCATTACCATTATCATCATCTTCATCGTCATCATCATCATTATCATTATCATCATCATCATCATCATCGTCGTCGTCGTCGTCGTCGTCGTCGTCGTCGTCGTCATATCATATTACCATCGCCATCATCATCATGAAGACATTATTACCATCATCAACTTCATCATCGTGATCACTCAAAAATCTGACGCTCTTTCCTTACATACCTATCTAACACATGCTCAGTATTCTTTGGTACACAATGCAAAGAAAAGAAAACAACACAACACAGAATTCAAAACTTTTAGAAGAAGAAGAAGAAGAAGAAAAAGAAGAAGAAGAAGAAGAAGAAGAGAGAAGAAGAAGAAGAAGAAGAAGAAGAAAAAGAAGAAGAAGAAGAAGTAGAAAGTAAATCATTGAGCAATGAAGAAGAAGAAGAAGAAGAAGAAGAAGAAGAAGAAGAAGAAGAAGAAGAAAAGAAGAAGAAGAGACAAAAGTAACTCATCACACAATCTGAAGGGAAAGAAGACAAAATAATGTACTGTGTATAAAGAAATGGATGGAATGGAGGAATATGCACAAAAAAGAAAAAGAAATGAAATAACATCCTTTTTTCTTCCTCCCCCATCTCCTGGAGGAAGAGAGAGAGAGAGAGAGAGAGAGAGAGAGAGAGAGAGAGAGAGAGAGAGAGAGAGAGAGAGAGAGAGAGAAGAGCAGACATGACAAAGGGGAATCCATTTCGCCTGAAACACCCAGAAGCCAATTGGATACGGGGCACCATCACCCAGCCGTTAAGCTCTGCTAACCAGGAGAAGCTACACCATCCTCAGTACACCCCTGGGGGAAGAGTCATCCCAGCGTGATACTGCCCTCCCCATCAGGACAACACGACATCCACTCTCCCATAGCTCCCACATGAAAGATAGAACCCTATGTGATCCTTCTGATGTGATTATTCCAGTCTGGCCAGTGGAGACTCAAGCAAAGGGCTGGACGTCTGAGGGCGGGCTGTGGAGAGATGAGGGGCAGGGTGCCCACAGGGGGACGTGTGAAGTGAAATCGCTGCATGAAGCCATGCAGTGACGTGAATGAGTGGATGGGGTGGAAGAAGTGGGATTGGTGGGGAAATCCATTTCATTTTTTTTTCATTTCCCTGTCCACGTCAGAGGTAGAATTTGGTGGGCAAATTGAAGTTTGTCTAGATCAGTGTGAATGTGGAATAATGCTCTCTCTATCTCTCTCTCTCTCTCTCTCTCTCTCTTTTCTCTCTCTCTCTCTCTGAGACAACCTCCACGTGTCTAAATTTGCGATCAAAGACTGTGTACGCACAGACAAACAAGTCATGGGTGTATGTGTGTGTGTGTGTGTGTGTGTGTGTGTGTGTGTGTGTGTGTGTGTGTGTGTGTGTGTGTGTGTGTGTGAGTGCATGCGTGTGTGTGTGATGGAGAGAGAAGAAGAAGAAGAACAACAACAACAACAACAACAAGAACAAGAACAAGAACAAGAAGAAGAGAGAGAGAGAGAGACAGACAGACAGACAAACAGAGACAGAGACAGACAGACAGACACACAGAGAGATTTATTCTAAGTTTGATTTTTTTTTAACAGACTGACAGACTGACTCAACAACATATCCTCCCCCTAAATATCATAAAATGGACAGCTATATGCAAGGCTTCCTCAGCCGTTGTGCCATATCTGCAATGGGAATGGCCAGCAGGCCTGGGTATTGCCACATACACGTTTCAGGAAATTATTCGTGGTCTTTCTTGAATGGCTTGGAAGTCTGCCAGCGACAAGTTTTTGTTTGTTGTTCTTTTTTACATCTTCTTTGTGATCTGTTTTTAGTTTTCAGGAATCCCTTTTCTGAAACATAAAGAATGGATGGAGAGATATACAAGGAACAGAGTAAAGGTATGCTGCATTAGTTACTGACCAGCTGACAGCATGTGATGGCTCAAACAAACAAAACAAAACGCTCCCCTTAAATCCTTTTTTCAAATGATACGTTATTTTCATCATTAGCAATTTTTTGATAGTGTTAGCATAACACAGCCATTGAGACGTCGGCACAGGTTTTTGTAAAACATATGCAAAATATCACAAACAGCATTTCACTTCTGACACCTTACGTCAATAAATTTTAAATATGAATGTTAGCGCACCGCCAAAAAAAAATGAGGACAAACGGATCACAAGTTACAGTGAAACTACCAGCCATTGTGATTCTTTTCTGCACGCTTTTTGGCGGTGCGCTAACATTAATATTTTAAGTTTGTTTAGATTTCCGCATGCAGTCGCCTCACTTTGCAACTAGATATACGTCAATAGTACATAAAAGATGAACGTGCCTTATATTTCTGTTGCAAGGATAAGTATAGTCAATGAAAACTTACCGGACCTGTCACCATTCCTGTTTCTGACCTGTTGGCTGGAGTTTAAGCAAGAAGCAAAAAAAAAAGTAAATAAAACGAACGTCACTGCTCTGAAAACGTTGTCCAAAGCAGGCTGTTTCTTTGCCCAGGACAGAAATTTTAAGCCATTTCCTTCACAGCCTAACTGACCAGGAGCGTGAGGGAGTGGGGGGAGGGAGGGGGCAGAAGGTGATATTAGGGCCAGAGAGAGGACTTCTATTATTTGCACAGAGACAGAATCACACAATTACATGGGCAGATTCCCTGAAATCTTTTAAATCTGATGTTGGCCCATCTGCCAAAACAAAACAAGTAAAGAAGGAATGTCAAATAGATAAGATTCCCTCAAGAAAAAGAAAAAAGAAAAAAAAAACGACACACACACACACACACACACGCGCGCGCGCGCGCGCGCAGAGCGGCAGAGAGAGAGAGAGAGAGAGAGAGAGAGAGAGACAGACAGACAGACAGACAGACAGACAGACAGACAGACAGACAGACAGACAGACAGACTCATAGAGACAGAGACTGACAGAACAGACAGACAGACAAACAGTGAGACAGAGAGACGTATAAAGAGAGAGACAGACAGAGAGAGAATTGGGGTTAAGAGTAGAGGATAGACAGAAGACGGCTGGCAGTTCACTGAACTAGTTTCTTGCTGGTAGTTCACTGTAATGTTTCTTCTGGCTGGTAGTTTCACTGTAACTAGTTTCTTCTGGCTGGTAGTTTCACTGTAACTAGTTTCTTCTCATGAGCATGATTTCAATTAAGTTGAACGTGTTTCCTGAAAGCGCCCACTCTACACAACAGGTAGCAACGTGAAGCTGTCATGTTGAAATGCACGACAGCTTGGCAAATATCGCGTTTTGATAATCCAGATAGAAACCGCACAAACAAGGGAGAAAGACTACACATAGTGCAAACCGAACTTCTTTTCTGAGTTTGCAGTTCTGTCTGTTTGTTTCCCAAAAGTTTGCTCCTAACAAGTGTGTGCCGGTAATATTTTGTTCATTGAAGTATACTTTTTGTTTGCTGTGCTGGTATTCTATCCTTTGGATAGATTCACATAAAACTAATTAAAACGAACAAAAGTACCCGCGCATTGACCAGTTTGGTCACCAACTGTTCTACAAACGACTATAAAGAGACACGTGCTGCTACCCTAGTGCTCAAGGCAGTGACAGATACTAAGTCACTGGCCATAAGTGTATTCTAGTCCTCTAGTTTAAAAGAAAATTCAGACTGACTTACTGAAAGAAAAAAAATGTCTGAGGTAAACTAAGAGGATACCGGTCCCTTAAATGAAAGCACTGCCAGCAAAGTACAAATATTACGTTATCTGAATTATGATATATGTAGTTCTGGACCTGTATACAACCAGTGAGTGATGTGGAATGTCACACATTTTTCCACATAGCAGATGTGGCAGCAAAGCGACTTGTGATGTAATCCAGTGGGGTAGCAAAAAATAATTAAACATCGGGCTGTGGTGTATCCATTAAAAGTGGAGACATGGTGGCATCATAGCACCAGCTATAGGGATTATCAATTTTCTTACTAGTCTACATCTCTGCCTTGTGTTATCCTCTCCCCCCTCCCATCTCTCTCTCTCTCTCTCTCTCTCTCTCTCGTGTGTGTGTGTGTGTGTGTGTGTGTGTGTGTGTGTGTGTGTGTGTGTGTTGTGTGTGTGTTGGAGTGCATGTGTGCGTGCGTGCTTACACGTGTGTGTGTGTGTGTGTGTGTGTGTGTGTGTGTGTGTGTGTGTGTGTGTGTGTGTGTGTGTGTGTGTGTTGGCTATGGAAAGCCTTTAGCAAATTTGCAACAATAAAACACAAATATAAAATACGGTTGTTTTCCCCTTTTCAGATCTCTGCAATCGTATGCACCAACTACTACACCACCACCAACCAGTGCTACTGCTGCTGCCATTAAACTTGTTCCTTTTGTTTTCGAATTTCGTCTACATTTTGATACACTCCTTACTAAATTCAGAAAAAAAAACAGAGTTTTTCAAATCGCTGTATTCTCTGTGTATTTATTGTTTTTCCTATACAAAAAGAAAAAGAAAAGAAAGAAAGAAAGAATGAAAGAATAAAAACGAAAAAAATTGGGGCAGGGAGAGAAGCGGGTGGGCGTGGGGGCTGATGCATTGATAGCCAGTCTCTCCTTTTTGACTGGAAACAGTAGCGTTGCAAGCGCTATGGTGTGCTGCTATCGCCCGCGACGTCGTCTCCATTGTACGGAACTTCTTTAAATCATATGACAGCCTTTTACTTTGCTGCCACCATCCCCGTCAGTGCTCTGCTTCCGCTCCTGCTATACGGAGATAAGGTTTGAGAGTGTACTTGCCACTGCTCAGTCACAATGATCGTTTATATCACTCTTTATCCAGGC
>CM065729.1:36025444-36042944 GCA_033310375.1 Conus canariensis | reverse complement strand
TGGTCAACAAACAGTCATCATTCTCCGGTTAACACCATTACCAACCAGCCTCCTGCGACTCGAATGGACAACCACAGTGCGGTGTATCGATGGAAATGCCCGTCACAAGTGACCAGGGATAGAGGCCCACAGAACGAGACAGTAGAAAAAAGATAAGTGAACGTTCAACGTCTCGGTCGGATTTGTTTTTGCCGACGACACCGAGCCTGTTTAACGTGAATACAACTGTTTTTCTGTTTGATAACCGACCCCGTCCTTCCGTGTCCTAGCCTCCGCGAGACACATGGCGCAATGGCATCCAACAGGAAATCCACATGGGACGGTGTGACAAACAATCTGTAGGATGGGGCGGATAATAGGTGGCACTGTTATCTTCACTGAACTACCCCATATATGCAATGACAGATCATGCGATCAAGAGCGGCGCCATATGATACTATATTGACGTCATGTTCTAACAACCGAAGACAAGTCTTGGTGGTGTGCTCTGAGTTTTTTGTTCCAATGTGTCGCATCTATGCCATGTCTCCATCTAAAAGGTGTGGACCTGCCTGGTTTGGTTAGTGCCTGTCTGATGGAAGCGGCGGTTGGTGTCCATTGCATCGTTTCTCCTAGGTCCTTCGTTTCGCACCTTGTGCGGGACGGTCTTCATCCTGTTGCCGTGGCCTCGAGGTGATGGTGGTCTGGTGCTGTTGGCTGTAGTTCCATTCAGGACTGACTGTCTAACGTGTCAGGGCTGTTCTATCGGGGTTGCGGAAGTCTCTGGTGGTCAGTTTCTGCGCCCTCGTTGCTGCTTTGCCGTAGGTTGGCCCGGGTCATCAGCGTTTTCTTCGGAAGTGGCTGGACTGGCGTCTTTTGGCGTGTTGTGACGACTTTTTTTTTTGTTTTCTCCTCGTCATATAGATCTTGACGTCATTAACACAGAAAAATCTGCGTGTGCTGGCGTGTGTGTTTTGTTTTTGTACTCCCAGTTCTTATAGAACAGGGAGTACTTTACAATGGGAACGAAGAAATGCTGTCTGTGTGTCCGTGGTCAAAATGTGTTCCACACGCTCCAGACAAAACTTCTGGGCCGATCGCTCTGAAAATTTGTAGGTGTGTTCATTATGGGTCACGGATGATGCCCGCTGTTTTGTTTCACCAGAATAGCCGTTACTAACGGCTATAACGGCCCATAACGGTTTTTCTTCTTTATGGAATATCTCAGAAAGTACTTGGCCGATTTATAAGCGGTTCTTCTTCTTTTTCTTCTTTCTTTCTTTCTCTCTTTGAGTGTCCACCTTCATCGAGTTGAAGATTCTGACACTATAGGAGTTTATAGGAGGTGAAGATTCTGACACTATAACGGTTTGGATGATCTTGTGATAAATCGGAGCCTCTTTCCATATGCAAGTGATGTAATGCTGAAAATCGATTAAACAACCGTTAAAACCCGTTATTTTGCCGTTGTTTCTTACAATAGGTGGATTTTAATAAAATTTTGTATAAAGAAAGGTTATCACACACAAATGGCACTTCTATATAGTGTTTCAAAATTTGACCGTTAAAAACCGTTATTCCTGACATATTGTCCGATTTGGATGAAATTTGGTATGTACACAGGCTTCAGCCCAGTGACGACTAAAATACCAGTTTCAAAAGTGTAGATCGGTTAAATAACCGTTAAAACCGTTATTTTGCCGTTATTTCTTATATATTTGTGGGTTTTCAATAAACTTTGGTATACAGAAAGGTTATCACACTCAATCTATGAAAGTACTGCATTTGACGGATTTTGAAATAGCTTTAGATCTAATAACTGACTGGTAGATCATGGGTATTTTCGTTGTAAACATGCTCTTGACATGTACACATTTATATGCTTTGCATCTTGTTTCTTGACATGCAGGATCAGCTCCTAGATTCCCCAGTCTACAACCAAGACAAGCTGACCTTGGAAACGGAGGATGAAAGTAAGGATAGGACTCAAAGGTGGACAATACTCAGAGGGAGAGAGAGATAGGGACGTGAGGGGGCGCTACTCTGTTCCGACCAGTGGTGTGAACGAATATTGTCCTGCATTTTTCTTAAATTTGTTGTTTATAGAAGCTTATTAATTTGACTTTATTCTATTGTATTTTACACTGTATTTTATTATGTGATATTGCAATGTGTCACCACACAATAATTTTCCTTCATGGACAGAATAAACAACTTTTGAACTATAAGCTCTTAGCCCTGGGAAACGAACCCCAGTGAACAAACTATCTCCAACTATGGACAAATTGCCCCGTAGAATGGACTCGTCAGCCCGGTAAAGCAGCCAGTCTAGGAGAGCGTTCACTGATATATAAACAAGCCGAAGTCGGATGTGCTGGTCCTGACTTGTCAAGGGCATAACGGCAGCACAACGAATCCACACTCATATGACAGATCTGTTCTTTTAATATTGCATTACCTCCTGTAGCGCTATGCTGCCACTAATGTTAACTGTCATACCTTTATAACAGGCCCACAGCTGGATATGAAGGGAAAGAACAGGATTTTAATCACCACATCATGTTCATGTCATTAACAAGATGGCGTCCCGCCAAGCCCCGGAAGCTGATTAACATAATAAGGGACTTAATACACAATCACTACGCGACACCTCCCTTAAGAAAGCTGCATGTTTTCATCCATGGTTTGTCTGCCTTTCACCAAAACTACAGAACGGATTGAAATGAAACTGAGTGGAAAGAACAAATGTGACCCTAGACTATACCCATAACAATCTGGTGCGTATACATGTTAAATAGATTCGCATCAAATAGTGGATCCGTGATGCATTCACTAAGGTTCACAAAATTTAAAGTATTGGTTTTTACCAGCCTTTGCAGCGTATTGGAAAAGATCCCCTTTACAAGTTGGTGCGGATCTATGTGTGGAATCTAGATCAAAGAGCAGATTCAGCATCCTGTTGCATCGGCGGAAATCTTCATTCTTCATCAGCCATATGGCCATCCAGTCTTCCCTTTGTTTTTTGTTGTTTTTTGTGTGTGTGTGTGTGTGTGTGTGTTTTTTCGTTTTCACTTCTTTATACTCATAATTATGTCTGGGTGTGCTCAAACAGGAAAGTGAAGAAGCATGTGAAAGTCAAGAGTACGGAAGGACGTGGAGAAGAACGGTAAGCGTGAAAAAAGTGCACCAGGAAATCAATGTAACGTAACTTTGTCAGTACCAGTTCTTTTGTGCTCTGTGTTATTCATTTGTTTTCTGTGTGTATGGGAGAGGGTGGGGTGGAGTGATGGGTACAGAGAGGGCCCTAACTTGCATTAATAGTGCATGAACAGTGCATTATATACATCTGTATGATTTTGAGTATGAATGTACATGTGAGTACGAATTTGCGCACACGCGTGCAAGTGTGTGTGTGTGTGTGTGTGTGTGTGTGTGTGTGTGTGTGTACGCGCGCGCGCGTGCACAAGAGAGAGAGAGAGAGAGTTTGTATCTGTGTCTGTGCATATTGTAGTTGAATCAATTGACTTGGAATGAAATGATGTTGTGTCACAGCACACACACACACACACACACACACACACACACACACACACACACATGCGCGCGCGCACACATTTCTGTGCACTTTATAGCTTAATGTAAACTCTCACGATAGGAACTTGTCTTCCAATGCACATTCTCTGGACCTGAGCGTTCCTTGCTCGTCATGCAGTATTGAGAAATGAACAGGAAGTCAACCCGGCAGCAGTAACCACTCAAAGGCTTCACACGATTGAGTGAAGGACAGCTTTGATGCAGCGCAATTCGTTCCAACGCGGCAATTTGTTCCAATTTTCTTTTGGTACATTTTGCCGCACCTGTACCTGTTAAAGGAGATAGAGGTTGAAAAAATCAAACTGGTAATATTTAGAAATTAAGATTAACACATTTGGGCCAACCGAGGAGGCATATTTTTGTGCCATCTTCCGACCACCACCGACACCTCCCGACACCCCACCCCGACCCTCCGACACCCATCCTCGACATGGGAAGGTATATTTTTGTGCCGTCTTCCGACCACCACCGACACCTCCCGACACCCCAAACCCGACACTTCGACACCCATCCCCGACACGGGTGCGTATCGCTATCGCTACGTCTCTCTAGCTCTACATTACGTGGCACTATGACCAACATCACTATGTTATGTTATCACTACGATTTTATGTCATTAGCACTACGTCTCAACTACGATCGTTTAGCACTACGGCCGCTATCGCTACTGTCGTGGGGTATGCATCTGCCTCCATCCCCTGCCTAAAAATATTACCCCTACTCCCCCATTTGTTCGAAAAATACCCTTCTCCCCGCCACCCCCCCCCCCCCCCAAAAAAAAAAAAAAACCAAAAAAAAAACACCACCACCGTGCGTGCATGCGTGCGTGTGTGCGTTGCGTTGCGTCGCGTGTATCTGTGTGTGTGTGTGTGTGTGTGTGTGTGTGTGTGTGTGTGTGTGTGTGTGTGTGTGTGTGACCTGAGGGCAGAAGAAAGCAAACAGTTTCTTAAAGTTAACAGTTTACTATGATGATTGTGAAATTAGCGTGATGAGCTTTCGCGTTTCTTTTGGACACAAGTGTGTGCTGATTGTTGATTCAATTATGATTTTTGCGATGTTGATAACAATCGTCACGCACGCACGCACACACACACACACACCACACACACACACACACACGCGCGCGCGCGCGCGCGCGCGCATCACCACCACCACCACCACTACCACCACCACCATCATCATCATCATCATCATCATCATCATCATCATCATCATCATCATGCCTTGGCAAACGGACAAAGGTAGAAAAAAAAAAAGTTTATTTTGATTCTGTTTTTAATTTTCTAAAATGAATCTGCTCAGCAAAAGAGATAAAAGACAGCAAATAAGCTCAATGTCAAACTCATAATAAAAAAACTTATTTTACGGTTTCATTATTCTGAAATGTTTATAAAATTCAACAATTTCTTCGAAAAACAGAGGAAGGTTTCTTTATCCAAAAACGCTTGTGTCAAACAAACTCACAACAATTACATAACTTTCCTGTAATGATTTTGTCAAATTAATCAGAAGTTTGTATACAAAATCTTAAGCGTTCCAGTATGCTTAAACCGTTTTGTCAAAATCAGAAAAACAGCTACTCAATGTTTATGTTTCATTCTTCTGAAACTATCAAGTCAAAGCTACAAGAAGAAGTAGAAATGTACAAGTTTGATTATCATGAAACGGTTTGTCAAACACTCAATTTTCTGAGAGAATAAAATGGCTGCATGCACACAGACAATTATCATTTCAGCACGCTTACTGGTATACAATGAAAATGTCAAAGCTCAATTGTGTCTTCGATACCCAAAACACTACTCAATGAAAAAACAACCAAAATACAATGTTTATGTTTAATCCTTCTCAAACTATCAAGTCAAAAATACAAGGAGAGGAAGTAGAAATGTACAAGTTTGATCATCATGAAACGGTGTCAAAGCTCAATTGCGTCTTCGATACCAAACTCCTCTAAGCTCAAAATTTCAGATGAAGTCTTGCTGAAGGATCAGCCAGGCATCCCACCATCGGGGATTGTTGACGACTCTGCTAATGGCAATAGCAAGGCCACTGCCTTGGCCTGCTGCCATGTAGAGACGCCTCACACTAACCGGTCGAGGGACGTGTTCCAGGACATATTCAGCAATATGGAAGGAAGGAATTGGAACAGCTTGGATGACTGTGTGCCAGAAAGTATTTACGCGCTGCAATGTAAAGCGACAACTTGGGTCAGTTGCAAGGGACCATAGTATAATTTCTCTCTGCATCTCTCTGGGCAGAAATTCTGCTCTCAATGTTTCATATTCATGATCATGTCTCGTAAACTCAATCATCAATTCAATCCAATCGCTCCCTCACACCGTATTTTCCTTCCGCTTCTCTGTCCTTTCACCACCTTCTTTGTGGTCAGCATCGACGCTGTCTCTGTGTCGGCTTGATCAACATCAACGCTGTCTCTGTGGTCGGCTTGGTCATCTCAACGCTGTCTCTGTGTCGGCTTGATCAACATCAACGCTGTCTCTGTGGTCGGCTTGATCAACTCAACGCTGTCTCTGTCGTCGGCTTGTCAACATCGAACGCTGTCTCTGTGGTCGGCTTGTCATCACGACGCTGTCTCTGTCGTCGGCTTGCATCAGCACGACGCTGTCTCTGTGGTCGGCTTCATCAACATCAACGCTGTCTCTGTCGTCGGCTTCGTCACAGCAACGCTGTCTCTGTGTCGGCTTATCAACATCAACGCTGTCTCTGTCGTCGGCTTCGTCATCAGCGACGCTGTCTCTGTCGTTGCTTCATCAACATCAACGCTGTCTCTGTCGTCGGCTTGATCAACATCAACGCTGTCTCTGTCGTCGGCTTGGTCATCAGTGACGCTTTCTCTGTCTCTTCGGCCATCAGACTTCTTCAGAAGTTGGTTGATCTTCTTCCTACAGATGGCAATGGACATATAGTGCTCCCCATGCCCTTCTGGAAAGTAAGCAAAGGTCAAGAGCGGTAGATCCTTGTCGTACACCTCTTCGTCGGCCACAGGGGTGATCAGTCGGGTGTGCACGTCGTCTTGACTTGACACAACAAGCGCTTGGACATTGTATTGTCTGGCAAGTGCTAACATTGTTAAATGGTCACCGTACTCACATGGTTGTCTCATTCGTTGAAGGTAGCCGTCAATTTGACCTGATATCATGTATTGACCATAATGTTCTGAATGGGCTGCAATGTGTTCCACCGCCTCTCTTCTTAACTGAAGAGCTGTTCTGTGCACAGACATTCGGGGAAGTTGATCTGCGAATGATTGAAATTGACAGCTGCCTACATTGTCCCTTGGGTCTAGAAGGACCTGTATTGTGTTGCCACTGACAAGCTCATGGACTCGGTCCTCTCGAGTTATTGGTATGAGGTGCTTGTCCTTGTGCATTTTTTACCTGTACATTTTCTCGTGGATTGTTCTAGCCCTGGCTTGTCTTTTTCTTTCTTTTGCTGTCGTTGTACTCGTGACACTGTCAATTCGGAACCATTCAACTTGTTTTTCACCCTTCGGTGTCACAAACTCAATGCAGTAGCAGTATGCCGAAACATTTCTTTTAAGCACACGCCCTTCGAGGATGAACTTGCGTCTTGGTACACGATCTTTATGACTGCGTTGGGGGTAGCGCACTAGCAACTTCTCCCCGACATTGTACACAGAGTTGGTGGTGTTTCTTAAGAAGCGTCTTCCCGTGCGTCTATTGCACCTCCGTGTGGCTTCTACTGCCTTCCTTCGCACAGATGCGGACTTGCTGCTGAAGGCATGCAGAGGTGTTTGATACCCGAGGACCTCCTTCGGGATGTTGTTGATCGCCTCTTGGACGACATGAAGATCCTTCGCCCAGTTGAATCCACTTTTCTTTCGCATTTGGTACAGGATTTTTCTGCGAAGGGGATCGTGACTCTTCTCACATTTCCCTGTGCTTTGGGGTTGTATGGCCTGCTTCAGACGACTTTCATCCCTCACATTTCCCTGTGCTTTGGGGTTGTATGGCCTGCTTCAGACGACTTTCATCCCTCACATTTCCCTGTGCTTTGGGGTTGTATGGCCTGCTTCAGACGACTTTCATCCCTCACATTTCCCTGTGCTTTGGGGTTGTATGGCCTGCTTCAGACGACTTTCATCCCTCACATTTCCCTGTGCTTTGGGGTTGTATGGCCTGCTTCAGACGACTTTCATCCCTCACATTTCCCTGTGCTTTGGGGTTGTATGGCCTGCTTCAGACGACTTTCATCCCTCACATTTCCCTGTGCTTTGGGGGTGTATGGCCTGCTTCAGACGACTTTCATCCCTCACATTTCCCTGTGCTTTGGGGTTGTATGGCCTGCTTCAGACGACTTTCATCCCTCACATTTCCCTGTGCTTTGGGGGTGTATGGCCTGCTTCAGACGACTTTCATTCCGCGCTTTCGTAAGAGTTTTTGCACGAACCGCTTGAATTCTGGCCCTTGGTCACACTGCACGACCTTTGGTTGACCTATGTCTGCAAAGAGTTTTTCAAGCTCACGTTTGACCCCATAGCTTGATTTGTCTGGCAGAGGTCTCAGAATCAACAATCGAGAGTACACATCCAGAACAGATAAAATGTGCTTGTACACCCGCCCGTCATAGCAGACTTCCATTTTATCCATTTGGATGAGGTCGATCTGCCACCTTTCATTAGCATGCTGTGCAGTCACAGAAACTGGGACGGGACGGTTTCTGAATTGGGCAGACATCCGTTGGTGTTCTTTTGATTTGGAAAGGCAGTCTTGAACGCACGTCTCACTTACATTTGCGAATTTGACTTTCAATTGTGCGCAATTGGTCTGTATCCACTTCCGCTGTTTTTGTCAAACTGAGCTCCAACAACAGCCCGCGCATTGTTTTTCACAATGACTTCCTTTCCCTTGAAAAAAAAGTCTACCTTCTCTTGCTGTGAAATTTTGTCGATTTCTGCCAAACCTAACCTTTGCAGCGTTGTGAGCTTTAGTGCGAAGGTGGCCTGGCATGTTGAAAGTGTTTGTGGTAAACTTTAGAAGAAGATCATACTGCTCTTGGCTTACGCAATGCATGTAGCCACCTCTCCTTTGCGACGGATCCGACATCTTGCATCTGAAAAATAAACGTATGAATTTTTCTAAAAGTTTTTAAACAACACATCGACGACAACGGCGTCAACAACATCGACGACGACTACAAAGACAACGACGATAAAAGACTACAATGTCACTTAGGAATTGACTCGGCGATGGTGCCGGCAGCCAGGGGGTGGGGGGAGGGGGATCTCGGGTGAAATAATCATTTCGTTGTCGTATTCGGACTTCCTACGTAAAAAAACATGTGTAAAGCTTAAAATAATAACTCGAAATCGTATTTTGTACACATACAGGCCTAGATCGTTTTACCACCTTACAGGCCTAGATCTTTTATTTTAGATCTGTCCCACTTAAACCTGTTACTCTTACAACTTAGATTTTCATTTAAGCTTTAAACCTAGCGAGAAGGAGCTACACGCTACAGGCATAGCTGTGAAAATATCAAAATCACCTTAGAACTGAAATTTACCTTGTTATATTACATTATAATATAGGTTTTACTTACCATCTCAAAAGGCTAGCAATATTCAGAAGATGGTGTCAGCACACGAATCCAAAAGGTTGCATTAAAGGGAAGTCACTCACTTGGAACACGAAGCAAGCAGAACACACAAATTCATGCACAATCACTCATTGGTGTCAACCCAATGTTCCTCATTGTACAACTTCCCATATTGAAAAGTACTTTTTCCCTTATTCCGAGCCCCAAAACCTTATACATTACGGAAAACACAAAACAAAAACAAAAATTACTGTGGATACAATGTAATGCTCATTATCAGGCAGAACGTCTTGAAACAAATGGCAGTTTAAGACAGTTTATGAATAACAATAACACTTACCCATCCAACAGAACCTCCTCTTCCATTCCAGCAGAATGCATCACTTGAGACAGTTTGTAGATCAAATCACACTGTCACAGAGAGTGATTCGATGTGGGAGATAGTTTGGAGGGGATAGAGGAGAGTTTGGAGGGGATAGAGGAGAGTTTGGAGGGGATAGAGGAGAGTTAGGAGAGTTTGGAGGGGATAGAGAAGAGTTTGGAGGGATAGAGGAGAGTTTGGAGGGGATAGAGGAGAGTTTGGAGGGGATAGAGGAGAGTTTGGAGGGGATAGAGGAGACTTATAGGGGTGAGAAGAAAAGAAACCCTATGGAGTTAGAGATGGACAGTCGAGAAAAGAAACAGGCGATATTAGATAAGGTATGTCCTCTTAACCCTGAACATAAATTAGGATGTACATACGAATATCAACAACGACACGGGCCAATGACCAGTCATACAAACATTTATTCATTCACCCATGGCATCAAGTTTCAATATTATTACTCTACTCCGACGCGCCTTGCACTCTATCAATCATACATCTACTCTAACCCACACTCATACACATTCGCTCAACCCCAGTCCTATGACCCTTAAGCTAATTAGGTCACTAAATTAATTTTATAGTTCCTTCACAAAGTTCCTCCTCGAACTGTCCAGGAAATATTAGAAGAACGCCTTTCTTTTCACCAGGATAGCGTCTATAATAAACACACACACACACACACACACACACACACACACACACACACACACACACACACACAACCACGATATCAGTCTTCACCCCTTAAGGGTTCAAATTTCATCCAGTAGATCTGCACGTCGAGGACCAACACTGATGCTGTCTCTCACGAACGAAGAGCCACTGAAGGTAACCAACGATAATTCAGTTCAATCTCGCCCTCTCAGGTTGATGGATAAATCGAAGATAACCCAGTTACCCATCCCGATGTAGATGAAGCATCTCTCTGTCGCTCACCTCAAAAACAGATCATAGTTCCGCCTTGCAGTAGCGAAAGTAAATTTCTCCAATGCTCACCCCACATTTAACGCACAATCTAACTCTGACGTAGCAAAAGTTAATCAATCATTCACCCCACGGCAAACGTTCACCCTTCCGGTCGCTCAACTTGCAGTTGCAATAACAAAATATAATATATGATTTGGAGCCCACCCCATCGAAAACCAATTCTTTGACGTAGATCTTTGTGACTTGTGGATGATAGTAGTCCTTCGGTAGGGAAGGGATTGGGGTATGGGACAAATAGTAGATGGAATGGGGTACAAAAAAGGGGTGTAGAATGTGATCTAGGGACTTCCAGAGCAGAACGATATGGGCCGCCCAGACGTAGCAACTCAGGATGCTGTAGCCTAGCACGTAACAGCCCAGCGCAGAATAGCCCAGCTCGACACAGGATAGCACAACCCGCGTAGCACAGCCAGCGTAGCACAGGACAGCACAAGCCACGTAGCACAAGATAGCACACCACCTCTTCAGACGAAATTACATAGACAGTTGCCCAGCCTGAATTCAGATTCCACGACTAGAATCTACTGAGAATTCTAGGCTAAACAACACAACCTAGATAGTTTCTCTCAATTTTTTGAGAAACTAAGCCTAAGTTTACAACAAAGAATACAAAGATTCCCCTTGCTAAACTTAGTTTAGCCTCCAAGGGCTCCAGATAGTTCTAAAACTACTCCTCTCAGCGGTTACCAAACCTCCTCTGACTCCAATCCTGAAGATCTAATCTGTCAACACTACAATGACTTTTAACTGGGACTCTTTCCAAGAAATAGATCTAAACATCTGCATAGAGAACGACTAAGCAGACATACATATAGAGGAAACTATCCTGACACATATGGTTTGTGAAGTGACGGGCGGGTCCACACTATTTTCCAGGGCTTAACATAGTATTTCTAGAAAATTCATATCCATAAAATATAAATACTCATGCTCAAACATGAACGAATCAACATGTGTATTGCATTTGACGGTTGTGACAACACACCCTATAGTGAAACACTGACAATGATGCAGAATTAAAACTGTTTATAAACCCATTGTTTACACACTCTTCTACTTTACCAACATCATTAGTCCACTGAAGTCAGGAGTACACCTTTACTTACTGTGATCCCCAAAGTTTCTATTCCCAATCATACCAATTTCCCAAGAACACACAGCCATTGTTCTGTTCAACACTGTCACTTGCAAATGAGTTACTGATGTTCATCGTTGTACTACTTGGTAGCAGACTTTGCTGCCTGCAACAAGGGGGCTGAAGGGTTGATCTCAAAACATGACCGATCATCTACTTAGTTCGTTCCCGTTTCAGTGTTTAGCGTCCGTGTCGTCTGCTATGAAATTTTGTTCACCTCGCAGTTTGCCTCAGTGATTTAAAATTTGCCCGTACAAATCAGTTTTACCCGTATTGAAACTTGTATACGGCCGTACAGACCCGAAATTGTAGGTTTCCCGTACAGCAATACGGGAAAACCGTATAGGTTGACACCTATGATCACTGTGCGTGCTCAAAAGCACAAATGCATGTAAAATTATGAAAGTGGGCAAAACCGGTATTTTTGTTTTAACTGACTTTTTACGATCAGCCTCAGCGAAAACCACCCCAGAGAGAGAGAGAGAGAGGAGAGAGAGAGAGAGAGAATCCAGACTGAGTTGCAGCGATAAACCGAGTTCTACAACCTCCGGTTTAGGGTAAAACTGAACAAAAGCAACAATATATAATATATATCAAAACTGGTGTCAAAAGTTCCTATTCGTATTGCTCATTTTAAGAAAACACAATATTGCAATTGTGATTTTTCTTACGTGTATCTCCTTTATAAAACAAACAATTGTAACAATTCGGTGCGGCAATTTGTACCATTGCAACAAACTGCCGCACCTGTTGGAACAAATTGCCGCGTTGGAACAAATTGCGCTGCATCACAGCTTCAGTTGCAAGAGACGTGTGAAGCAAAGTCATTGACCGTAAGGAAAAACGATATTGACATTTTCTCTGTCTCCGTGCCTCTAGAATTCTCGATCTCTCTATTTCCTTCTGTCTATGTCAGTTTTTTTCTCTCTTCTCTCTCTCTCTCTCTCTCTCTCTCTCTCTTCCTTCTCTCTCTCCTCTCTCTGGTAAAATCCAAATAACTGTAATTAGGTTAAGGCCAAATAATTGCAATTAACATAACGTAGCTAAATGTCGCGAATGAATTTAGCGGCCTTTCTGGTTAGCTGGACTACAAATAACATTAACTGTTCTGTTTGTATTCACTACCTCCCCCCTGTCACCCTTCCTTGCATTCCTTGCAAGTAAATTTTTAAAGATGTAAACGCCATTCCGTTCTGTTTATTAACCCCTTCCCCCTCCACCCTCTCCATCCACCTACATTCTTTCAATCGGTTTCCACTCACACAGAGGACGCAGCCAAAGGCAAAAGCTTGTTAGGCTTCCATCCAGTAACAATAATTACATTCTAGTAATTGAATCGTCTGCACTGAAGCGGCTGGCGAAGGGGGGATCAAAACAGCGATGCAGTTATCTGTGGCAGATCTGTTTCAAGATCTGTATGCCATATTGTATGCCACTTAGACTTTTCATTATCAGTTTGTTTGTTTACCTCTCTGTTTAGATTACACCAAATCTACAGCACAGATTGAAATCAAATTGAGAGGAAATATCAAATGTGTCTCATGATTGGACCCATAAAATTATGCATATATACGTTGAAGAGATCCCATAAAGGTGACCATTAGTGCTCATAATGATGACACAAAACTGCTGAACCATGTACCAACTGAGTAGAGAAACGACAGCCCAAGTCAAGAGCTTACAAGCTGGTGGATCACGTGTAGATCCGTATGAATGAGCCGATCTACATCCCATGACACTGGGGAAGTCTGTGTCCTCAATGCTCCACAACATAACTAGTCTCTACGCATTATCCCATTACCGAAAAAAAAAAAAAAAAAAATATATATATATATAATGTTCGTTCTGTTAATCAAACGCCTCCTCCACCTCTTCCCTCCACAGACGCAAAGGCAAACACACACACACACACACCACACACACACACATCACACACACACAACACACACACTTGTGTGCTCTTATAGCTTAATGTAACTCTCACAATAGGAACTTGTCTTCAATGCACATTCTCTCGACCTGAGCGATCAAGAAGTATGAAAATGAACAGAAGTTCAACCCGCGCAGTAACTACTCAAAGCTTCACACATCAAATTGAGGACACATCATTGCAAGAGACTTGAAAGCAACACCACACAAATACACACACACACACACACACACACACACACACACACACACACACACACACAACATACAGCACAGAACACACAACTCTTGTCTGCGCATTTTCTATCCGCCTGATTACTGTAAACGCCTTTGTCTGCTCCCTCTCATCTCATCAACAAACTCAAAGAGTCAGAATCATCTCCGCTCATCCGCACTCTAAAACCATGTTACCCATTGCCCCTCCACTGCTCCTTCACTAAAACCTACAAGATTCCCTTCCGCTTCAAATCTATCGATCTCCTGTCCTGAGTATCTACCCTGTTACATCATTAACCCCATTCGAGCTTACGTTCTCTGGACACTCGACTACAGAATCCCCACTGTTCGCACTAAAACCCTTGTCAACTTTCCTTGCTATCAAGCTCCAACTACTGGAATCAATGCCTCGCTCTCCAGATACTCACCCTCACTGCCCAATCACGCCTTCAAAACTCTCTGTTCTAGTATCGCTCCTGGACCCAGTTTGCAATGTGTATCGTGTCTGCTTGCGTCGGTCTGTGTGAGTGTGTTTGCTGTATGCAAGCTGAGTTTGTCTCTTGATTTGATCCCTTTTTCCAAATTTATAATTGTTGATTGATGCTGTTGATAATGTAAACGCCAGCATCAATGATTAGCTCATAATGTTCACAATAATAATAATAATAGGCATATGCACACGTGCACAAACACGCACAGCACATATACACACACACACATACACTCCCACGCATTCACGCAGGCACGCACACGCACACATACACACAGATACACATCAATTTGTGTGCGCTTTATGGCTTAAACTCAGGAAAGGAACTTGTCTTCCACTACGCATTCTCTCGACCTGAGCGTTCCTTGCTCATGAAGAAGTATTGAGAAATGAACAGGAAGTCAATCTGGCAGCAGTAACCACTCAAAGGCTTCACACGATTAAATTGAGGACAGCATCAGTTGCAAGAGAGGGGTCAAGCAAAGTCATTGACCGTAAGGAAAAACGTGAATCCACGTTCTCTCTCTCTCTCTCTCTCTCTCTCTCTCTCTCTCTCTCTCTCTCTCTCTCTCTCTCTCTGTATATATATATATAATATATATATATATATATATATATTTGTTAATTTTTTTTTTTAAGTTGATTTTCTCCATTTTAGATTTTTTCAGACCACAGTGCTCAACGTGAGGAGCAATTATCATGAACAATATAAAAATGTCCTTAAAAAATCTTAAAATGCTCAACCCCTTGGGAGCAACATCTGTTAAATATATATATATATAATATACATAATATATATATAACATACATATATATATATATAATATGTATGTATGTATAGAGAGATCGATATATCGACAGATAGGTGTGTGTGTGTGTGTGTGTGTGTGTGTGTGTGTGTGTGTGTGTGTGTGTGTGTGTGTGTGTGTGCACGTGTTGATCTCTCTATTTCCTAATATCTATCTCGATTTGTGTTCTCTGTCTCCTTCTGTCTCTGTCTCTGTCTGTCTGTCTGTCTCTCTCTCTCTCTCCTCTCTCTACGTCTCTCTCTCTCTCTCTCTCTCTCTCTCTCTCTCTCTCTCTCTCTCTCTCTCTCTCTCGCTGGTAAAACCTGAATAATTGCAATATGCTCAACGAGGTCAGATAACTGCAATTAGCATAGTGTTGCTATTTATTGCAATGAGCTTAGTGTGACCATTCTTTCCATAAGTTCCCACTCACATACAGAACCCAGAGAAAGGAAAAGGATTGTCTGGCTTCCAACAAGTGACAGTAATCACGTTGCAGTAATTGAATCGTCTACAGTGAACTGCATTGGGAAGGAGGAGTCGAAATTGCTGCGTGGGCTCCGTTTCCAGATTTGCATACCTTATTGTCTGCATTGGAGATTTTTCATTTAATAAACTTTTAAAGAAAAATACATTTGTATAGAGAGTGGTAAGTTATTGGTGGTTTTATTTTTGACTTACTTAGCTCGTTGTTGTCGTAGTACATTTCAGTTGTAACTTGATAATGTTTCTCTCAACAAGAAAGTGCATACTTTTCACATCGCATTACCTCCCCTAAATTATATGTTTTCATCCATGTCTTTTGGGTTGTTTGCCTCTCCGGTAATAATATTACACCAGAAACACAGAACGGACCATTGTACATTTTGTGGGTCTGAGTGTTCCTTCTCATCACCAACTAATGGGAATGGGCAGCGGCAGTCACTGTAACTAAGGCTTCACACAAGTGAATTGAAGACACACCGTTTGCGAAACAGGGGTCAGGCAAAGTCATCGACACGACTCCACCCCCCCCCCCCCCCCCCCCTGATTTTCATGCTCACTATATCTCCTTTTGTCTTAATCTCTCTTTGTTTCTGTTTGTGTCACTTTGTGTTTCTCTCTCTCTCTCTCTCTCCTCTCTCTCTCTCCTCTCTCTCTCTCTCTCTCTCTCTCTCTCTCTCTCTCTCAAAAGCCGCGGATTAGTGATCAACAGTAGTGTGGCCAAACATGTGCAATTAACATAGCGTTGTTAACTGATTGCAATCAACTAAGTGTGGCCAAGTGATTGCTATCAACTTAGCTGGCTCTCTGGTTTGCGGGGGCATAAAGAACATGAATTATTTTGTATGTTTACCACCTCACCCACTGTTACCCATCCATGCATCCCTTCCATTCTATGAAAAAGACATACCGTTTTGTTCTCTTCATCAACCCCTCCTCCACCACCCTCTTCATCAACCCCTCCTCCACCACCCTCTTCCCTACGGCTTCACTCCTTCCATGAGTTTTCCATTCGCACAGACGACGCAAGCAAAAGGAAAGCCTAGTTAGGCTTTCAGCGAGTGATGGCAATTATGTTGCTGTAACTGAATCGTCTACGCTGAAATGAATGGGGAAAGGGAGTGAAAATAGTGATGCAGGTAGGTGTGGAGGCTATTCTTTAACCGTTCGTTTGCATGCATGCATCCTAGACATTGTAACTTAGTGTGTTGTGGTCGTACCCTTGGTTACATTTATTCCCACTCCTCCCCCTCCATCCTCAACTCAATTCCATCTGCTTCTCTCTCACTCTCATCTCTCTCTCTCTCTCTCTCTCTCTCTCTCTCTCTCTCTCTCTCTCTCTCTCTCTCTCTCTCGCTTTCCGTCTCTATTCCATGTGTGTGAATGCATTAATATGCTAACTCTTCCTATATTTCCCTTGTCCTCCCCCCTTCCATAGATACCGTCTTTCCCCCACCCCCACCTCCTCCACCTTTCCAACCCCACCCCAACCGCTACCCCTCCTTTTTTTTCCCTACTAACCCCTCACCCCCACCCGTTTTCGCTGTCCCCCTTGTTACCTATACTCCCATCTCAACCCTACTCCTCCCCGTGTGCTCTGTTCTGTCCTCCTACCCCCCCCCCCCCCCCCCCCCCCCCCCATTACGATCTCAGCATCTTGCCCGTCACAAATGACCTGTGACTGTGACTCCCCTAACACTGGATATTCCCTTCCCTTTGAACCCCCCACCCTTCCCTCCCACCCCTCCCCTGCCTAGTTTTAATTGACAGTACATTAATTCGATAGTATAAAACTTTAATTTTATGCGTTAATAGGATGACATGGTGCATAATGTCTGCAGCTCTCCCGTCCCAGAAGAAGGCCCCTTTCGGACCGAAATATTGGACTGTAATAAAAACAAGATGCAAAGCATATAAACATATTCCAAGTCTATCTTGAATACGCGTGAGAT
>CM065729.1:35995444-36020444 GCA_033310375.1 Conus canariensis | reverse complement strand
ACTGACCCTATTATTCCTATCCACTAGATTTCTTTTTCATTCTTTTCTGCTTTCCTTTCTTTTCTGTCATTTTTTTTCTTTCTTCTTTTTCATTTCTTCCTTTTTCCTTTCCTTGCTTTCTTTTCTTTCCTTTTTTCTTGCTTTCTATCTTCCATCAAGTTTTCCTTTTCACACTCCCAGTTTACTTTGTGTCTTGTGTCCTCGACCCCTCCTGAATTCAACAAAAATGTAAATTCTTCGGTGATAAGATGACCTCCATGGTTAGCTCGGCTACAAAATAAAATGAACCGAATTGCCTCGGTGATTTGACTGCCTCAATCATTGTTACACACACGAACACTCCCTTCTCGCCCATGCATCTCCCCCTGCACCAAAAATGGAACGCAGCAGGCGATTCAATTATCTTCGTCAACCTCCGTTCTCCTCTGCATTTGTCCCCTACGGTCATCCTCCATCCTCTTTCCCTTTCTCTCCTTCCCCATTCTTTCGTAGGCGTTGTTTTCATTCACACATTGTTGCCTAGTGAGGTGAAGCCACTTCAGTTTTCCGACGTGTGACGGTAATTACAATGAGGTAATGAAACCATCAAAACGAAGCGGGATTGGAATGAAACTTAAACACAGCAGCGGGACTCACAGATGATGACTCAGTTGGTAACGGTTTTATTGTGTCCAAATTTTTAATCTCCCTCATTTACATAACAAAGTCATTTCCTTGAAACGACTACCATAGGATGGGCTTGAAGCTACATTCGAGTTGGTACCTCTGATTGCAATGTTGGCTTCAAACAAACACAATCTAACACAATGGAAAAGAACCACTAGGACGTGATCGTAGGGACCATCAGTTTTTTTTAATAGGTCAGACTGCTTAACGAGATGCTCTAACATTCAGTTGTATGCTATCGATTTCTTTGGAATGTCTCAGCTTTCTCAGCATTTGATGTGGAACATTACATCCTGTCCGATGTACATGTCCAAGTATGCGTATGCGTGTGTCATACAATGTCTGCAGGCTTGAGTTTTCAGTACTTCTCTGATACTCCTTCATACCTTAAGATTTCAGGAGACTGCTTATACCGTTTTCAGTGAGATTGTGTTAAGAGCCATTGAGAGTTTTTTTAATTGGTTGTCAAACAAACTAGGCCATTTTTCTGTCTGTCATGCCAGGTTTTTGCAAGAGTTATCCTCAATATCCTTTCTTCTCAACTGAGTATATCTGGTACTCATAGTGTATTTACCATACTTGTTATTGTCCTTGTGCATGAACAGTGCTGAAGTTGTTTTTGTTATCAGCGAAATATATCTGGTTTGGCTTCCTCATTGCTGTTGATCAGTTCTAGGTAATGGAACTGTTTAACGTTCCTAGCTTCTGCAAACAGATATATACATCAGTCGTGACGGTGGAATTGTGACTGGTCACCAGCTTGATCTTCTCAGCACTGAGTTTTAAGCTGTAAGCCATAACTGAAACATCACCACTGCTAGATAAAAGAGTATAATAAAACAAAGAAAATAAAGCGTAAACGAAAATAGATAAATGAATAAATAACTAGATCACTAACTAATTTGCTAACTGACTGACTGACTGACTGACTAATTAAAATCAATAAATGCTTAAAGAAATTTAAGATAACTCCACCGATTAACATGGACAAATGAATTACAAGACAAAACATGACACGTTTTGACCTCTTAGGTCTTCTTCAGGCAAGATCAACTTTTAGGACAATGAAAAAGAATAACGAGCAATCTGTTATATTTTCAAATTCGGCGCAAAATGGGCGTTGAATGAAAACGAGGCCATTGGGAAGGAGACGACGCAAGTTAAAATAGTAATGATGATGATGATGATGACAATAATAATAATAAACAGTAAACAAGTGGGGTATTTTTTGCTCCCATAAGAAAACCTAACACAGAGTAACTTTTATTCAAGACTGGCACAGCCTTTTAAACTTGAATAAAGTCAGACAAATACATAGACGAACAATCTAATAGTGGGGAAAAAAAACAAGCGCAGGCCAACAACTGAACTGTCTTCATAGTAATGACTTGGCAAAGATTTGGACTTAAGGAGGGAGGGGGGGGGGGGGTTGAAGATGGAGAAACTGGGAACATGAAATTAAGAAAATATGTTACAGATATGAAAACTCTTCACTAGCTGCATAAGGGAACCATCGCAATCCCTTTTGAAGGCAGATATATTTGTATTGCCTGCTCCGAGGCCTTTCGTCCGCATGGGTCGGAACTCATCAGGGAGACACGGCTTTTGATCTCCCTTGCATCTTTGGGTGGATCCTCAAACGTAGGCTCAAAGATTGTCCCCTACATTTTATACTATTTGCATAATGTCTTTAGATTTTCAGCAACTTTTTTCCTCGCCACACTTTCGTTTGGTTTCATTTACTACTCTTCGCTGGCTGCTTTGGGGGTGCTATTGGATTCTTTTTTGCACCCTTGGTGGTGAGAACACCACAGTATTATGGACTGTGGTGTGTCTCTATTTGACGCCAGGAACGCAGACACAACTAGCCGTGTCTCCCTGATGAGTTCCGACCCAGCGGACGAAAGGCCTCGGAGCAGGCAATACAAATATATCTGCCTTCAAAAGGGATTGCGATGGTTCCCTTATGCAGCTAGTGAAGAGTTTTCATATCTGTAACATATTTTCTTAATTTCATGTTCCCAGTTTCTCCATCTTCAAACTCTCCCCCCCCCCCCCCCCCCCCCCCCCTTAAGTCCAAATCTTTGCCAAGTCATTACTATGAAGACAGTTCAGTTGTTGGCCTGCGCTTGTTTTTCCCCCACTATTAGATTGTTCGTCTATGTATTTGTCTGACTTTATTCAAGTTTAAAAGGCTGTGCCAGTCTTGAATAAAAGTTACTCTGTGTTAGGTTTTCTTATGGGAGCAAAAAATACCCAACTTGTTTACTGTTTATCGTTTACTGTTCCCTGCCTCATTTCATTTCTAATACTAATAATGATAATAATAATAATGATGAAAATGATAATAGTGATAATAATAATGATAATTATGACAATGATGATGATGGAAATATTGAAAAAGTAATAGAGGATTGCAGCCACTTTTGGTGATAATATAACAATTGTAGCTGTAGTATCAATAGTGGCTGTACACACAGAAGGAGAGAAAGGAGAAGGGTAAGAGGATTGTTGAACAGCATGGTTGTAGTAGCCACAGTGTTAGTGGCGATGATGATGGTGGTGATGATGAGGTTGATGATGATGATGATAATGATTGACAATAGCACTAGTAATAATAATAATAGTTACAATGATAATGATACTGACAATAACAGTAACAATGATAGTGATGATAGTAATAGTAACAATAATAAAAGTAAATGGTACTAAAACAATATCAATGATGGTAATGATAATAATGGTGATAACAGTAATACTACTAATTCTAATAATAATGAGGAACAGGAAGAAAGAGGAGGGGAGGACAGGAAGAACAAGGAGGAGATGGTGGGTACAAGTTATGGTAAAGATGGCAGCTGTTGACAAATGTTTATCAAACATTGCGTATACAGGCATTTATCCTTTTAAATGGCAACGGTGTGACATACAATAAAGTACCATTTAATAAAATATGCATATTGTAATGATATCAAAGTCCAGGGAGTACATAGCATTGGCGGACAGACCTATAAATACATGTATGCATTAGGGAGGGAGAGACAAAAAAGTAGTGTCAGACAGAATGGGTTGGACATTAGCGCGCCGAGAGAAGGCATACATTGTGAATGGTTTTTCAAGTGATTGTAATGTGAGTTACATTGATAAAAGAGCCTCGGTAGCATACACACAACGTTACATGTTATTGTAATGTGAGTTACATTGATAAAAGAGCCTCAGTAGCATACACACAACGTTACATGTTATTGTAATGTGAGTTACATTGATAAAAGAGCCTCAGTAGCATACACACAACGTTACATGTCATGAAAAGATAAACCAAAATGGCAGCAATTGCCCCTTGGTTACAAAGATGTTGATTAAACCACTAAAGAAAGAAGACAAGAGATTTATACGTGCACCATTTAGTATGGAGGTCTTCATGGTTCCTATTTGGTACTGTACGGTTATTCAACGTTTCTAGGAAACGCTGGTGGATTTAATTAATGAAAAAAATGTTTGTCTGTATTTAGCTTGTGGAGAACTGAATCATTAGCCATAACCGAATTTGACAATAATAAACATATGCACCATGTATTTTATTTCAATATATTGTTTTCTAAACACTATCTATATCAGTGTAGAACAGAACAAAAGTCTTCTACACTGCAAGTAAGTAAGTCGGTAAGTGAAACATAGATATAAAACTGAAGAGTACATTAATGGTTGGTTGACTGCAGGACCTGGATCAATGAAAAACTTGCCTGGGTTATGGTAGCAGGTCCTTGAGGAAGAGGTGGATGAGGGCGCTTCGGTTTGAAACCTTCTTGGCTCGGAGGGACAAGTGGGAATGGGTGACAGTGGGCAGGGAGAAATGGGGAAGTGAGGAAGTGAGCACTGCCAAAAAGCTGAAAAGTGAATACTGCTAGAAGATGAAAAGTGTTCAGCAAGGATTGAGGGGGAAGGAAGGAGAGAGTTGGAAGGGATGAGGGGGGGGGGGGGTTTAGAAGGAGAGGGCAGGGTGGGGAAGAAGAGAGAAATGGGTCAAGAACAGAAGGACTGGGGGGGGGATAAAGTAAATAAAAATAGTAATAATAATGTTAAGAGACAAAATCAAGATAAGTAAGAACAAAGGGCTGTTATGGAGGAAAGTCAGTGTTTGATATTGATTCCATTTGGGTGGATAGTGCCAAGTTTGTGAATAAGGAGGGACTCTTGTTCTTTACGTCTTATAGAGGAAGATGAATTTTGCCAGACTGCAGCAATCTGCATGTGGGAGAGGTTGTGGCCGGAAGAGCAGAAATGGTTTGCAATTGGTGTATTGTAACCGAGACGGACTGCTCGTAGGTGTTCAGTGAAACGGTCGTTAAGGGTTCTGTAGGTTTCTCCAACATACAAGAGGCCACAGAAGGAGCAAGAAAGAATGTAAACTACATTGCGGGACTGACAAGTGAAAGGGTTGCGTATGGAAATTTTGCCTGAGGGGCCACAGATGTTTGTAGAAGAGTTTAGGTGAGGACAGGTTTTGCATTTGGGTTGCTTGCATGGAGAATTGCCAGGTGGTGAGACTGTGTTTGTGGACAATTTTGAATGCACAAGAAGATCTCTGAGGTTGGTGTCACGTTTGTAGGCAACTAGTGGAGGCTGGGTGAAAATGTGTTTCAGGGAAGGATCAGTCTGCAGAATGTGGTAGTTCTTCATAAGGATGTTTTTGATGGCGAGGTTGTGAGGATGGAAGGTGATAGCAAGAACAGGCCTGTCGTCTGATGAAGGAGTGATCTTTTGCTTAAAAGCGGTGTTTCTGGGAATTCTAGAGGCCTTTTGTAGGGCTTCTTGGCAAATGGGTTCAGGGTATCCACGTTCAAGGAAAAATGAGATCATCAGGGTAGATTGTTTGGCGAAATCGTCATCATCGCTGCAGATGCGTCGCAAACGAAGTAGTTGAGAGAAAGGAATGCTTGTTTTGGTGGAAGCAGGGTGACTGGAGGAGTACAGAAGGTATGAATGCGAGTCGGTGGGTTTGTAATGAACAGATGTGGTGAGGTAGGGTGAGTTGGGACAGATAGAGATTTTGATGTCAAGGAAGGAAATGGTAGTCTGAGTGATTTCAAAAGTGAATATAAGAGCTGGATGAAATCCACTGACGAAGTCAATGAAGTTTTTCAGATCTTGGATTGGACAGGAGGCTGCACCGAGGCAATCGTCAAGAGTACATTGCTTGAAAGAATTTTGTACATGAAGACTTCATTTTCGGTGACTCCCATATAAGCTAATGTATGCAGACCAGAATGAATTTCAGAATGCAAGCTGATCTTGTATATTATTCTTGATATGATTATAGCCCTCTGGAACTGTTATGTCGCCCAATACACGGCCCCAATAGATTGTACAGAATCTTAAAAAGCCTAAATATGTCAACTTTCATCATACACACGCCGTGCTCTCTCTCTCTCTCTCTCTCTCTCTCTCTCTCTCTCTCTCTCTCTCTCTCTCTCTCTCTCTCTCTCCTCTCTCTCTGCCAGTCAGGTACTATTTTACTTGCTGTCTTCAAAATTCAAATAGCTGTTATACTTATTACCGGTGTTTCACTTTTTTCCATTTTTACTATTTTTCTCTGCCTGGTAGATCTTTAAATGGTTTGTCTAATTTTGGTCTGGTAGATCTTTAAATGATTTGTGTATTTTTGGCCTGGTAGATCTTTAAATGACTTGTCTATTTTTGGCCTGGTAGATCTTTAAATGATTTGTCTATTTTTGACCTGGTAGATCTTTAAATGATTTGTTTATTTTTGGCCTGGTAGATCTTTAAATGTTTTTTAACAGAAGAAATATTCATAGGAAAGGTCATTTATTATTTCAACAGTTTTTTTTGCATGCTTACATCATTAATATTGTACCTTAGCACAATGTAGGTATAATTTGACCCTTTTGTTCTTATCAAGAGCGTTTGTACAACATTGGAATTTGTGTGCATTAAATATTTCTTTTTCCTCTGTATCATCTCCGTCATGTTCTGCTCCATGTATTGTGGTTGGTTGGTTGCTTTGCCTCTATGTTCACAAAGCCTAAACACAATTGCCTCTATGTTCACAAAGCCTGAACACAATCTGCCTCTATGTTCACAAAGCCTAAACACAATCTGCCTCTATGTTCACAAAGCCTGAACACAATCTGCCTCTATGTTCACAAAGCCTAAACACAATCTGCTCCTAAGAGGAATCACAGAGTCTTGGTGCTCATTCATGATATAGGTCTCTGTCACAGAGAAGGTCCATGATCCGTCCAGCAAGATTACACAAAAGGTACACAACCAGTTTTAACAAACGCCAGCAAGATTACACAAAAGGTACACAACCAGTTTTAACAAACGCCAGCAAGATTACACAAAAGGTACACAACCAGTTTTAACAAACGTTAGCGGAGAAATGGAATAGGTCTCAAAGTCAGGCTCATCACTGTGTGATGTGGATCTGTTTGGAAAATCCAGATCAAGGAGAGATCCTGGATTTTGTCAACATTGGCAAAAGTCTCTGGTCTTGATCTCCCACACGTCCTTCTAGTTTTGCCTCTTTTCCCCTGGTTTTTCTTTCCATGCTATCGCAGTCATGTTTTAATGTGTATCCAATATGAGAGTAATAAAAAAAATGCGTGTGTAATGCATGAATAGGGAAGAGTTCCGGAGTAGGTAAAAGAAAGGGTTGAAAATGTACACAGTAAATCCGTCCATCGCAATTATCTAACTACCAGTTCTTTGTTTTGTTGTGTCTTAATATTTGTTTTGTGTGTGTGTGTGTGTGTGTGTGTGTGTGGTGCGTGCGTGCGTGCGTGCGTGCGTGCGTGCGCGCGCGCGTGCGCGTGCGTGCGTGCGTGTGTGTGTGTGTGTGTGTGTGTGTGTGTGTGTGTGTGTGTTGCCTTCACTTGCAAGAATAGGGTGTTATTGATGTCTATACGTCCGTGCATTTACACATTATATGGGTGTATATGATATAATGTGCACACGTTCATTAGTGTAAATGTATTTTAGCGTATTTATGTGTGTGTTGAGGGCGTGTAAGGGGTAAAATGTATTAATACGTGAGCGCGCGCGTGCTCGTGTGTGTGTGTGTGTGTGTGTGTGTGTGTGTGTGTGTGTGTGTGTGTGTGCGCGCGCGTGCGTGCGCGCGCGCGCGCGTGTGTGTATGTGTGTGTTTATACGTGTGTGTGCGTGTGTGTGCGTGTGTGTGTGTGTGTGTGTGTGTGTGTGTGTGTGTGTGTGTATGTGTGTGTGTGTGTGACGCATTTAAATGCATGTAGAAAAAGCTGATTCGTGATCAGATGGGTTGGTTTGTACGGAAGGCATTGAACACACACGCAAAGGCACACACACACACACACACCACACACACACACACACACACACACACACACACACACGCATGCGCGAGCGCGCGCGTGCACACACACACACACACACACACACACACACACACACACACACACACACACACACACACACACACTCCACAAAGCCCTCGCGGCAGTGATTAGTGCCGAAGCACGTAATAGCTCATCTTGTCAGAAGATCTAAAAGACCCAGGCATCAGGGAAGTATCGCAGTCTCGCTGCAGATGATGAAAGCTGACAGCAGAGCAAAGGAGGAGTAGTAAGGGTAGGGAGTATAATGATACCATTCATTGTGTGCCTGTGTGTGAAGCAAAGATACATGGTGTCTGCTATACGTACACAGCAAGACAAAAACGTGGATCGTCCCTTTTGCAGGATATGCTTGTACAGCCGCTAAAATTGTTTGGGGATGAGGAGGAGTTGGAGTGGGGGTTGGTGACTGTAGTTCCTGTCTTTCTGTCGCTGCTATGCTTGAAGAAGTGATTCCGCATGCAGACATTGCAAAGAGCCACACAGAGATATACGTGCCCTTCATTTCACAGCGAAACGCCTTCTTAACTGTATCCCCTATCCCAACTTTCTTGTTCTCCTCACACATTGTGCACAACACACACACACACACACACACACACACACACACACACACACACACCACACACACACATGCGCGCGCGCGCGCGCGCCGGCGGGCGTATACACACACACACACATAATTCTCTCTCTCTCTCTCTCTCTCTCTCTCTCTCTCTCTCTCTCTCTCTCTCCCTCTCACACACACACACACACACACACACACACACACACACACACACATACACACATATATTATGTACACACGCACATGCGTGCACGCACGCACGCACGCACGCACGCACGCACGCACACACACACACACACACACATGTACGCACGCATGTGCGTGAATACACGCGTACACACACACACGCGCGCGCGCGCGCGCGTGCGCACACACACTATCTCACAAAGTAACCTTTCTGAGAGAAAAAGACAGAAATAGAAGGAAAGTATACATACAATTAAAAGAACAATTCTAGTTGATCATTTGGAGAAGCAGCTTATGAAACAAAATAACTGATCCCCTAATGTACTAGCTAAAACCGTAAACGGCTGCTTTTTTCTGTCATTACAAAGATCAGTTCAGTTCCGTGAATTGAACTGATTAGAAAGACATGACAAGATACTTAACCCAATGTTACAGTTCCGTGTTTGTTTGTTTTGTATTATCTTAGCTCGCTGCCAAAGTGTTATTTCTTAACATGCGCCTCTAATGCTTACCTCCACTAAGATCATTTTCACCCGTGTCAGTTGACTCCTTATCTCGCCTCTCTGTCTGTAGGAGAGAAAACAGAAAAACACCGAACCGAACCGATTTTAACGAAACTTGCTGGTCGGAGTGGTAGAAAGAATTCACGGAATTTTGGTGGAGATCCGTGGTATAGGTATGGAGCCAAAGGCAGATCCATGATTGGTTCATTGAGATTTCACACACACACACACACACACACACACACACACACACACACACACACACACACACACACACACACATACACACACACGCGCGCGCGCGCGCGCGCGTGCATGCACACGCACGGAATTCACTCATAAATGTGGAAAGATGAAATGTTGCTAAAGGACGAAGATACTGAGATTTTGGTGTGGATCTATGATCCTCGTCAGGATCCATGGGTGGATCCAGGATCCCCTCGACCTTGGCAGAGGTGTGCGCTCTTACGTTATTTCATTCGTCGAGTTATACACTTTTGGGGCTAATTTTAAAAAGAAATTATAGCTGACTTTCTAGGCACGAACAATTTACAAGACAAAACAGGATGCATTTCGACCTCTTTGGTCTTCTTCAGGCAAGAGAAACAAAACTTGATGCAAAAAAAAAATGTGTGTGTGTGTGTGTGTGTGTGTGTGTGTGTGTGTGTGTGTGTGTGTGTGTGTGTGTGTCCATGAACCTACTTCAGAAAGTGAAAAGTGGAATGGGAAGCCCTGCTTGGAATGAACTAATGCGCAGCCTTCCATTGGAGAGACTCATATGGATGTACTGCCCTGGACATGCTGGAGTAAAAAGGAAACGAGAGAGCAGACACACTGGCTGACAAAGCAACAAAAAGAACTGGATTACTGCTTGGCCGATCTGATGCGATAAGAAATCTGAAGAATCACTTAAGCAAACAAGAGCAAAGCCACTATACCATAGACCATCTTTCAGATCTGGACATCAAGAGAGGAAGTGGCCGTACATCCAGACTTAAGGGAAGAGCAAGAAACATCACCAACCAAACAAACTTTGGAATAATTTCAAGGCCAACATTGCGAAGACTCCTAGAGATTGGAGCAAACTCATACTGGGCCTTTCAAATAATAGTCACAAAAGATGAAGCATATGTCAACTGAGATAAGACTTTGAATCTCTCAGGGTCCCCAGCTTATACCGTAGACGTGTGTGCGCTTGTGTGTGTTCATCAGTGGGGTGATGCCAGCATGTTAATTAGAGTGTTCATGTACATCATGAGTGTGCAAGCATTGGTGTGTGGTGTATGTGGGAGAGAGAGAGAGAGAGAGAGAGAGAGAGAGAGAGTGTGTGTGTGTGTGTGTGTGTGTGTGTGTGTGTGTGTGTGTGTGTGTGTGTGTGTGTGTGTGTGTGTTCATCAGTGGGGTAATGCTAGCGTGTTAATTAGAGAGTCCACAGACATGTGTGTGGAAGCGTTGGTGTATGAGTGTGTGTGTGAGAGAGAGTGTGTGAGTGTGTGTGTGTGTGCGCGTGTGTGTGTGTGTGAATGTGTGTGTTTGTGTGTGTGCGTGCACGCGCACGCACGTGTGTGTGTGTGTGTGTGTGTGTGTGTGTGTGTGTGTGTGTGTGTGTGTGTGTGCGCGCGTGTGTGCGTGGAATGTGTTTGAGGGGAAGGAGTTGTTGTTCTTATTGTTTCGTGTATGTGTGCGTGTGCGCGCGAGTGTGAGCGTGCACTTATATGCTGTATTTAATGGTCTTGTTCTTGTTCCTAAGTCATCTTCTGAACATTCTCGCACGCAGTCACAACACACACACACACACACACACACACACACACACACACACACACACACACACACACACACATATATATATATATATATATATATATATATATATATATACGCGCGTACGCACTCACACACACACACACACACATACGAACGTGTGCATGTACGTTCGCTCGCTCCTACCCACACACATATACACATGTGTGCATGTGCACGTCCACACCGACACACGCGCGCACACACACGCATACACATAAGCGCACAAATGCACACACACGCGCACACGCCCACATACAAAAACACACACATACACACAGATATGTACACATATAGCCTATATGCAGCTACGTGTGCTCACACAAACCCACAAATTACACACACACACACACACACACACACACACACACACACACACACACACACACACACACACACACACACACATGCGCCCACGCACACACATGAGCCCATGCCCACACATTATGCAGACACGTGTACATCCACTTCACACACACACACACACACACACACACACACACACACACACACACACACACACACACACATACACACCCACAAAAGAAAAAAAAAATGGTACGTAGGCACTCAAGGTCTGACCAGCGCGTTGGGCTAATGCGTAGGTCGACATCCGCTGAGTCGTAGCCACGGGACCCTCTTCTTCAATTGTCTCATCTTTTTTGTTCATTCATTTATCCATCAGCTTCAAATCATGCGTAGTATGGTCTCAAAACTTAGCGGATGTGGTGTAGCGTATATGGACTAGTCCGCACGCAGTGACGCCTCCTTAATGAAACTGAAACAGAAAAGTGTGTGTGTGCGCGTGTGCGTGTGCGTGCACGTGTGTGTGTGTGTGTGTGTGTGTGTGTGTGTGTGTGTGTGTGTGTGTGTGTGTGTGTGTGTGCCTGAAGAAGACCTAAGAGGTCGATACGCGTCGTGTTTTGCGTTGTAATTTGTTTGTCCCTGTGACCTCATGGAGTAAGCATGATTTCTTTTTTAAAGTTTGTTTTAATGGCCGCCTGCAGTCACCTCACTTTGAAAGTAACTTAAAAAAAAAACTGTATGATATTTTAAAGAAACAAATTAACCTTTTCTAAGAATGTGGTTGTTTCTTAATTTCCACGGTTCTTTTTTCTGTCACTGCACCTCTTGTACATTAATCTGTTCTATGCAGGCAGTCTGTTCTTGTTTATTCATTCATTACTTTATCACGTTGAATGTGCATTAACGTCCATGTATTGGAATACATTGAATTTGACAAAAATAAACCATAACACATTGGACAAGTCCTGCATTGCATGGCTCCTTGACCAGGTGGATTTGTTCCATCTTCATCATTAAGTAATGGGAAATGAGCAGCAAGTCAGCTCTAGCTTGACAGGCTTCACACAGTTCAAGTGGGGGCACCTTAACTGGCATTTTTGGGGGTCAAACAGTCACTGGTAACAGAGAGTGAAGTCTGCTTCTCTGTCTGTCTGTCTTTCTCTGTCTCTGTCTCTCTCTGTCCCTCTCTTGGACGTGTCATTTGAAGCACAGCAATAACGGGTTAAGCTATTTGACATGTTTTACACTGATGATATCGCTTAACTGCATTTCGTTATTTGATGTATTGTGTGTATTCAAGTCTATTTGACCCTTGTTTCCCCGTTTGTATCTGTACTTTACATGTATTTTCTTTCTCTCCCCCCCCCCTCCCTATCCCGCCCACACCCCATACCCCCGCTTCCGCTCTCTCTCTCTTTTTATCTCTCTCTCTCTCTCTCTCCGCTTCTCTCCATTTTGTGTCTTTTCAGACTTTTTTGTGTGTTCAATCTTTTGTTTGTTTGTTGGGTTTCTTTTTTTGTTTTGTTTTGTTTTTTTGCCGTTTGTTCATTTTTCATTTCGCAATTTTTTTGTTCCCCTCTTGGGCGAGGGCTGGATGTAAAAAAGCATGAACTTGCTTATCTATTACCCTCGATAATAAAGAATTTGTCTTGTCTTGTCTTGTCTTGTCTCTCACGATTTGAAACCTTATGTAAGTTCGGAAGTAGATAGACCATAAAAATGCACGCGCACACACACACACACACACACACACACACACACACACACACACACACACACACACACATATATATATATATATATATATATATATATATATATATATATGATTATATATATATATATATATATCTATATTGTTAAGAAATATTATTAAAATGAAGTATTAAAATCAACAAGCTTGTTTCGAGCCTCTTGCTCTCCTCAGGAGATCCTTTTGGGGCACGCTGTCGGTCTTTTATAGCGTGCGGGACCTGATTTCATTTCTGCATGTGTTGGTACTCATTCGCTGCACGTGTGGTCTGTGTTTCTTGTTGGGGTCTGTTCAGGTGGAGTGCGCTAACAAAGATTTCCATTTGTGCCTGCAATTGTTTACTATTTCTACTTTTGTATTCAAAGTTGCTAGGTGGGGTTTACATAGTATTAACCATTTTTCTGTGGAGCATAGGTTGCATTTTTTTTAAAATATTGTTGTATGGTGTTGCTCTTTTTATGATTTTCCATGATATGCTGTAGTCTATTTTTTATCGTTAAGTCTCCAAATGTATTTACTCAGCTCTGTTTGGTTTGTGTATTTTTCTTTTTTGAATGACTGTTTATGGTTTGCGTATCTGGTTTTGAAGTGGTTTTCAGTGATCCCTATATATGTTTCTTTTTCATTTTCTGTTGTTACCGTAGCTTGGTACACAATATTGTTGTAAAGACATTTGTTGCTTAGGGAGCACTGTTCTTTTTTAGTGCAGTTGCAAGATGTCCTTTCGGCACCCTTCTTTGTTGTGTTGCTTTTCATTTTGTTAGATGAGTCAATTATGTTTTTAAGGTTGGGCATACATGAGTATGATAGCTTAATGGTGTTTTTGTTGAATATTTTGAACAGTTTGTGTTCTTTTGGGAATGATGTTGTCAAGATTTTAAAGAATTCTTTTCCTACGTTTGTTTTTACTTTTCCATCGTATGGGAAAAACAGGAAAAGGAAGATCATATGGTACAACCCCCCATATATATATTGTAGATGCGAAATGTGTTCTCAAAGTATCAGATTTCAGCAGTCCACAGAAACAAAAACTATTGTGATTGACAATGGTCTGCATTGCCCTTCTGTTTATAGAAAAAGTCAGGGGACAATGTGATGCGTTTTGTTCACTCCTCTCCAACACACTGGACATTAAAAATCAATTTATTGTGCTGAAATTGTACACAGAGCCTACCCTATGTAGAGTGAAACTGTTGATGTCATCACCTCTTCTGAAACTGCCATTGTACTGAAATTGTACACAGAGCCTACCCTATTTAGAGTGAAACTGTTGATGCCATCACCTCTTCTGAAACTGCCATTTTATTGTGTTTTGTTCTTGCATAACCCATACAGAAATGAGACACAGTTACTTTTGATTTTTGTCCCTGATTCACAATTTGCTTAATCTTTTCAGATGGCCAGTTTTGTCTCTGATGAAGATTAGTTTCATACACCACTTCATACAAGGTCAAGACCCTTCTCTGAATAAACTGTCCAAATGTGAAATCATGTGCCTCCCTCCCTCCCCTCTCTCTCTCTCTCTCAAAATAAAAAATGATTACCGACTTCAGCTATACCGTTTCCAGCTAGATATATTTCTGCTTTTATCTCTTTTTATCTTCCTTCTGCTTATTTTTTCCTCCTCACTGTTTACTTTAAGAATTGCTTGCGTCCTTGACCATTCCACCATTTTTCACTAAACATGTGAACAGTTTTCAGTGGTAAAATGGCCTGTCTGGCTGCCTGTATGATAACATGATTGAACTAAATGGCTTCTTGGAGTATGACTGTCTCAACCTTTGTCACATACATGAATACCCCTTTCTCGTCCATGTATTTCTCCTAGCATCAAAAATGAAATGTAGTGAAAGTGACTTAATTACCTCCACCACCATTCATCCATGGGCAGCCTTTCATTTACACATTGTCGCCCATTGAGGCAAAGCTCGATAAGGCTTCCTACAAGTGACAGTAATCACATTGTGGTGATGAAAGCATCGGTGCTGACGTGCAGCTGGAACGGACATTAATACAGCAGTGGAACTCCCGATGATGACTCATTTGGTGGAGCTTTCATTGTGTCCATTTTCTTTAAATTTTATTTAAACGATGATACCGTATCCGCGGAAACGACTACCATAGGACGGACTTAAGCCACGTTCAAGTTGGAATCGCAGAGTGCTTCACCAGAAACAAGTGCAATCGAAAGCAAACGTTAACAAGATGGCCTAACTTCAGTTGTTCGCTTTTGGATGTTTCTGTTGACTGTCATAACTTTCCCACTTTTTAATGGAATTTTAGGTCCCGTAGATAGGTATGTATGTACGTATGTATGCGTGCATGCGTGCGTGCGTGTGTGTGTGTGTGTGTGTGTGTGTGTGTGTGCGTGTGCGTGTCGTGTGTGTGTGTGTGTGTATGAATGTATGTATGTATATGTACGCAAATGTGTATGCATGCACGCAAGTAGGCAAGCCACATAAGTAGGAAGGTATGAACATGTTTTTCAATGTACGAATAGACGTGTGTGAATGTTTGTGCCAGGCAATGTCACCAGCTTGACTTTTGGTTCATTCGATGAAATTTGCATTCCTTCACATGTAAAATAGAGAGCCTCCGCCATTTGTAGAAAAAATGTCAACAATTTTCAGCAGAAGCTCTCATAGTTAACTTCACTACAAAATAAGATGAACGGAGTCGCCTGTGTAGTTGACCGTTTTCTAATCATTGTCACACATATGAATACCTCTTTCTCGCCTGTGCATTCTTTCCATCAACTAAAGTGGAATCAAGCAATATCGATGTAAGTATCTTCACCTATCCTTCCCCCCTACCCTTACCCCTTCCATCACCTTCTAATCCCTTTCCCTTTCTCTCTGCTACAATTCTTCTATAGCCAATGTTTTCATTCACACAATGTCGCCTAGAGAGGCGAAACTAGTTAAGCTTTCCGACAAGTGACAGTAATTACTTGTGGTGTTGAAACCCTCTGCGCTGAAGTGGAGTTGGAGGAAAAATTAAAGCAGCAATGGAACTCACAATGATGACTCAGTTGGTGGCGCATTCATTGTGTCCGATTTTCAAAAAAATCGATTTAAAGGATAACGCTGTATTCATTGAAACAACTATCATAGGACAGGCTTGAAGCCATGTTAGAGTTGGTGTTGCAGATTACAATGTTTGCCAGAAATAATCACAATCAAACACAACTGAAAGCAACCAATGCAACATGCTCGTGTAGCCCGTTGGTTTGTTGGGACATCTCAGAACGCTACCAAGATGTCCTGAGGTTCAGTTTACTCCTGTGTCCTGAGGTTTACTACATAATGTTTTTGTTGAATGTGTCAACGTCCCCCTTCCCCCCTCCCCCCCCCCCCCCTTTTTTTTTTTTTCTTTGAATGGAACTTTACTTCCTGTATATTTGCTTGTATACGCATGTATGTTTGTACATACGTATGTGTGTATGCATGCACGCATGTATGTATGCATATTTAAGTATGTATACATGCATGTGTGTGTGTGTGTGTGTGTGTGTGTGTGTGTGTGTGTGTGTGTGTGTGTATGTATGTGTATATATCTACATATATCTATATATCTATGTATGTTTGTATGTATGTGTGTATACATATATATATATATATATATATATATATATATATATAAATATATGCATATATATATATATGGTTTAAACAAGTTTTATTTGTTCGAGAACAATTTTGCAGCAATATTCATCAAATCATGGAGTACAACAAGCATAGGCTTATAAACCGTACTCTTACAAAGAAAATGTACATTGGAGTGGCTGCGTCAAAAAGTTATCAAAATGGAAATGGAAAGGAGGAAAATCAACAGACACAAACAAAAACAAAACAACAACAAAGACAAGTGAACAAACGAAAAACGTTTAACACACAAGAGTACACTCAAACTACAGCACAATAATAAAATAACCCACCACGCCTGAACCAAACCATGCCATTTCAATCAATAGTATTCCATACTAGGTAGAAGACCGGGAAAGTAAATGTGGTAAGCCGAATAAGTTTAGTTAAGTGCAAACTTATTAGAAAGCTTAACAAAATTTCCAACCATAGCAAGTACCTCTGTATTTGCGTCCACATCCAGGTCAAGGTTGCCAGTCAATAATGTTGAGATATCACGTTTTGCTGTGTCGTGTAGAGTTTCTATTGTCAAAGCACGGGCCTGTTGATGGAGTGGACAATTAATCAAGAAGTGGGCTGCATCTTCAACTGCCGTGCCACAGTCACAGGAAGGGAAGATGTCGTTTCAAAAGATCGTGGTTTAAGTCACTCATTTCTATTCTCAACTTACACAAAATTATTTCTGACGTCCTATCAGATAAGTAGTAACATCTAGGCACGATACTATCGGTACTGCTGAGGAAATGCTTGAGAAAACTAAGAGAATTAGATACTTTAATATTGTCAGGGAGGTCATTCCAAAGAGCAGTAGATGAAGGAAAGAAGGAAGATTTGTACATATCTAATCTACATTTTGGCATCTGCCTCTCCAGGGGGCGCCTGAGGTGATAAGGGTTTACAGAGGATATAAGATGGGGAAGTCGATTAGACTGGTAAATCGGAACAATACCGTTGACAATTTTGTAGTACAGAATGATTTTATGACGTCGTCGTCTCTCTTTTAATGATGTAAAACCGGATTCCTTGTATACTTTTTGGTGGCTAGTCCCTCGGACCGAGCCGACAATAGTTCTAATCGCATCCAGATGCACATTTTCTAAAACACAAAAGCAACGCATGTAGTTCAATATGCAGATGATATCACTATTTGGATTAACTGTACATTAAGGAAGCATTCCAATAAAAGAACAACAAACTTAGTACAGAAGTTGTACCAAAAGGAATTAGACAAATTATCTGTAAAGATGATTAGAACTATCTGGAGACCTTTGGCAACAACTCCAGCTCAAGACCACTACATCCCGGTCAGCCACCTGCGAAATCGCTTTCAGTCAGCCTCATCAACCGTCCAGCAATTACCTGTAGGTCAAAGAATCTCTGACCAGACTATTCGGAATCACCTGCATGCAAGACCTGTCTGAGGACCTGTCCTCACACTGCGTCGTCGTGGGAACAGGCTGCAGTGGGCAACTCGGCGTCGTCCCTGGACCCTCAGGAACCACTGGACAGGGTCTGGTTTTCAGACGAGTCTTTCTTCCTGCTCCAGCGCCATGACAGGAGGAGGAGGGTGTACCGCAGACATGGCGAGCGCTTTGACCAGAGCTGCGTGGATGAGACACCTGCCCAAGGTGGTGGAGGCGTCATGGTGTGGGGGGCCATCCACTATGCTGGTAGGAGTCCCCTGGTGCGAGTCTGAGGCACGCTGAAAGCCCAGCAGTATGTGGCTCAAATGCTCCAGCCTGATTTCCTGCCTCTTATGGCCGGGCCTTGCACGCTGATCCAACAGGACAACACCAGGCCTCATACTACTGCGCGACTAATAATGCAAACCCTCGCCAACAGCAACATCATCTTGGCCCTCAATGTCGCCAGATCTCAACCCCATTGAGCACATATAGGATGAGCTGGACAGACGAGTCCGGGCGCAAGTGCACGCTCCTGACAACGTCAGCGAGCTGTTCACCGCCCTCCAGGAGGATTGGGACATCATGCCAGCAGAGGTGATCTGCAATGTGATCCGCTCCATGCCAGCCAGGTGCCGGGCTGTTGTTGCTGCAGGTGGTGGACATACTGAGTCCTCGCTGCCTGGAACGGTGTGCATCGGCAATGTGAACTGTACTGACACTGGAATTGAAACTGAAATTGATGAGCTTTGAAAGAAACAAAATTCTTTTGTGAAATGATTTCGATCGAATTTTTGCTACAGTAATTAAATTTGAAATAAATTTTCTTCAACAAAAGTATGCTTTTCTTTTTTGAACAGTATGCAGGGAAAGCATTTCTGTGCATCATCTTTTGTCTGAATAATCAGTGTTGACTTCGCTCTATCACGAGAAAGGTATTGAGATGAATAACTTTGGTAATGTCAATATTGTCTTATATGCTTCATATGTTGCTGAAATTGCCATGGTTATTTCCCAGTCACAGGTTGCAAAATGTTTATAAATATCAACAATGTTGTGAATCGCTAGGGTATTTCACTGATGTAGATATGCATATGTCAGATGTGGGTTTGAAAGTATTGATTTGGATGATAAGTTGAATGTGAAGGGTTTTTTTTTTGTTTTGTTTGTTTTAAATAAATGTCTAATTTCATCTGGCGATGAAAAGACATTAAATAAACCAGTGACTGAACTGAACTGAACTGTATGCATGTATGTATGTATATATGTATGTATGCAAGTAGGTAGGCGAGATAGCTAGATCGGTATGAACATGTTTTCCTTTGTACATACATTCGTGTGTGTGTGTGTGTGTGTGTGTGTGTGTGTGTGTGTGTGTGTGTGTGTGTGTGTGTGTGTGTGTACCATGTAGTGCTTCCGTGCTTGTATCCATGGTACTTCTACGAACTTGGTATTCCTTGACACATAAAAAAAAATTGAGAGAATGCCTCCGCCATCTTTAAGAAAAATATAAACAATTTTCAGCAGCGGCCCTCATGGTTAGCTAGGTTGTAGAATAACATGCACTGGGTTGCCTCGTTGTGTCTGCCTCAACTATTCTCACGCGAATGAACACCCCGTCTCGCCCATGCATTCTTTCCAGCACCAAAAATTAAATATAGCGTGAACGATTTAATTATCTTCATCAACCATTTCCCCTTACCACAACAATTACCTTTCATCCCCTTTCCCCTTCTCTACATCATCATTCTTCCTCAGACAGTGTTTTCCTTCACACATTGTCGCCTAGTGAGGCGAAGCAAGTGAAGTTTTCCGACAAGTGACAGTAATCACATTGTGGTGATGAAACCCTCGGCGCTGAAGTGGAGCTGGAAAGGAGATCAAAACAGCAGTAGAATCCACAACGATGTCTCATTTTCTGATGCTTTCATTGTGTCCATTTTTTTAAAATTTGATTTAAAGTATTATGCTGTATGCATGGAAACGACTACCATAGGACGGGCTTGAAGCCATATTCGAATTGTCATTGCAGATTGCACTGTTTACCAGACACATGCACAATCGAATGCAATTGAAAGCTACCTCTAGGACGTGCTTGCATAGGCCGTTGGTTTGCTATAATATATAAAGATGTTAACAAGATGTCCTACCATTTGATTGTTTGCTTTGGATTCTTTTTTTCTGTTTTGTGGAATATCTCAAATTTTTCACATCTTCCATGGAACTTTACGTACTGTATGTGTCTGCACGTATGTCTCTTGAAAAGTAGGTAGACAGGCGGCCTGGTTCGTTGGTAGGTAAGAGTGTATGTTTCTATATACCTCTAGACGTGTGTGTGTACAGGCGGCCTGGTTCGTTGGTAGGTAAGAGTGTATGTTTCTATATACCTCTAGACGTGTGTGTGTATGCGCCATGCAGTGTCTCCAGGTTTGAATCTTCGGTGCTTTTGTGAAATGAGCATTCCTTCATGTGTAAAAATTTCGAAAGAGTGCCTCTGAAATTTTCTACTGGAATGCATGTATTGAGAGCCACTGGTTCGTGTATGGAAATGAAAGGTTTTCACGTAATTTTTGCCGTAATTTGTTTCTCAGTACAGTAGAAAGAAACTCGTGGAGAGCGTGGCAGCAGAGAGTCCTCAGAAGAGAAGCCCCCTTCAAGCAAGTGTTTCGGCCCTTATCTCCTGACACTCTAGGGGGGTTGGGCCACACCCGGTTCATGACTCCGGATGTCCCTCTGCTGCCCCTTTTTTTTTCCCATCTTGGGACGAGCCATGGCTGGGATTCGAACCCATGACCCTCTGGACATGCTCATTGTCCACTTAATGACTCGCGCTTTAACCACTGAGCCACAGGGACACCTGATATTTGTAGGGAAATTAAGCCTTATGAAGTTCACTTTTGTTCCTCCTTGACCAGATCCAGCTTGAACACCTCTCTGCCGCTTCTGCCATTGCTTTCAGGGCTCTGTTTTTTTCCTTCCCTGCAACTGAGAGCTGTTTCATGAGGCTGTATGCAGACGTTCCTACAAACCCCCTAGCTCCAATTTCTGCAGTGAGGACTTTGACCTGATAGCCTTCTCTCCTCAGGCTGTTTGCCAGATCAGCATACTTTTCAGTCTTGTAGATTTGAGCTGCCTCCATTCTGTTCTCATATGGCACCGTGAGCTCGATCATGATCAGCTGCTTGGTTGACTGAGAGTGGACTACTATGTCTGGTCTCATGCCACTCTTGCTGATGATCTCTGGGTGACTCTTCCATTCTGGGAGGTCTGCAGTGCACTCCCAGTCATCTGCCCCATCCAGCAGACTCTGCCTGCATGTTTCGAGTGGCACTGTTGTTCTTGGCCATGATTTGCTGCCTCCTGCCGTGAAGAATGTTGCGGGTGCTTTTGGAGTCCTGATGTTCCCTTTTGTGGTGTTGGTACTAGCCCAGACTACATGTACAATCTCTTTGAGCACTTGGTTGTGCCTCCATGTGTACCTTCCTTGAGCCAGGGCTACTTTACATGAGCTTAGGACATGCTCCACTGTTTGTTTTTCATGGCAGAGGGGGCATGCAGGATCGTCTGTTTTCCCCCACTTCACCAGGTTTGCATTTGAGGGCAGAAGGTCATATGCAGATCTGAGAATGAAGCTGATCCTGAGAGGGGCCATGTGCCAAATGTCATTCCAAGTGAGACTTCTTTGGAGTGCATTCTCCCACGTTGTCCATTGCCCTTGCTGGCTCTGCTGGACTGCTTTTTGGAGTCTTTTTTGGTCTTCTTCTTTTCTCATCTCCTGAATCATCATGTCTCTTTTGGCTTTTCCTTTGGCCTTTGACCACCATTCAGTTTTGGTCACCCCCAGTCCTTGTCTGTTGGTCTGTGTGTGTCCTGTTATTTCTCTGATCTTGAGACTTTCTTTTGCAGAATCCATCGCCTCTTGAACTTTCCATTTTCTGCCTGTCTTCAGCTGGGGCTTGATTGCTTCTACCACCTTTTCTCCTGAGTCCTCCAGCATGCTTTGAAGTCTGATCTTCCCTGCTTTGTATTCCTCCAGGATGGATTTCAGTGGTAGTTTCAGCTTTGCTTGGCGACAGTACAGCGCTATGTCAGTCAGACAGGGTGGGACACCAAGCCATTTCCTTGTGAACTTGTTGATTTTGGCTTCCATTGCCTCCACTATGCTGGTGCAGATGTCGTATATCATCAGAGGCCATAGCAGCTTTGGTATCAGCATGAACTGCAGACACCAGACCTTGTATTTGCCAGGGAGCCCACACTGGTCAATGGTCTCCAAGCCTTCCTCCGCCATCTGCTTGGTTTCTTTTGCTCTTTGTGTGTCTTTCAGCGTATCATCATACCATCTTCCAAGGCTCTTGACTGGTTCTTCTGTGACTGTTGGAATGGCCTGGTTGGCAACACTGAAGACCACAGATCCGGCCACTTTTCCTTTCCTCAGTGAGAGACTCCGTGATTTCTTTGGCTTGAACTTCATTCTGGATGAGGCAACTATGTCGTCCAGCCTCTCCAGCACATGACGTGTCTCGTCTTCTCTGTATGAAATCACTGTAGTGTCATCCATGAAGGCCTTGAGAGGGGGCATCTTGTATCCATCGCCAAGGTCTGTTTGTCTCGCGTTGTTTGTTGCTGCTTTCAAGATGAGTTCCATTGCCAGCACGAACAGTATTGGGGAAATTGCACAGCCCATTGCAATACCCACTTCCAAGTTGATCCAGTCTGTTGTGTACTCCTTGGTAGAGAACCGCATTGAGAAGCCATTGAAGTACTTCTTGAGCATGTCGCGGATGTTCTTTGGCACATGGTACATCTCAAGAGCCAACTGTATCATCTCATGGGGCACAGATCCATATGCGTTTGCCAGATCAAGCCACACTACGTCCAGGTCTCTCTTTTCTGTTTTTGCTTTTTGGATTGCGTCCCAGATCATTGTGGCGTGTTCTACACAGCCAGCCACGCCTGGGATGCCACCTTTCTGGACTGACACATCCAAGTACTTGTTTTCCATCAGGTACTTGGTCAGCCTTGCTGCCATGACAGAGAAGAAGATTTTCCCTTCGACGTTCAGTAGTGATATTGGCCTGAACTGGCTGATGTCACTTGAGTTTTGCTCTTTGGGGATGTACACACCATCTGCCGTCATCCACTGGCCGCTGATCTTCTGGTTTCTCCAAGCCGATCGCAGCAGCTTGTGGAGCCACTCCAGCACCTTGGGACATTTCTTGTAAAGCTGGTAAGGTATTCCGTTTGGCCCTGGTGATGATTTGGCTCTGGCTTTGTCGACCACCTTCTTGATTTCCGCCAACGTTGGAGGCTTGCCATTGAACTGTTCCTCAGGGTTGGTTGGCCACACCAGACCTTGAATGTCGAGTGGTGCTTTGCTCTGTGGGTCAGAGTATGTTTTCCTCAGATGCTGCTCAAGAACTCCTTTGTCCACACTTAGGGTCCCAGATTTTGGCTGCTCAAACAGTGTTCTGGCAAACTGGAAGGGGTCTCTGAAGAAGCGCTCTTGTGTCTTCTTCTTTTTGCTCTTCCTCTTCCTCGCAGATTCCGCTTTGCTGAGGGCGCTGTGTTTTTCTTTCAGGTCTTTCCACAGTTTTTCCAAGCCTTGTTTTTCAGCTGGCAGTGCGGTCTTCATTTGCATCTTGAGGTTTTTCTTTTGGACCCTGATCTTGTCCATCTTTTCTTGGCGTCTGGATTTCTTTGGAGGTGTTTTCTCTTTGGGTAGTTTTGCTCCATAGGCGTCTCTACATGTGGCATACACAATGTCCCCATATGTGGCTAGTTTGTGTTCCAGGGTGCTTTTCCCTATCAGTGCATCGAGTCTTTGGACGATTTTTGCATCCAGTTTCTCCCAATCTTCAGTTTCGTTTGCTCGTGGCAGGTTGAGTTTCAGGCGCCTGGCATCGAGGGCCTGTGCAAATTCCTCATCCGAACCAACAGCGTGGATGTCCTTGGCACTGTGGTTTAAATCCTGGCCTTGGTCTTCCGACGTCTTATCTGCTGATGCAGTGCGCTGCTGCTCATTCAGATGAGTCTTCACACATCCCATCTTTGTTCTGTGGATCTTCATGCCACGGGTGGTAGCGAAACGCTTTCCACAGACACATGGATATTCCATTTGGTCCATGTTCATAGTCCGTTTGGGATTTGCAGTCATGATTGGTTGAGCACCGATGGATTCATCATTCTCTCCCCCTTTCGGTGAATCCTGGGAGCATCTTTTCCTTTTATTCTTAGTAGCCACATGTTTAAGGCAAAGTGGGGAGCCAGCCCACAGAGCCCTCGGTTCTGGTCTTTCCCAGCGTCCTCCGGTCTTTCCCGGACGTCCTCCGGCCTATTCCCGGAAGTCAATGGTTTACCCATGCATCAGTAGAAAGAAACTCGTGGAGAGCGTGGCAGCAGAGAGTCCTCAGAAGAGAAGCCCCCTTCAAGCAAGTGTTTCGGCCCTTATCTCCTGACACTCTAGGGGGGTTGGGCCACACCCGGTTCATGACTCCGGATGTCCCTCTGCTGCCCCTTTTTTTTTCCCATCTTGGGACGAGCCATGGCTGGGAAAGCCAATATGTCTTCGTCTCAATTGAGTTCACTATATCTGAAATCTGTAGATTTTCTACTTTACTTGTTCTACATTTTCAAAACCTATTTTTAAGTCAGGATGGGTATGTCTAAGCCCATATCTATGTGAATTCAAGGGCCTTACAAACAGTATTCAGTTTCGACATGTTATAAGGATGAAGTTAGATCTAGTTGAAAAGTGAGGAGACTGCAGGCGGAAAT